>OX104116.1:95740871-96054447 GCA_944474755.1 Limnoperna fortunei
AAGATGTGGAGACAGTATGTGGCTACATAAACCGTAACTTCGCAAATTATGATAACATAACAAATCAATATATAGACTTTCTTGTTAGATCAAGAACTCGAGATAGCGATGAATTGCGTCTCTCACAGCTGCAGTCATATGAAAGTGTTAAAGAAGCTGTTACTAGAGCTTTGAATAAACAGACCGATTTATATCATCCAAATACTGATCATGGTTGCGACACACAGTCTCAAAGGTCTAGGACAAGTTCCTCGTCAACTAGATCAACACTTTTGCGCAAAAAAGCACAATTAGAAGCTACTAAAACCAAAACCAAATATGCTCATCAGCAAATTGACTTGTTAAAACAGAAGTTAGAATTGGAAGCTGAATTGAAGTTTATTGAGATACAGAAGGAAGCTGAAACTTTAGAAACAGAAATCAGAATTATGGAAAGTGAAAACTTTCAGGATGACATTGAATCCGTTGCAAGTGAACGTATTCAAAGAACTAGGGATTATGTTCAAGCACATAGCATGACTGAAAACTCTAACCTCAATCAACCGCAACCTGCTATGATTTTAGAGCCTCAGCGTTCTTTATCTATCTCATTACAAGATAATTCACAAATGTTGAGGAGTGGTTTAAATGCGAATGCTCCAAGTTTTACTAGTGGACCGCCAGTTACCAGTCAATGTTATTCCAGGCCTTTGATGTCAGTACTTCCGCCACAATCTCTTGCACCTCCTACATGTATTACCACAACTCAACCAATTTACTCTACACAAACATACATTAGTGGAGCAGATCATATCAGAACATGGCAAGCGATACCTACAGCAGTTACATCAACAACGAACTTACCTGATCCCAGTTCTCAAATTAAGTCTAACATTCAGTTGCAGCCCCTACAAGGACAAGCTAGTGCATCCTCAGTGACAGACATTTGCGAATTAATGACTAAGATGATAGCTCGAAAAGACATTGTTTTATCACGCCTGGTTAAGTTCAGCAGTATCTGTCATGGAAACAAACATTCAAAGATGTGATGCAAGAATTGTCTGTTTCTTCTTCTGAGGAATTAGATCTCCTGATTAAATGGTTAGGACCGGATTCTTCTCGTCAAGCAGAGAGCATGAAAACAGCGAATGCAGGAAATCATGCTAATGCTTTGTGCAAGGTATGGGATAGATTGGACATCAGATACGGTAGCCCAGAATTAATAGAGGCATGTTTGAGGAACAAATTAGCAAACTTTCCGAAATTGTCAAATACTGCCACAGATAGTAAACGCCTGTATGACCTGTACGATATTTTATCTGAAATACAATGTGTAAAAACTAATCCTCTTTATGCTTCTGTACTAGCATTGTACGATTCATCTAGTGGAGTCAACCAGATCGTTTCTCGTCTGCCATCAAATCTTCAGGAAAAGTGGTCATCTACTGCAAATAACTACAAAACACAACATGGTATGCTATTTCCACCTTTCAGTTTCTTCGTAAATTTCATCTATGATATGGCAAAGTGGAGAACTGATCCAAGTTTTCAATTCAATAACAACACACCTACAAGTAGAACAACCACACAAAACCAGTCACAGTATCGTGTAAATGCTAAGAAAACCGAGTTAACCGAGGACAAGCCTACATCAACTTGTCCAATCCACAACACCAATCACAACTTAAATCAGTGTAGAGCATTTCGGAAGAAACCGCTAAAGGAGCGATATGAAATTCTCAAGAAATCGAGACTTTGTTTTCGATGTTGTAGTTTGAAGCGTCACGCCCAAAACAAATGCACTGAGATTGTTAAATGTGAACTCTGTAAAAAGTCTGATCATCCAACTGCTCTTCATGTATCAAAAGATCCGGAATCGTCAAAATATTCGCCAGATAAAAGTGTAAGAACTTTTGAAAACGATAAATGCTATGGAAGGGAGCCTCAACCAAGTTTACCTAGTTTAACTTCCAGTTGTACTCAGATTTGTGGTAATGCGAATAGTTGTAGTAAGTCATGTGCTAAAATTGTGCAAGTCTATGTTTTCCACAAAAACAACCCTGAACAAGCTCGTAAGGTTTATGCATTGATAGATGATCAAAGCAACCAGACACTTGGAACTCCAGAACTTTTCGATAGTCTCGACGATAATTCTGTGAGTGTGTCGTTCACTTTGTCTACCTGTTCGGGAAAATCAGTTACGACAGGCAGAAAGGGAACAGATTATGTAGTTCAATCAATTGATGGAAGTGTTCAACTGACTATTCCAAATCTGATAGAGTGCTCTGATGTTCCAAACAATAGACATGAAATCCCTTCTCCGGAAGTGGCTAGAAACTTTCCGCACCTTCGTGATCTGTCACCATTTATTCCGCCGATTGACTCCGAGGTACACATCGAGTTATTGATAGGTCGTGATATCATACAAGCACATCACGTTTTGGAACAGCGATTGAGTGGAAATGATGCCTCACCGTATGCTCACAAACTACCTCTAGGTTGGGTCATCGTAGGTGAATCATGTATGGGAAAAACTCATCGTACTGACACAATCATCGTTAACAAAACACAGGTTCTACCAAATGGTCGATCAACGTGCATGATTCCGTGTAGTAGTGTTATCGAAATCAAGGAGAACAATATTTTTGAGAAAACAGCTCAGGATGAAAAAGTTGGTCCATCAATGGAGGATAGACTTTTTGTGGAACTCATGAACAAAAATGTTAAGAAAGACACTGACAATCATTGGTTAGCACCTCTACCATTTCGACAAAATAGAAACATGCTACCAAACAACAGAGCTCAAGTTGTGCAACGTATTGAAAGTTTAGACAAAAGTCTTCGTCGAGATCCTATCAAAAAAGAGCATTTCACTAATTTCATGCATACAATGATTGTGAATAAACATGCAGAAATTGCCCCTCCATTACCTGTTGGCTCGGAATGTTGGTATTTACCCATCTTTGGTGTTTACCACCCGAAAAAACCTAACAAAGTAAGGATTGTTTTTGACGCCTCAGCAAAATTTGGTGGTATTTCTTTGAACGATGTACTCATGAGTGGACCTGATCTCACAAACAATCTCCTAGGAGTGCTTTTGAGATTTCGCAAAGAATCCGTGGCTATTATGTCGGACATAGAACAGATGTTCTACAATTTCCGTGTTCCAGAAGAAGATAGGAATTTTTTACGTTTTGTTTGGCACAACAAAAATGACATCACTCAACCGCTCATTGACTATAGGATGACTGTGCATATTTTTGGAAATAGTTCATCGCCATCGGTGGCTACTTTCTGCCTTCGTAAATCTGTTGAAGGGGCCCGTCCAGATGTGATAGATTTTGTTCATAATAATTTCTATGTCGATGATGGTCTTGTTTCATGTGTAGACTCTGACATTGCTATTGACTTACTTAAACGTACCCGACAAGCTCTTCAAAATGGTGGATGCCTGCGACTTCACAAGATAATGTCAAACAGTTTGTCTGTGCTTCAGTCCTTTCCTACAGAAGACTTAGCTACTGATCTCAAGAACCTAGATCTTGGAGTATCAGATACACCTACAGTACGCAGTTTAGGTATTTTATGGAATACTTCATCAGATCAGTTTGTTTTTCGTGTGAACACTGAAGGCAAGCCCTTTACACGCAGGGGAGCATTATCTGTTATTAATAGCTTGTTTGATCCGATAGGATTTGCAGCTCCAATCACTATGTATGGCAAGCTTTTACTCCGTGAGATGATGTCAGAATCAGTACGACCTATTAACTGGGACGACGACTTACCTGATCATTTGAGGAGTAAATGGGAAAAATGGGTTACATCTCTTGTTTCACTGCAGAACATACATATTCCTCGTCAATACTCTTACATTTCGTTTTCACGAGCTAATAAACGAGAAGTTCACATATTTAGTGATGCCTCTAGAGATGCTATAGCTTCAGTTGCATATTTGAAACTTGAGCATGATGGCAAAAGTGATGTGTCGTTTTTAATGAGCAAAACGAAAGTTTCACCAGTTCACGGGCACACAATTCCCCGTTTGGAATTATGCGCAGCTGTACTTTCGATTGAAATTGCTGATATAGTGAAAGAGCATCTTATGATTGACTCGAGTGATTTTTATTACTACACCGACAGCAAAGTCGTTCTCGGATACCTTTCAAATGAAACACGCCGTTTCTATGTGTATGTGTCCAATAGAGTAAATCGAATCAGATCAGCAAGTTCACCAAAACAATGGTATTACATTGCCACCGACAAAAACCCTGCAGATGTTGCAACACGCCGTATAAATGCTGCAGATTTGCGAGACTCAATCTTTCTTGTGGGACCCGACACTCTGCGAGATACATGTAATAGTGAAATTTCTAAAAATGATTATGAATTAGTCAATCCAGATCAGGACAAGGAAGTGTATCCAAAGGTTAATATCTGTAAAACTGTCATTCAGGATAAAATGACAGATTGGTCTAGAAGATTTGATCGTTTCTCAACATGGAATAGTCTGATAAGAGCTCTTACTGTATTGAAAACAGGGATTAGAAAGCTTCATGGTGAATCAGTACCTACAAGAGATGAAGTTGAGCGATTTATAGTGAAATGTATACAAGATGAAGTTTTTGAAAGTGATATTGAATCAATCAAACGCGAAGGTCAGTTATCTCGTTCTAATTTGTTACCACTCTCGCCAATATTGGATAGTTTTGGCATCCTCAGAGTTGGTGGTCGTCTGAACAAGCTTTCTGAGACAAACGTCAAGGACTCTCATCCGATCATTATTCCGAAAGATCACCATATTGGCGTATTACTGGTTAGACATTTTCATGTTCAGTGCCGACACCAAGGTCGACATCTGACAGATGGTGCTCTGCGCTCGGCAGGATTTTGGATTATTGGTAGCAAACGTTTAGTCACGTCACTTATCAAGAATTGTGTAATTTGCAAAAAGATAAGAGGGAAATTTTGTTTTCAACAAATGTCTGACCTTCCACAAGACCGGATTAGTCCAAGCCCTCCTTTCACTTTCGTAGGAGTAGACACCTTTGGGCCTTGGCCTATTATTCAACGTAAAACACGTGGTGTTAGTACAACACAAAAACGATGGGCGATCTTGTTTACCTGCCTCGTATCAAGAGCGATTCATATTGAAATAGTCAGTGATTTAAGTAGTGCGTCTTTTATTAATGCATACCGTCGTTTCATAGCAATCAGGGGACCAGTCGAAATTATGCGTTCTGACAGAGGCACTAATTTTGTTGGAGCTATTCACGACTTAGGTTTTGATGCAGAGTACGCTGAAACGGGTCAAGTAGGAAAAACTTTAATGATTCATGGTACAACATGGAAGTTCAATCCGCCAAATGCTTCCCATTTTGGTGGGACGTGGGAAAGAATGATCGGGATTAGTCGAAAGATATTGGACAATATGTTACTTGGAACTGGACACTCGCTTACGCACGATGTATTGGTGACGTTAATGGCCGAAGTTATGGCAATTGTTAACTCTAGACCACTTGTACCAGTTTCTACAGATCCGCAAAATCCTGAAGTATTATCACCAGCTTTACTTCTTACACAAAAACAAGGATTTGTCAAACATTCTCTACCTGAGTTCAATAATAAGGATATGTTGAAAAGTCAATGGAAGTTAGTGCAAGGTTTGGCAGATCAGTTCTGGTCAAAATGGAGGAAGGATTTTTTGCATACTCTTCAGGTCAGGAATAAATGGCAAATTTCTACAGTCAATGTAAAGGTTGGCGATATCGTTATTATGCGAGACAAAGAGTTGTGTCGTAGTGAATGGCCTATGGCAATAGTTACCAAAGTCTTTCCAAGCGAGGATTCCAAGGTCAGAAAAGTAGAAGTCCGTGTTACGAGAGACGATAAACAATGTTATTACATCCGACCCATTGTGGAATTGATCCCACTTGTAGAAGTTTCAGACTAGTTTGATACATATTCTTAAGCTGATTTGTTTGAACAATTTAATCTGTTTGATGCTAAGAAAGCAAAGGTTAAATCTGTCTTTGGTGTTTTTGTTTTTGTTTTTGTTTTGACATTAAGCCATTAATATTGCATGTTATTTTGTATGTATTATTATATCTAGTGATTTTTTGTAAAAAATCAGGAAGGGAGTGTGCTGGATCCCGGATATTTTTTCGTATTTTTCCGACATTGGTTTTTTGAGTAGTTTGATTTCCACATTTTCCGGCATGATCGCCATCACATGTTATTGTAACATTTTTGACTTAATACATCTTTACAGCTTCATGGCACCAAAGCGTAAGTTTAAAGTATTTTATATTTCTATTTTTGAACTGTACGGTTAAGTCAAGTCAATATATTTTTTTTAAATATTTTTCATTTCAGTTCATCATATGACCTCTGTGTCATTGAACTCATAACTTTACAGTGCTTTAATGTTGTATTTTTTGTACCAGGTGTAAACAAGGTTTATATGTATACTTTACCTTAAATACATTTATTATCAATGTATTAAATTCCCTTTTTATTAATGTTACAATGTAGAAGGGTCATTTTCGATGATTTGTTGTTTGTCCTATATATTAACCTTTCTTATGTAATGTAATTCACTGTAGACAAACTGATGATCGAATTTTCAGTTTTCTTGTTATTATTGTCATAAAACATGCTAATCAGATAAGACTATTTTTTCATCTTAATTCTAAATTTTGTAAGTTTTTTAATATCATTTAATGTCTGTTATGTTATTCTCAGACCTTTATGATTGTCATTTGGTATATTTTAATTCTTAAGGTAATTTTCACTGCTTGAGAACCATTTTCTTATTTTAATAAATTAGATGGTGTAAAATGGTCTTGACTTGTTACACATTGAATATGGTGTTACTTACCTGAATACTTACCATTCATAGCCTTTATGCATTTTCATTATGATTAATATAAAGTACCTTATTGTGTTAAAAATTATAAATTGTATTTGTCCATGATATATTGTAAAATTGTGGATCACCATTGTATTTTTGTTATTTTGTTTTCTTTCAGTTTTTTACCCTCCCAGGAGGTTGTGTTCACAGTGGAAAATAAAGTTATAATTTGGTAGAAAATTGATTTCGTCTTACTTAAGCCAGAATACATAGTGTATACTATATCAAGGATTTGGCTATGACTATATAACAACCGTAATAATTTCGATATAACTAGCAGTCTGTATCAATAAGCAACGTGTTCACCACCGCAATTAGTGCTTTTAAAATATTTATTGTTTTAGCCATATGTGTTTTTTAACATTTTGATTTGGGCAGCTTATAATAAACCATAATAATTTAATTTGCTTTGTAAGCTGATATCTGATTGGTTAATTCAAATCGAGCAACCCATATTATAAGATATAACTTGCGTGACCTATGACCTATTCTTACGCCGTTAAAATTCAAATAGTTCCATGACGTCATTGACGTTTTTCCGTATAAATTGCTAAAATTTGTTGTTAAAATTAAATTATAAGGAATATTTCAAATTTCTGAACAGGTTATACGATATGCTATGGTTTGGGTCTGTTTACACCATTCATAAATCTCTTCGCGGTTTATTAGGCGTAAACAGACCCAAACCATATTATATCGTATAACATGTTCAGAAATTTGAAGTATTCCTTAAATACACAACGCGTCTGTCTCTCTGCCTATTTTGATAGGACAATTGTAAAAGTTTTGTTTTAGGTCGGTATACATTTTCTTTTTATTAAAATATACATAGCAACATTTCTAGTTTTGGAATTAAAAAGTTTATGCATTTTTGAAGTGAGTCCCAAATTGAAAACTCCAACTCTTTACCGCGCAGCCGTGTAGTTAGAGTTTGTAAGACTGTGATATGAATGTTAAACTAGTTGGGGTAAGTTTACGAGTTTCTTCGACATATATCTTTTAGCGCAATATGTGGCGTTTAAACATCCCAAATACTAATATAATAGGCTATAAACTAAAACTAATTGAAGTTAGGAAAAAATGAATGTATGAGGGAAATAATGAATGTATGTTAAATGAATACAAATTAATTTTAAAATTTGTGACAGATGAGAGATTGTTTTCTGTCATTACGTTTCAAATATAATTACAAATTTTACGAAAAATTTAATCAAGAGAATAACTTAAGTGCGAACCAGATTCGCTTCAAAAATTAGTTTTTATTTTCTATTAACCGACAAGTCTGGCGTTTTATATAACTATGTGATGTATTGCGTATTAAATTACAGACAATTTCTGCTGTAAGAGTACTGTTTACACCTCCAACTGAGATACGTTTATTAGTTTTGTAATGGAGTAACAAGTGCTGAATCCTAGATCTCGACTTTATATAAACAGATAATCTGAAATAATTCATGAAATTCGCACAAATCAGAACATTCTAAATTGTGATGAAAAAAAAAGAAATTCTGTATGCAAGGCAGACTGTATCTAAAATAAAAACACAATTAACGAGAACCTACTGGAATTAAAGACTTAATTTATGAATAATATCTCTGTTAAATTGGAAGTGTCTAGATTTGGACTTGTCTACAAACATAGCATAAATCAACGACAGTCTTAATTCATGGGTTTTAATTATCTCAGGTATTACCGCAAGACACAATAATACGTATTATTCTATTATTGTGTCACCACAATAATAGAATTTATTCCAATTCTGCCCACTTTTTAAATTTTATATTCTTGTTCTGCCCACTAGTCTTGTGTAAACAAAACTGGTGTGATTGTTTTAGTTTCTATAGTTTGTTTCATAATTAGCATAATTAGTAAATAAATCAGTAATTAGTAAATAAATCAGTAATTAGTAAATAAATCAGTAATTAGTAAATAAATCAGGTTTATATGATAACTGGTATGGTATGGCAATGTGCACAAGTCCAAGTACAATTTGTACGTAACAAGTTTGGATCACAGAACTTAGCATACCGAGGCTACATCTACATCACAGAACTTAGCATACCGGGGCTACATCTACATCACAGAACTTAGCATACCGAGGCTACATCTACATCACAGAACTTAGCATACCGAGGCTACATCTACATCACAGAACTTAGCATACCGAGGCTACATCTACATCACAGAACTTAGCATACCGAGGCTACATCTACATCACAGAACTTAGCATACCGAGGCTACATCTACATCACAGAACTTAGCATACCGAGGCTACATCTACATCGTCAAAAACAACCACGGAGACAGAACCTACTGGAGATGTCCAGCTACCCTCTCAACAAGGAACAACATAAGACAGTCCAGCTACCCTCTCAACAAGGAACAACATAAGACAGTCCAGCTACCCTCTCAACAAGGAACAACATAAGACTGTCCAGCTACCCTCTCAACAAGGAACAACATAAGACAGTCCAGCTACCCTCTCAACAAGGAACAACATAAGACTGTCCAGCTACCCTCTCAACAAGGAACAACATACCCGTAGGATTCGGACGACACCAGCACAACCACCAACCAAACCAAGCAGACATTGACGCAAAACTGGTTTTAAACATGATACGCAAAAGATGCATCGACGAAATACTACCCATACCCAGTATATACGAGGAAGAGACTTCCGAACTTAGAGACTCCAACTGGACCGACCAAACCAGACAGACCATCAAGGCACTACCCAACTTCTACAAATGCAAAACCCAACTCTTCAACGCCAGACGTACTGTGAGACCTAGACTACCCACATCTACTGCTGACATCAACCTCGATGGAGAATATACCAAAACTACTACTGGTGACGAGTTCCTACTGTTTGACGACAATGAGAACCCAAACTCACGGATCATTACCTGTGCAACTTCACAGAACTTAATCGACCTAGCCAACGCGGATACTATCTACTGTGACGGTACTTTCTACACTTGTCCAAACATCTTCAAGCAGATATACACTATACAAGCCATGATATCAGTTAACATGTTTCCTTTTGTATATGGTCTACTTCCAGGTAAAAGCCAAGACGTGTACTCAAGAAGAAAGTACAGCCTGCCCACCAAAACATCTTTACCATCATCAGAGTTTTCAAGGATATACAGGCAGCAAACGAGATTACCCGCATACAGATCGACGCCGGACAACTACACGACCAAAGGCAAAGAAATACAGAATCATCGATAGCAGACTAACCCAGCTAAAACAACGACTTGCAGATTGCAGCATGAACGTGATACAATACTCGGATGCAGCTTCACATCTACTTTACCTAGAATAACTTTTAAAATCAATTATTTGTACATTTGTTATAAAATGATGTTCTCTGTAATAAATACTTTTTACAAGATATATAAAAAAATTAAATAATGACACATATATATGTATGATATTTATTTATAAGAAATTTCTGACTAATAAAACAAAACAAAAACATTACATTGGAAATTTGAAAAAGACTATAATTTTAAATCCTTTGTTCTCTAATTAGATCTAATTAATACAATTCCTGTTCTGCCCACTTACTTTTTTACCTGTATTTTCAAAAGTGGGCAGAACAAGAACACACCGTGTCACCTCAGTGACTCCTCCGATATCGGTGATGAATTTCATAATATTTTCAAATGTACACATTTAAAAAAGACATAGAAAAATTGTTACCTACACCCCAACTAAATATTCTGAATTTTACGAACTATTTACCTCTAAAAAATGTTATCTTAGAAAAACTGATAAAAATTATTAAAATTATTACAGTTAGGGTCACTCCTGCGGTTTAAACTAATTTTATTCATCGATATAATACTCTCCTTTATATAAAACCTGTTTCAACTCGTGTTTCTATTATTTGTACATATTATATGTATTTTCTCAACTCTGTAACTATGTATGTATTTGAATGTATATGAATTAAGTATAGGTATTAAAATACAGCATCAACGTACAGTGCTCGTTATATCAAACAATATCCCTTACAGTGTCAACCAAAAGGTCTGCCATAACTAGTATTCTGATAACAAACAATATCCTGTACAGTGTCAACCAAAAGGTCTGCCATAACTAGTATTCTGATAACAAACAATATCCTTTACAGTGTCAACCAAAAGGTCTGCCATAACTAGTATTCTGATAACAAACAATATCCTTTACAGTGTCAACCAAAAGGTCTGCCATAACTAGTATTCTGATAACAAACAATATCCCTTACAGTGTCAACCAAAAGGTCTGCCATAACTAGTATTCTGATAACAAACAATATCCTTTACAGTGTCAACCAAAAGGTCTGCCATAACTAGTATTCTGATAACAAACAATATCCCTTACAGTGTCAACCAAAAGGTCTGCCATAACTAGTATTCTGATAACAAACAATATCCCTTACAGTGTCAACCAAAAGGTCTGCCATAACTAGTATTCTGATAACAAACAATATCCTTAACAGTGTCAACCAAAAGGTCTGCCATAACTAGTATTCTGATAACAAACAATATCCCTTACAGTGTCAACCAAAAGGTCTGCCATAACTAGTATTCTGATAACAAACAATATCCTTTACAGTGTCAACCAAAAGGTCTGCCATAACTAGTATTCTGATAACAAACAATATCCTTTACAGTGTCAACCAAAAGGTCTGCCATAACTAGTATTCTGATAACAAACAATACCCCTTACAGTGACAACCAAAAGGTCTGCCATAACTAATATTCTGATAACAAACAATATCCCTTACAGTGACAACCAAAAGGTCTGCCATAACTAGTATTCTGATAACAAACAATATCCTTTACAGTGTCAACCAAAAGGTCTGCCATAACTAGTATTCTGATAACAAACAATATCCCTTACAGTGACAACCAAAAGGTCTGCCATAACTAGTATTCTGATAACAAACAATATCCCTTACAGTGACAACCAAAAGGTCTGCCATAACTAGTATTCTGATAACAAACAATATCCCTTACAGTGACAACCAAAAGGTCTGCCATAACTAGTATTCTGATAACAAACAATATCCCTTACAGTGTCAACCAAAAGGTCTGCCATAACTAGTATTCTGATAACAAACAATATCCTTAACAGTGTCAACCAAAAGGTCTGCCATAACTAGTATTTTGATAACAAACAATATCCCTTACAGTGTCACCCAAAAGGTCTGCCATAACTAGTATTCTGATAACAAACAATATCCTTTACAGTGTCAACCAAAAGGTCTGCCATAACTAGTATTCTGATAACAAACAATATCCTTTACAGTGTCAACCAAAAGGTCTGCCATAACTAGTATTCTGATAACAAACAATATCCTTTACAGTGTCAACTAAAAGGTCTGCCATAACTAGTATTCTGATAACAAACAATATCCTTTACAGTGTCAACCAAAAGGTCTGCCATAACTAGTATTCTGATTACAAACAATATCCCTTACAGTGACAACCAAAAGGTCTGCCATAACTAGTATTCTGATAACAAACAATATCCCTTACAGTGTCAACCAAAAGGTCTGCCATAACTAGTATTCTGATAACAAACAATACCCTTACAGTGTCAACCAAAAGGTCTGCCATAACTAGTATTCTGATAACAAACAATACCCTTACAGTGTCAACCAAAAGGTCTGCCATAACTAGTATTCTGATAACAAACAATATCCTTTACAGTGTCAACCAAAAGGTCTGCCATAACTAGTATTCTGATAACAAACAATACCCCTTTCAGTGACAACCAAAAGGTCTGCCATAACCAGTATTCTGATAACAAACAATACCCTTACAGTGTCAACCAAAAGGTCTGCCATAACTAGTATTCTGATAACAAACAATACCCTTACAGTGTCAACCAAAAGGTCTGCCATAACTAGTATTCTGATAACAAACAATATCCTTTACAGTGTCAACCAAATGGTCTGCCATAACTAGTATTCTGATAACAAACAATACCCTTACAGTGTCAACCAAAAGGTCTGCCATAACTAGTATTCTGATTACAAACAATATCCTTTACAGTGTCAACCAAAAGGTCTGCCATAACTAGTATTCTGATAACAAACAATATCCCTTACAGTGACAACCAAAAGGTCTGCCATAACTAGTATTCTGATAACAAACAATATCCCTTACAGTGTCAACCAAAAGGTCTGCCATAACTAGTATTCTGATAACAAACAATATCCCTTACAGTGTCAACCAAAAGGTCTGCCATAACTAGTATTCTGATAACAAACAATATCCCTTACAGTGACAACCAAAAGGTTTGCCATAACTAGTATTCTGATAACAAACAATATCCTTTACAGTGTCAACCAAAAGGTCTGCCATAACTAGTATTCTGATAACAAACAATATCCCTTACAGTGTCAACCAAAAGGTCTGCCATAACTAGTATTCTGATAACAAACAATATCCCTTACAGTGTCAACCAAAAGGTCTGCCATAACTAGTATTCTGATAACAAACAATATCCCTTACAGTGTCAACCAAAAGGTCTGCCATAACTAGTATTCTGATAACAAACAATATCCCTTACAGTGTCAACCAAAAGGTCTGCCATAACTAGTATTCTGATAACAAACAATATCCCTTACAGTGTCAACCAAAAGGTCTGCCATAACTAGTATTCTGATAACAAACAATATCCCTTACAGTGTCAACCAAAAGGTCTGCCATAACTAGTATTCTGATAACAAACAATATCCCTTACAGTGACAACCAAAAGGTTTGCCATAACTAGTATTCTGATAACAAACAATATCCTTTACAGTGTCAACCAAAAGGTCTGCCATAACTAGTATTCTGATAACAAACAATATCCCTTACAGTGTCAACCAAAAGGTCTGCCATAACTAGTATTCTGATAACAAACAATATCCCTTACAGTGTCAACCAAAAGGTCTGCCATAACTAGTATTCTGATAACAAACAATACCCTTACAGTGTCAACCAAAAGGTCTGCCATAACTAGTATTCTGATAACAAACAATATCCTTTACAGTGTCAACCAAAAGGTCTGCCATAACTAGTATTCTGATAACAAACAATACCCTTTACAGTGTCAACCAAATGGTCTGCCATAACTAGTATTCTGATAACAAACAATACCCTTACAGTGTCAACCAAAAGGTCTGCCATAACTAGTATTCTGATAACAAACAATATCCTTTACAGTGTCAACCAAAAGGTCTGCCATAACTAGTATTCTGATAACAAACAATATCCCTTACAGTGACAACCAAAAGGTCTGCCATAACTAGTATTCTGATAACAAACAGTATCCTTTACAGTGTCAACCAAAAGGTCTGCCATAACTAGTATTCTGATAACAAACAATACCCCTTTCAGTGACAACCAAAAGGTCTGCCATAACCAGTATTCTGATAACAAACAATACCCTTACAGTGTCAACCAAAAGGTCTGCCATAACTAGTATTCTGATAACAAACAATACCCTTACAGTGTCAACCAAATGGTCTGCCATAACTAGTATTCTGATAACAAACAATACCCTTACAGTGTCAACCAAATGGTCTGCCATAACTAGTATTCTGATAACAAACAATACCCTTACAGTGTCAACCAAAAGGTCTGCCATAACTAGTATTCTGATAACAAACAATATCCTTTACAGTGTCAACCAAAAGGTCTGCCATAACTAGTATTCTGATAACAAACATTATCCCTTACAGTGACAACCAAAAGGTCTGCCATAACTAGTATTCTGATAACAAACAATATCCTTTACAGTGTCAACCAAAAGGTCTGCCATAACTAGTATTCTGATAACAAACAATATCCCTTACAGTGTCAACCAAAAGGTCTGCCATAACTAGTATTCTGATAACAAACAATATCCCTTACAGTGTCAACCAAAAGGTCTGCCATAACTAGTATTCTGATAACAAACAATATCCCTTACAGTGACAACCAAAAGGTTTGCCATAACTAGTATTCTGATAACAAACAATATCCTTTACAGTGTCAACCAAAAGGTCTGCTATAACTAGTATTCTGATAACAAACAACATCCCTTACAGTGTCAACCAAAAGGTCTGCCATAACTAGTATTCTGATAACAAACAATATCCCTTACAGTGTCAACCAAAAGGTCTGCCATAACTAGTATTCTGATAACAAACAATACCCTTACAGTGTCAACCAAAAGGTCTGCCATAACTAGTATTCTGATAACAAACAATATCCTTTACAGTGTCAACCAAAAGGTCTGCCATAACTAGTATTCTGATAACAAACAATATCCCTTACAGTGTCAACCAAAAGGTCTGCCATAACTAGTATTCTGATAACAAACAATATCCCTTACAGTGTCAACCAAAAGGTCTGCCATAACTAGTATTCTGATAACAAACAATATCCCTTACAGTGTCAACCAAAAGGTCTGCCATAACTAGTATTCTGATAACAAACAATATCCCTTACAGTGTCACCCAAAAGGTCTGCCATAACTAGTATTGTGATAACAAACAATACCCCTTACAGTGTCAACCAAAAGGTCTGCCATAACTAGTATTCTGATAACAAACAATATCCCTTACAGTGACAACCAAAAGGTCTGCCATAACTAGTATTCTGATAACAAACAATATCCCTTACAGTGTCAACCAAAAGGTCTGCCATAACTAGTATTCTGATAACAAACAATACCCTTACAGTGTCAACCAAATGGTCTGCCATAACTAGTATTCTGATAACAAACAATATCCCTTACAGTGTCACCCAAAAGGTCTGCCATAACTAGTATTCTGATAACAAACAATATCCCTTACAGTGTCAACCAAAAGGTCTGCCATAACTCGTATTCTGATAACAAACAATATCTCTTACAGTGACAACCAAAAGGTCTGCCATAACTAGTATTCTGATAACAAACAATATCCCTTACAGTGTCAACCAAAAGGTCTGCCATAACTAGTATTCTGATAACAAACAATACCCCTTACAGTGACAACCAAAAGGTCTGCCATAACTAGTATTTTGATAACAAACAATATCCCTTACAGTGTCAACCAAAAGGTCTGCCATAACTAGTATTCTGATAACAAACAATATCCTTTACAGTGTCAACCAAAAGGTCTGCCATAACTAGTATTCTGATAACAAACAATATCCTTTACAGTGTCAACCAAAAGGTCTGCCATAACTAGTATTCTGATAACAAACAATATCCCTTACAGTGTCAACCAAAAGGTCTGCCATAACTAGTATTCTAATAACAAACAATACCCCTTACAGTGACAACCAAAAGGTCTGCCATTACTAGTATTCTGATAACAAACAATATCCCTTACAGTGTCAACCAAAAGGTCTGCCATAACTAGTATTCTGATAACAAACAATATCCCTTACAGTGTCAACCAAAAGGTTTGCCATAACTAGTATTCTGATAACAAACAATATCCCTTACAGTGTCAACCAAAAGGTCTGCCATAACTAGTATTCTGATAACAAACAATATCCCTTACAGTGTCAACCAAAAGGTCTGCCATAACTAGTATTCTGATAACAAACAATATCCCTTTCAGTGTCACCCAAAAGGTCTGCCATAACTAGTATTGTGATAACAAACAATATCCCTTACAGTGTCAACCAAAAGGTCTGCAATAACTAGTATTCTGATAACAAACAATATCCCTTACAGTGTCAACCAAAAGGTCTGCCATAAATAGTATTCTGATAACAAACAATATCCCTTACAGTGTCACCCAAAAGGTCTGCCATAACTAGTATTCTGATAACAAACAATATCCCTTACAGTGTCAACCAAAAGGTCTGCCATAACTAGTATTCTGATAACAAACAATATCCCTTACAGTGTCACCCAAAAGGTCTGCCATAACTAGTATTGTGATAACAAACAATATCCCTTACAGTGTCAACCAAACGGTCTGCCATAACTAGTGTTCTGATAACAAACAATACCCCTTACAGTGACAACCAAAAGGTCTGCCATAACTAGTATTCTGATAACAAACAATATCCCTTACAGTGTCAACCAAAAGGTCTGCCATAACTAGTATTCTGATAACAAACAATATCCCTTAGAGTGACAACCAAAAGGTCTGCCATAACTAGTATTCTGATAACAAACAATATCCCTTACAGTGTCAACCAAAAGGTCTGCCATAACTAGTATTCTGATAACAAACAATATCCTTTACAGTGTCAACCAAAAGGTCTGCCATAACTAGTATTCTGATAACAAACAATATCCCTTACAGTGACAACCAAAAGGTCTGCCATAACTAGTATTCTGATAACAAAAATATCCCTTACAGTGTCAACCAGAAGGTCTGCCATAACTAGTATTCTGATAACAAACAATACCCTTACAGTGTCAACCAAAAGGTCTGCCATAACTAGTATTCTGATAACAAGCAATACCCTTACAGTGTCAACCAAAAGGTCTGCCATAACTAGTATTCTGATAACAAACAATACCCTTACAGTGTCAACCAAATGGTCTGCCATAACTAGTATTCTGATAACAAACAATATCCCTTACAGTGTCAACCAAAAGGTCTGCCATAACTAGTATTCTGATAACAAACAATATCCTTTACAGTGTCAACCAAAAGGTCTGCCATAACTAGTATTCTGATAACAAACAATATCCCTTACAGTGTCAACCAAAAGGTCTGCCATAACTAGTATTCTGATAACAAACAATATCCCTTACAGTGTCAACCAAAAGGTCTGCCATAACTAGTATTCTGATAACAAACAATATCCCTTACAGTGACAACCAAAAGGTCTGCCATAACTAGTATTTTGATAACAAACAATATCCTTTACAGTGTCAAACAAAAGGGCTGCCATAACTAGTATTCTGATAACAAACAATATCCCTTACAGTGTCAACCAAAAGGTCTGCCATAACTATAGTAAGTGTTGACGTAGGGTGTAGAGTGTTTTTTGCGCTACAAATGAAAACTGCTTACCGCGTATGGTTCAGCTTATGCTCCTTTTGTAGATCAAGAAGGGAACTTTTTGAAATCAATAATTATTTCCCCGAGATATTCAGCGTTTTGGAATAAAGCAGTTTTTTTAATTTTGAACGGGCTATTTTCCATACTAAAATTTGACCTTAATTAGAACGGAACTGTACTTTAGGAACAATCGATTGTTGTCTACTCGAAATCCTTCGGGTGATGTCGTCTGTAGTTTAGGCGGGAAAAGTCTCGCGGTTTGTCCGAATACCATTGAACGTCACGAAAGCAGACGAACATTTGTAAACATCGTAAGGTCCCTTTAGAAACAAGAATGGCTGACTTATTATGTGAAATTTACGTAGCTAAAGTCAAGGACGATTTGTAACAACTTAACAACATAGGCATACTATAAAACATGGACAGGTTATTGTATCTACATTTTTTCTACTGAATTTTCGTAATAACAAGGTAAAATATAAAATAATGAAAAAATGCTAGCAAACAATTTTTTCCAAGGGGGGTTGGCATTTAGTATAGTATTCTGATAACAAACAATATCCCTTACAGTGTCAACCAAAAGGTCTGCCATAACTAGTATTCTGATAACAAACAATATCCTTTACAGTGTCAACCAAAAGGTCTGCCATAACTAGTATTCTGATAACAAACAATATCCCTTACAGTGTCAACCAAAAGGTCTGCCATAACTAGTATTCTGATAACAAACAATACCCCTTACAGTGACAACCAAAAGGTCTGCCAAAATTTGTATTCTGATAACAAACAATACCCCTTACAGTGTCAACCAAAAGGTCTGCCATAACTAGTATTCTGATAACAAACAATATCCCTTACAGTGTCAACCAAAAGGTCTGCCATAACTAGTATTCTGATAACAAACAATATCCCTTACAGTGACAACCAAAAGGTCTGCCATAACTAGTATTCTGATAACAAACAATATCCCTTACAGTGTCAACCAAAAGGTCTGCCATAACTAGTATTCTGATAACAAACAATATCCCTTACAGTGACAACCAAAAGGTCTGCCATAACTAGTATTTTGATAACAAACAAAAAAGATAAAAAAGGTTTTACATTTAAATCTATTCTCACGTGGTTGCGTACAAAGCCGCTGGTTCATCAGTATATAATAAATTTTACATAATAACAGCAAAGGGCACAACTAATTTTTAAACACTATTATGGAAATTTTAAAACCATTTTTTTAACAATTTTACTTTTAAATAAACTTTTTTCTGATGTGGTAAAATAACTGTGTTCATTATCTTTTGTTTGCATAAATCGTGTTAAGAATTTCAAATCTGCAGCTTGTTAAATAAACCATGTATTCTCATTAAAGATAGAACATGATGATAATTTGAAAAATTTACCGTTAAACAAACCTTCGTGATATCATTAATTGTTTTCCCTAAATCTGAAATGTCACGGGTTTGCAAACTAAGTTTCTTAACTACGTACAAAAACAACCCGATTAAGCTGTGCGTTGAATAGGCGTATACTCTAAGGATGGTTTTAAGGTTATTTCGAAACAAATTATGTTAAACTTAATCTTGCAACAAAACAAGGGGAATTCGTTGCAACACAGAAGACATAATCAGAGCTTTAATCGTTTCATTCTTAATCCGGAACTTTGACTACCTCAATAGACGTATAAAATATTATGGATTCCAATTACAATACAGATTATGACAGACTAACAATATCTTCAGAACACAGGATTAGTAAAAAAAATGCTTATATTATAAAATATTAGTCTCTGTATCATGGAGGCAACAGAGAAATCCCTAAAACCAGTAACCATTAAAAACAGTAGTTTTCTTACACTACAGCCCAGAGGTAATGAAGGTAATAACAAAATACCGACGAAACTGTTCAAAAAGACAATCCACAAAACAAAGTCCGAAAAATCGGCAAACTCCAGAACCAACAACCAAAAATATAGTAACTACAGCAATGATACTGATTTGGTAAAGGCATTTCAAAAGAAACAAGGTATAATGAAATGCCAAAATCTCCCGCTATCATTACTGTAGTATGTGAGTTGGTTAGTTGATTAAAATGGATGGGTATAAAATACCACTAGTCAGTAATAGGTGTATCCAACAGTCATCGTAGCACATTCACTGTACACTGAATTCAAAAATTGAGAAAACTATTTGCAACTATATTTTTTAAGGAGGTGTAATACCAGGAAGTTGTACCTATCGTAACAAATATTAAAGACGTGGACGAGTCGTTTTTCTTGTAACCTTGGTTTATAAGTTTATCCAGAAGCAATTGGTGAATCAGTATACTCGCTGCAAGCTCTTGCTTACCTGATCAATTGAGAAATATAGACACCGTATGCAGCTGGAATATTGCTGCATAAAAAGAGGAAAATGTATAATTTTGAAATTAAATCGTCTCGTTTTGATGTAAATTCTTGTGCTAAGATTGACCATAGGTGTCATATTCGAGGTGTAATCTAAAAATGATGTAGATGAAGCTGTTTCTGTTGTTTCTTTAATTTCTAGTTCTGAGAGATATCTTAATGGAAGCCAGTCAGCAAAGTGATGGTTGTTAAAAACAGGACATCATCAATTTATCTATATGTAAAATTAAGGGACCTGGCTTCTGCAATTTTCTTGTACTTAATAAGACGTCGAAGAAGATAACAGGAACACATCTAGTTGAATGTGGCTGTAGCCTAGCAACAGAAAACACAGTTTTGAATTTTATTACATTCAAATAAAATAGTTTTTACTTTGGTGATACTAGATTGAAATTAATTTCAATACAGTAGATTCATCGTTGTAATTTGTTAACAAAATGATGACTATATTGAAAACACTGAAACAGCTAATTTATACAACGTTTTTCGACGTATCAATGTCCGTCATTCCAAACGATCTGGATTGACTTATTGATTAATTGAAAGACGTGTAATGCGCAGTCGTTTAAATATATTCAGAATGAATAAAAGTTTACCGGATGTACATCAATTGGGGGAAAATGGACAGACAGAACTAAGACAAAGGGGTATTTGTACCTTTTGTAGATGCTACAAAGATCGCACTCTTAATTACCATCTACAGAATGGGTCTTGATATTTACGTGAAGCGTGACACCTTATTAACAATTTATCATGTATTATATCCTAGGCACGTTTGTGGGTGTAGTCGTACAAATCGTACACAGAGCCTACAGTAACATGGTCGTACACAAATATGTACAACTGTTAAGGTTTATGTTTGATTTAATGATTGCTTTAAAGGTGGTTTAACGTTTAGTGGGCAGAATTTTATATGTATAATAAAAAATTAGGCCGATGTCCTGTATTCAAAATTGGTACATAAACACTTTAATACATAGAACCTGCTGGTGTATGTATAGCAAATCAAATTTAGCCTAAGAATTATATATATATATGTTGGCTTGGTTGTGTCATCTCTTTACTTTCTAGTCACATAAAAAAATTCAGCACAAAACAATCAAATATTTTAAAAGGTCCGCTCTGGTATTGAGTGACAGACGATGCACTTCAGTGACATATGAATTATTTTATGTTAAACAGTCAGCATTATAAATTGTGATGATTTATTTATTGTGAATAGCTATTTTAAAATGTATGTTACGTAACAGTTATATAGTGACACAAATTACACCTTTTATCACCACCCCCGTTGCTAGGATGCGAGCTAGGATAAAATCGTCCTATGAAATTGGAATAATTCATAAGGGAGTATAAATACCAGGGCAGATTTCTCAATCGTTGTCATTCTGAATGATAAAATGACCAAGACAGAACGGCCGTCGAAGTAAGTAGGGACATAGAACAAAACAGCTTGGGAGTTTAAAATAGGTAGAGTTCAATTCATGCAGCTAGAGCTTAAAGCGTCCGACTTGGATCAACCTCTCAGACCAGTAAGTCTCCAAATAACGTGGTTGAGTACAAGCTTGTTTCTGTGTCATAAAGGGATGGTGGTTTGTAAAAGTAGCAAGGAAAACCGACCGACAACAAGAGCCAAAAGCCAAGGGACAGTTACAAATCCGGCTATAGACAAACATACACAACGCAACACAAAAACAAAAAGAGATTAACCCGAACGTAATAAAAACCATGGGTGCATTCAGGTACTCTGAGCAAGTAATCAGTGCCTGCCTCTAATTAGACAATCGTCAAGTTATTCATTGTTATGTCTAGGAAAAAGTCAAATCCAAAAATAGGAAACACTACCTATGACTCAACGAAATAGTCCGATCGTATTTGAGAGATTAATTTTCCATTACGATCAATTATGTCATGGTGACGACCATAGATCGTCTGGAGAGATAACATCAACCTAGGTACAACAAACCCCTGTCTGAGTAGTTCAGCTGTCAACAGCAGAATCATTACGTTTCTATACCTTAGGTGGCATATAAGCATTACGCTTATTGCGTCGTAGTCTAGGAGCATCGTGATACTAGGCAAGTATCCCGGTAGTATATATTAGATAAAAAAGGTCATATAGGACATAGGTCGTACGAACCTTGGTTATGATGTTATATCTTGTGGATTATTATATTGGTTTTTAGAATCTGATATAGTGACTATTAATATTAGCGCTGTTGTGTTATTATGTATATAGTAAAATAGGTCATAAGCAGATAGCTTATAAAGTAACTCGACGGGTATTTCGAGGCAGGCACTGCCGATTCGTCCGGAGCACCTGAGTGCATTGGTTCGGGTTACTCATTTGGTCATATAAATAAGTATATAGTTTGTAGCATAAATTGTTAGGCAGAATAGTAGTATTAGGGTTGACCTCGAGACGTTAATATAAACTGATATATTATTTGGATCCTGAGTATAATCAGGTAACAAACAGACAACACGCTACTACCGCTCGGTGATATAAAATAAGGCTAGACACGTTACAAAATTGGTGGAAGCGGTGGGATCTGAGGAGTCTATAGGATTGTACTGCTTTAGTAACAAATGAAAAATTGAGGATTTGTTTTATATAAACTATGAAACTAGTGATTTGGATAGGGCCATATACAAAGAATTGAAAACAGTATGAAAGTGGAGAAAGTTTGTGTGCCTCAACACCTAAGAAGGGTATATATGTGTTCAATTAGTTTACAGACTTAAGTTTTAAGACAAATAACGGTGGCGATTTTAAGGTTGACAGTAGGCATATGCAAAATGAGACATACTCTTTTACAGGGGTGTACATTGAAGATCTTGAAGATTGACAAAACAGACGTAATAAGGAAATTATCAATATACTGTATGTTTCAAAAGTTTCATTATGTTGTGGAATAAATATTTCCTAAAAGTTTATTTATTGCAGAAATCCATCAGTTATCTAAAAATAAATTACATAATTTAATTCCTTAACTGTGACCATAGTTCGAAGATCCTCTGTGCGAGCCTCTGAGCTGCCGGCGCGTTCCTAGGTGAAAACCTGATCACGGACTATAGAGGGTAACATGATTTGAAAGTGTTACGCTCCTTGCACGATTTACATCCCTTCTGTTGATTTAAAAAAGAGTAATTTACAGAAGGCTAAATCTCCCCCCCCCTCCGTCCGAATAACCTTTTTCTTTCCAGCTGAAGTCAAAATTTTGTTCCCGTTGTTCCATCCATTTTCCCGTTGATTAATTGTTATTTGTAACATTGTTCACGTACTGCTGAATTTTGCCTGCTGGACATCAATCAATCACTTTAAAGATATAATTGACTTTTAACATTTAATCATTAATTCTATCTGCTTATGTAAAAATCCACAAAACGATGTGAGATATTACCAGCAGTACAATGAAACAACGAATGAGTTGACGACCGTTACAGCGAATTGATACGAGTTATAACTATAGTCATCATAATACCGTTTATAAATGTTTAACAACAGTACAGGCTGGCAACTCATCATAAACTGTCATACCAGACTACCCTCTGCCGACTTGTACCAAACTGTCATACGCGACTCGTACCAGAGTACCTGCTGGCGATTCGTATCAAACTGTCATACCTCCTCAAGAGTACACGCTGTGGAATCGTACCAAAGTACACGCTAGTGACTCGTTCAAAACTCAATAGAACCAGAGTACCTGCTGGCAACTTCTACAAAAATCAAGAGACACTGTTATTGTTGGCGTCTCGAAGCAAAAGACATGAAGCCAACATACCAGTTTGATCTAGAACAAAATCTTTTAAACTCCTAACACAGACGAAATAATTATACAAAAACGGATTTCTTAGAAACGGAACTTGAATAAATATAGATATATTTGTAGGAAATATTCATTGTATTTGCATACAAATTTGCGTTCATACAAATCTAGACATTCGGTTTTATGCAGATGAGATTCTCCGTCTCTAGAATGGATTTAATCACAATTTGCAACTTTATAATGTTCCTTGTTGAATTTAAAAGAACGTGTGAATGATGAGGATTTTATTATACGTTACCAGACAATGTAGAATGATTAATTATGTAAAACCGACGTCAAGATCAAGTAGTTCAATTTTCTACAGTTTGTCAGGCAAAATAAAATGTCAAGCGTCATTAATTTACATAAATAAAACCCAGACAAAGCTGATTATTATAGATTTACACGTGCATTACCTTCTAAAACTCAAAGCTATTGAGAAGACTGATGCGACACCAACAGTTGTTGCATTTTAAAAATCGATTGAAGGCACGTTGTTCGTCCAGTTAATTTTTTCGTTACTGAAATTTTGTTAAGTTTTTTCTAATTGCCACTTAATGCATTTAAAGCAAATGAAAGCGGAACATTAGCGTGATCTCCTCAGAGTAAAAGAAAAACAGAAAGCTGTAAATAATCTGTCCACAAGGCCGTAAATACATACTAGTTGACAATAAACGAAAACAAAAAAGAAAACTAATTGCAGACATTTTTTAAGTATGTAGCAAAATGTACGCAATGAGGAAACCTCGTGTTACCCTGTTTTCTTACTCGAGGAAACCTCGTGTTACCCTGTTTTCTTACTCCACGAAACCTCGTGTTACCCTGTTTTCTTACTCGAGGAAACCTCGTGTTACCCTGTTTTCTTACTCGAGGAAACCTCGTGTTACCCTGTTTTCTTACTCGAGGAAACCTCGTGTTACCCTGTTTTCTTACTCGAGGAAACCTCGTGTTACCCTGTTTTCTTACTCCACGAAACCTCGTGTTACCCTGTTTTCTTACTCCACGAAACCTCGTGTTACCCTGTTTTCTTACTCGAGGAAACCTCGTGTTACCCTGTTTTCTTACTCGAGGAAACCTCGTGTTACCCTGTTTTCTTACTCGAGGAAACCTCGTGTTACCCTGTTTTCTTACTCGAGGAAACCTCGTGTTACCCTGTTTTCTTACTCGAGGAAACCTCGTGTTACCCTGTTTTCTTACTCGAGGAAACCTCGTGTTACCCTGTTTTCTTACTCCACGAAACCTCGTGTTACCCTGTTTTCTTACTCGAGGAAACCTCGTGTTACCCTGTTTTCTTACTCGAGGAAACCTCGTGTTACCCTGTTTTCTTACTCGAGGAAACCTCGTGTTACCCTGTTTTCTTACTCCACGAAACCTCGTGTTACCCTGTTTTCTTACTCGAGGAAACCTCGTGTTACCCTGTTTTCTTACTCGAGGAAACCTCGTGTTACCCTGTTTTCTTACTCGAGGAAACCTCGTGTTACCCTGTTTTCTTACTCCACGAAACCTCGTGTTACCCTGTTTTCTTACTCGAGGAAACCTCGTGTTACCCTGTTTTCTTACTCCACGAAACCTCGTGTTACCCTGTTTTCTTACTCCACGAAACCTCGTGTTACCCTGTTTTCTTACTCCACGAAACCTCGTGTTACCCTGTTTTCTTACTCGAGGAAACCTCGTGTTACCCTGTTTTCTTACTCGAGGAAACCTCGTGTTACCCTGTTTTCTTACTCCACGAAACCTCGTGTTACCCTGTTTTCTTACTTGAGGAAACCTCGTGTTACCCTGTTTTCTTACTCCACGAAACCTCGTGTTACCCTGTTTTCTTACTCGAGGAAACCTCGTGTTACCCTGTTTTCTTACTCCACGAAACCTCGTGTTACCCTGTTTTCTTACTCCACGAAACCTCGTGTTACCCTGTTTTCTTACTCGAGGAAACCTCGTGTTACCCTGTTTTCTTACTCGAGGAAACCTCGTGTTACCCTGTTTTCTTACTCGAGGAAACCTCGTGTTACCCTGTTTTCTTACTCCACGAAACCTCGTGTTACCCTGTTTTCTTACTCCACGAAACCTCGTGTTACCCTGTTTTCTTACTCGAGGAAACCTCGTGTTACCCTGTTTTCTTACTCGAGGAAACCTCGTGTTACCCTGTTTTCTTACTCCACGAAACCTCGTGTTACCCTGTTTTCTTACTCCACGAAACCTCGTGTTACCCTGTTTTCTTACTCGAGGAAACCTCGTGTTACCCTGTTTTCTTACTCGAGGAAACCTCGTGTTACCCTGTTTTCTTACTCGAGGAAACCTCGTGTTACCCTGTTTTCTTACTCCACGAAACCTCGTGTTACCCTGTTTTCTTACTCGAGGAAACCTCGTGTTACCCTGTTTTCTTACTCGAGGAAACCTCGTGTTACCCTGTTTTCTTACTCGAGGAAACCTCGTGTTACCCTGTTTTCTTACTCGAGGAAACCTCGTGTTACCCTGTTTTCTTACTCGAGGAAACCTCGTGTTACCCTGTTTTCTTACTCCACGAAACCTCGTGTTACCCTGTTTTCTTACTCGAGGAAACCTCGTGTTACCCTGTTTTCTTACTCGAGGAAACCTCGTGTTACCCTGTTTTCTTACTCGAGGAAACCTCGTGTTACCCTGTTTTCTTACTCGAGGAAACCTCGTGTTACCCTGTTTTCTTACTCCACGAAACCTCGTGTTACCCTGTTTTCTTACTCGAGGAAACCTCGTGTTACCCTGTTTTCTTACTCGAGGAATCCTCGTGTTACCCTGTTTTCTTACTCGAGGAAACCTCGTGTTACCCTGTTTTCTTACTCGAGGAAACCTCGTGTTACCCTGTTTTCTTACTCGAGGAAACCTCGTGTTACCCTGTTTTCTTACTCGAGGAAACCTCGTGTTACCCTGTTTTCTTACTCGAGGAAACCTCGTGTTACCCTGTTTTCTTACTCCACGAAACCTCGTGTTACCCTGTTTTCTTACTCGAGGAAACCTCGTGTTACCCTGTTTTCTTACTCCACGAAACCTCGTGTTACCCTGTTTTCTTACTCGAGGAAACCTCGTGTTACCCTGTTTTCTTACTCGAGGAAACCTCGTGTTACCCTGTTTTCTTACTCCACGAAACCTCGTGTTACCCTGTTTTCTTACTCGAGGAAACCTCGTGTTACCCTGTTTTCTTACTCCACGAAACCTCGTGTTACCCTGTTTTCTTACTCGAGGAAACCTCGTGTTACCCTGTTTTCTTACTCGAGGAAACCTCGTGTTACCCTGTTTTCTTACTCGAGGAAACCTCGTGTTACCCTGTTTTCTTACTCCACGAAACCTCGTGTTACCCTGTTTTCTTACTCGAGGAAACCTCGTGTTACCCTGTTTTCTTACTCGAGGAAACCTCGTGTTACCCTGTTTTCTTACTCGAGGAAACCTCGTGTTACCCTGTTTTCTTACTCCACGAAACCTCGTGTTACCCTGTTTTCTTACTCGAGGAAACCTCGTGTTACCCTGTTTTCTTACTCGAGGAAACCTCGTGTTACCCTGTTTTCTTACTCGAGGAAACCTCGTGTTACCCTGTTTTCTTACTCCACGAAACCTCGTGTTACCCTGTTTTCTTACTCCACGAAACCTCGTGTTACCCTGTTTTCTTACTCGAGGAAACCTCGTGTTACCCTGTTTTCTTACTCGAGGAAACCTCGTGTTACCCTGTTTTCTTACTCCACGAAACCTCGTGTTACCCTGTTTTCTTACTCCACGAAACCTCGTGTTACCCTGTTTTCTTACTCGAGGAAACCTCGTGTTACCCTGTTTTCTTACTCGAGGAAACCTCGTGTTACCCTGTTTTCTTACTCGAGGAAACCTCGTGTTACCCTGTTTTCTTACTCCACGAAACCTCGTGTTACCCTGTTTTCTTACTCGAGGAAACCTCGTGTTACCCTGTTTTCTTACTCGAGGAAACCTCGTGTTACCCTGTTTTCTTACTCGAGGAAACCTCGTGTTACCCTGTTTTCTTACTCCACGAAACCTCGTGTTACCCTGTTTTCTTACTCGAGGAAACCTCGTGTTACCCTGTTTTCTTACTCGAGGAAACCTCGTGTTACCCTGTTTTCTTACTCGAGGAAACCTCGTGTTACCCTGTTTTCTTACTCGAGGAAACCTCGTGTTACCCTGTTTTCTTACTCGAGGAAACCTCGTGTTACCCTGTTTTCTTACTCCACGAAACCTCGTGTTACCCTGTTTTCTTACTCGAGGAAACCTCGTGTTACCCTGTTTTCTTACTCGAGGAAACCTCGTGTTACCCTGTTTTCTTACTCCACGAAACCTCGTGTTACCCTGTTTTCTTACTCGAGGAAACCTCGTGTTACCCTGTTTTCTTACTCGAGGAAACCTCGTGTTACCCTGTTTTCTTACTCCACGAAACCTCGTGTTACCCTGTTTTCTTACTTGTTTTGGAGAGCGGATTTTTCCGATCCAGGAACAAACAGTAGACAGTCGTTTTTATTCCCTTTTGTTGTATCAATAAACACCAGTGTGTTTGGTAAAGCTGCATCCAAATTGGTATAACGAGAGTCTCTATTTTAAGGTCAGACAATGAAAATGGTTTCAAGTATTAGAGGAGATGTATTTATCGTATTCACCATTCAACTGCCACCTATCCGTAGTGAGCAGAAGGAAGGCAACAGAGACAAGTCTCTAGAAAACGGAATGTCAGTGAGCAGGAGGCAACAGAGACAAGTGTCTGGAAATAGAAAGTCAGTGAGCAAAGGACAACAGACACAGACAAATGTCTAGAGAACGAAATGTAATTGAACATGAGACACAGATAAGTGTCGGTATGTCAACTGATACACGTATCGGATTCTCAGGTTACCTGCACAATGAAATTTCGGAGCTCTTCCGCAAAGATAGTCGACGACTTTACGAAATAAACACTTGGTAAATATTTAATGAAGTTATTGATAACTGATCCCAATTGGTCATCAAGATTCTTAAACCACGTAATATTTACAAAATCCGGACACACATCACAAAGAAAAACAAACAATAAAACATTTGATGCTTTTAGGTGTTCTGGAAGAGTTAACAGTCTTATGACAAACACTTCTAAACTTTACCTCAAACATTTACCTTTCATGTACTTGTAAAACTGGATTGAAATCCTTCAAAATGCGAAAAAACAGATTATTGATCACTTCTAAGATTTTGTCATAGTTGTAAAACGGAAAGTACGGATACAATTTTGAAATTCAAAAGTTACTCTAATCAGTTTTCTGTCCATCATGTTATAGAGTCTGTTATGTAAAATTTTTCAGTACTTCATTCGCTATATTTAAACGTTCATAGACTTTTTAATATTCAGATTTCTTTATTCACTCCGACTCAAAATATGTGTCAAAAAAGTTTCTGCAAAAAAGACATGAACATGAAAAATATAACAAATTTATTACAATAAATTTGATATATTTGACAGATAGTGATATAGTTTTGTTTTACAAATTTTGTATTGATGGTTTGGACGAGTAATATTTGCGTACATTCGAATTTCGGAATTAGGAGATTCCATCGTTTTTACAAACAAATATATAATGGAACTCGTCTCTCATTACTCCTTTATTACATAAAGTGCAAACTCTTTCCTCTTTCGGAATATTTTGCCAGTGACTAATCTCTGGAGAAAATTGTATATTACATAATCTAACAATTTTGTTATACAAATTATATACTCTTGTAGTTTAAGTAAATATTTCCAAAGCTAAAATCACACTTGTAAGCTCCATATTACTATCAACTTTCTTATCGCTGTGCCATTTCTTAATTAACTGGTCTTAAATCTTGCCTATTGATGTCTAATATATGGAAAAATCTTTGAAACGCTGAGTTGTGAAGAAGCATTGCCTACATGAATCCAAAATAGACTTTACGCAATTAATCCACCTAAATTGACATATGCCACTTAAACGTAAACCATCCACAAATGTAAACATGATATTATATTTGGTAAAAAGTTTTAATTATTTACACTAAATAATTACATCCTTAGTTTTATGACTGTTTCTAATGGTTTCCTTATTCCCAATGGACCATGAAATTAAAAGTATTTTGATAGTAAGTTGTGTTGCATTTAAAAAAAACACGTCATTTTTAAAAGTTTTTCTAATAATATAGTTTTTTGTTTGTTTGTTTGACGGAGTTTAACGCCACTTTCAGCAATTTTTCAACTATATCATGGCGTCCAGTTTTTATCAAGGGAGGAAGTCGGAGTACCCGGAGAAAACCCGGGACCTGCGGTAGGTTTTGTTTTTTTGAGTGATTTGTAACGCCACTTTCAGCAATATTTCAGCTATTTCATGGCGTCCAGTTTTTATTGGGGGAGGAAGCCGGAGTACGCGGAGAGAACCCCCGGCCTACGGTAGGACAGACCACGTGATCATCAGTAGACTACCATAACCACTCGGCCACCGAACCCCCGACCAGCGGTAGGAAAACTGGCTATTCTTGTCAATAAAGATTAGAGACCACGCGATCAATAGTAGACAAACTACCTTGACCAATCGGCCACCGAGGCCCCTAATAATATAGTAGAGGAAGTTTAATAGGGTTTATCGTCGTTTCGATAAACATAGCGTTTCTGGATCCTACTGAAATTTTATTGCGTATCTTTTTCCAGTTTTATACGTTTTAGTACGGAATTTATAATTTTCCCAGATACCATTTCATTCAAATAGCTACAAACGCTAATTTGTTAGCTAAACTTAAAAAATAATCAACAAAATTACAGCCATCCTTTGTTACGGAGAGAATGAAACCTCAGAAAAACTCTTGCATCAAAGAAAATTTAAACAGGGCACTGGATCAAAAAAGGTCGCTACAAACGTCAAATTTCAACAATACAAGACATCCAGCTTTAGCGATTTTGACAGTTTCTCGCGGTCCAGTTAATATTGTGGCAGACGCAGACGCCAATCAAGAACTGCAGAATCATCCATCGTCAACTGTATCGAAGTCATCCCATGCTAGGAATGATGTTAGCACTATCAACTCTGATCCTCCAGGCGTTGGTCCACCCACACCCGACCAAAGTACACAGGGTACGTTTATTCAGACTAGCTTCTCACCATCAAATACTTTTTGTTTGAGCAGTCAAGACCCACAACTCTTTAACCAATTCCAAGTGTTTTTGTAATTCTAAGTGATTATTGGATTCACCTAATACTGACTAGTGGTATATGATACTCATCAATTTTCATCAACAAACCCTCACATACTACACTTATGAAGGCGGGAGGTTTGGCATGCCATAAAGCCTGTTAAACCACCATTTCTTTTGAAATACTTGTACCATTGCTGTACTTTTGTTTTGTTATAACCTTCATAATAATTCAAAAAAAAATTCAAAGAAAAAATTTGGAATGGATTGTTTGATGAATTAAAACTTTTGCAAAAGATAAATCCGGGTAAAAGATAAAAGCGGAACTTACGGTAAAAGGCGTAGTATTTTCGGTGCTTAAAACAAATCATTAATATATAACATTTTTATGTATTGACGTCTTGCTTTATGGTTTACGTTAATGTCATGCTTGAGAAAAGGCCAGAAAAGGAAAACGAAGGCCAGAAAAGGGAAATGAATTTTTAAGTATAAACATAATGTAAGAACTGCATCAAATAAAGGAAATACAGGTGGACGAGTACTTTATGATGAGCAATATTGCCTTCGAAAAGCTCGACTACCATCATCATCTCCGGGGGTTGTAGACATGGCACTATGGATATATGTTACTACACCTAACACCAATTTTTTTCTGAACAATCAAAGCCAAAATTATGCCAATCAGAGCCAATCTACAAATTTTGAAAACGATATTCTAAATCGATTGTTCAAAACATAGGTTTACCTGTAATTTCTTCAACACAGTATGTTTGTACTTTTGGCAAGAAGTTTTGTTTTACAAGATTCTGTAAATGCTTACATTGACCCTGGAGCATTGTTCTGTCATATATTCCAGTATTAACACTGGTTTATCCAAGACCAGTAAAAAAATTCAAATATAATACATTATTTGGATGATTATCTGTTCGGCTACCCTGAAGAATCAGATTATATAAAACCCTTTTATGAAGGTTAGTGCCTTTCTTGGAGGTTCCTTTAGCAGACCAGAAAACTATAGAACGAACAGAAACAGTTTTTCTAGGTATAGAATATGACACTAAACGTATAGTCATGAGGCTCACTAAGAAAAAATTGTTGAACTTCAAATTTTACTGAAGTCTTGTTTAAACATGAATAAAATTACTCTTCCAGAACTGCAGTTTTTGACTGGTGTTTTAAATTTAGTTTTTCAAATCATTGTCGCGCGACGAGCCTTCTATCGTCGATTGATTAATGATACATGCAATTACGAAAACGAGATAATAAATTAGCAGTAGCAAAATCTCTGAGGATATTGAAATTTGGCTGTCCTTTTTAGAACATTATAATAAAAAAAAACTCTTTTTTAGACAGATATTGATCTTCAAATGATGCAGTTGTTCAGCGAAAGAGAGCGCAGGAGTACAGGGTATGGGATTTGACTTTTTTGGTTCTTGGAAAGGAAATGGGCTCAAGAGTTTTTGCCTCTGTCTTTGGTAAAAAGCGGTTTGATGTCAGAATAATCACTAAAAAATCGCAAAAGTCTGCAATGGCCGGGTTGCAAAGCATGTCCCTTAATAAATGGGGAATTTTTAACAATTTGTTGAAAGAAGGTTTTCAGACTTTGTCCAATAATGTATCAGAAGTTAATTACACAAACCACAACCATTATGTTCTAAAATTTGCTAAACTTACTAAGTTCCCATGCCTAGAAAATGGGAAAAACTTTCTTGAACAATTTGATGCGATCAGATGCACAACTTCAATAGGTTGGCAATCTTTCCATGAAGTATCAAGTATATGAGTTGAAAGGTGTAGCAGGAGTTACACAAAATACGTAACTTCTTCTGAAAAATTATTTAATTACCCAGTCTTCAAAATTGGGAAAAATCCTCGGACAATTCCATAAATACAAGTGCACAACATCATTATGCATGCAATCTTTCTGTGAAGCTTCAGAGATCTGGGTTGAAAACTGAATGAGTTGATTACACAAAGTAGGTACCATCCTTTGCAAACGTTCTGAAAAATGACGAAGTTTTCAATTCTGGAAAATTAGGAAAAAATCCTTAAACACCTACATAAAAGCAGGTAATACATGTGCAATCTTTCTGTAAAGATTCAGAGATCGTTGTTGATTCAGAGATCGGTATTGAAAACTGTAGAATTTGATTACACAAAATAGATATCATATTTTCCAGCCCGCCAATCCGCTTGCTAGACTACAACTTACAATAACCCGGCTTTGTACTTCGCGTAGCACTGCTAAAAATCTTCAAAGTCGGCTCGAGTTATGTACCTTGGTAGAAAATTAATCTCATTTGTTTTAAATCAAATATATAATTGAAAAGTAAAGCCATAATTGTTCGGCTCAACGGTTTAGGTTACTCGCTTTCTCTTGGATAATTTAATAGAATTAAAAGACTTTGCCCCATAGCAGAGCCAGCCACAGTGTCATTCCATCCTACCTCTGGCAGTGTTAAATAGTTAAGTTGACCTCTCATAAATTCGTCTTTATCGTCAAGCACACGTAAAATGAACTAACAGTTGAATCATTTCAGACATTTGAAATCTTTAAAATTTCAATGATGTTTGGCATATACTCATCAACGAACTGGTGAAATATGTAGCATATGTCTCCCATAAAATTTATCCGTATCGAACGTTGTTAACTGCAGCTTTTTCGTTCGCGTACTTTGCTATGCTAAGAGTGAGCGAAGTTGCAGTCGTTAATTCCAATCATGAGATCAGTCATGCTCTAAAGAAGTACCCGATTTTATTGCATTCCGAAAGTGAAAAAAAATGAAATGCTTGTATCTATTTGGAGCTCAAATTAGATAAAAAGGCTACTAGCTCAGTAACACGTACTGGGGGGTAAAATTGGGTTCAAATATTTTTCAAATAAAGATGTTAACGTCATATTTAAGAATACGACATCAAGGTAGAAACAATTAAACAAATGTTATAAGAACTGTTTGACTTTGACAACTTTCTGATATGCTCCTTAAAGCTTTGAAATTCTGTGACATCGTTTTTCATATTCGTTCACACATATTTCTTATAGGACAGGATACAGATATGTCGAAATGGATATAAACATGATACCATAAAACTGTGTGGTCTTTGAACTTCCGATGCATACCTACGTTATATCAGACTTAAGTTCAATTCGATAAAGATTTTCAATTGTCGTGGCCACAGTCGAAAAAAGGAAATCGCCTTGCTGCCACCCCATCCTTTCTTTCTGTTCAGTTATATTCAAATGAGTTAAGTGTAGGCAAATCTTTAGAATTGATACAGGACATAAAAACAGACATTTAAGGGTGGGCCATCTACTTCCAAAACTCGAATAATATAGAGTAAGATATGAATTAGGCGGTACTAGTATGTGTCCGAGAGCGATGCAAAAGATGCGTAAAAGAATCAACTGCTCCGTAAATAACTTTGTAAAGGAGCAAAGGGCATTGTGTTATCAAGTACCCCAAAATACGGGCCCGAAAGAAGATTTGATTCGTTTCGATGAGACTCATTTATCTGATCTAGGCAGCGACATTATCTCAATAACATTCAAGGCGCATTAGAAACATTTATAGTGCCCTTAGTGGAGGTACCATCTATGACCCAAACAGAGAGGAAGGTAAAGGTACCATTTATGACCCAAACAGAGAGGAAGGTAAAGGTATCATAGATGACCCAAGCAGAGAGGAAGATAAAGGTATTATTGATGACCCAAACAGAGAGGAAGGTAAAGGTATCATTGATGATCCAAACAGAGAGGAAGGTAAAGGTATCATTGATGACCCAAACAGAGAGGAAGGTAAAGGTATCATTGATGACCCAAACAGAGAGGAAGGTAAAGGTATCATAGATGACCCAAACAGAGAGGAAGATAAAGGTATCATTGATGACCCAAACAAAGAGGAAGGTAAAGGTATCATTGATGACCCAAACAGAGAGGAAGGTAAATGTATCATTGATGACCCAAACAGAGAGGAAGGTACAGGTATTATTGACGACCAAAACAGAGAGGAAGGTAAAGGTATCATTGATGACCAAAACAGAGAGGAAGGTAACTGTATCATTGATGACCCAAACAGAGAGGAAGGTAAAGGTATCATTGATGACCCAAACAGAGAGGAAGGTAAAGGTATCATTGATGACCCAAAAAAGAGGAAGATAAAGGTATCATTGATGACCCAAACAGAGAAGAAGGTACAGGTATTATTGACGACCAAAACAGAGAGGAAGGTAAAGGTATCATTGATGACCCAAACAGAGAGGAAGGTAAAGGTATCATTGATGACCCAAACAGAGAAGAAAGTACAGGTATTATTGACGACCCAAACAGAGAGGAAGGTAAAGGTATCATTGATGACCCAAACAGAGAAGAAGGTACAGGTATTATTGACGACCAAAACAGAGATGAAGGTAAAAGTATTATTGATGACCAAAACAGAGAGGAAGGTAAAGGTATCATTGATGACCCAAACAGAGAAGAAGGTACAGGTATTATTGACGATCAAAACAGAGAGGAAGGTAAAGGTGTCATTGATGACCAAAACAGAGAGGAAGGTAAATGTATCATTGATGACCCAAACAGAGAGGAAGGTACAGGTATTATTGACGACCAAAACAGAGAGGAAGGTAAAGGTATCATTGATGACCCAAACAGAGAGGAAGGTAAAGGTATTATTGACGACCCAAACAGAGAGGAAGGTAAAGGTATCATTGATGACCCAAACAGAGAAGAAGGTACAGGTATTATTGACGACCCAAACAGAGAGGAAGGTAAAGGTATCATTGATGACCCAAACAGAGAAGAAGGTACAGGTATTATTGACGATCAAAACAGAGAGGAAGGTAAAGGTATCATTGATGACCAAAACAGAGAGGAAGGTAAATGTATCATTGATGACCCAAACAGAGAAGAAGGTACAGGTATTATTGACGACCCAAACAGAGAGGAAGGTAAAGGTATCATTGATGACCCAAACAGAGAGGAAGGTACAGGTATTATTGACGACCAAAACAGAGAGGAAGGTAAAGGTATCATTGATGACCCAAACAGAGAAGAAGGTAAAGGTATCATTGATGACCCAAACAGAGAGGAAGGTAAAGGTATTATTGATGACCCAAAAAGAGAGGAAGGTAAAGGTATCATTGATGAACCAAACAGAGAGGAAAGTAAAGGTATAATTGATGACCCAAACAGAGAAGAAGGTAAAGGTATTATTGATGACCCAAAAAGAGAGGAAGGTAAAGGTATCATTGATGACCCAAAAAGAGAGGAAGGTGGAGGTATCATTGATGAACCAAACAAAAAGGAGGGGTGGAGTTATCGTTGATGACCAAACCAAACTGTCTAGACACATCGAAGGATTACGTCACATCTGTTTAGACACTTCAAATGCACAAGTCACATTTGTCTTCACATTTCAAAGGCATATATCACGGGGCCTCGGTGGCCAAGTGGTTAAGGTAGTTCGTCTACGAATGACCACGTGGTCTGTCAACACTGAGATTTCGGGTTTGATTATCACTGCAGGCAGTGTGTACTCGACTCCAGTCTTTATGGCGTGGATTGCCAGGTTTCCTACCGGAGGTCGTGGGTTTTCTCTGGTACTCCGGCTTCCTCCCCAATAAAAACTGGATGCCATAATATAGCTTAAAAATTGCTGAAAGTAGTTTTAAACACCATTCAAACAGACAAACATACAAAGGCATACGTCACACCTGTATAGACACTTCAAAAGCATACGTCACATCTGTGTAGACACTTCAAAGGCATACGTCATATCCGTTTAGACACTTTTAATGCATAAGTCACATTTTTCTAGACACTTCAAAGGCATACGTCACATCTGTTTAAAAATATCAAAGTCATACATCTGCCTAGACATTCAAAGGCATACGTCACATCTGTTTAGAAACATTAAATGTATGCGTCACATCTGTTCAGAACTTCAAAGGCATACGTGACATCTGCCTAGACATTTCAAAAGCATACACCAAGATCACTAGGAAGATAACTCCGGCGACTGTTACACGTCTGTAGTCCGACAGCCCAATAGTCCGACAGCCCAATGGTCCGACAACCCGATAGTCCAACAACCCATTAGTCCGACAGCCCAATAGTCCGACAACCCAATAGTCCGACAGCCCAACAGTCCGACAACCCACAAGAGTCTAACAAATTAGGTCAGACCGAAATCGATAATTAAAATAATATATAATTTCTATGCTCCACCTACGTACCGGAATACATGTATATAAAGTGTTTGGGTCTGTTTATCCGTCCGTACGTATGTTTCATATTTAATTAACTTTCAGGTTTAGCGGGCGTGTAAGTAAAAATAAAGAAGGAATGTGTTTATTGGACACTGATGCCCCCGTTGGCTTTAAACAGGAAGTAGAAGTCCGTCAGGTCTGAAAGTCGATTAGGACGCACTGTTCGTCATACTGAACCATCCCAAGTTTTACGTCATTCTCATTTTAAATACGATTACTACACGCTGAGAAAAGCTTGACGGAAATTTGTACGGAAGGGCGGACGGACATGAGTCAAACTATATATCGTCGCGTGGGCATAAAAATCTGTCCAAGTCGAGAACGGCTGGATTTTGTTAAACAGAAAGTATGCCTGAAATTAAATCCCATGGTATAGGACTCCACGCTAATGCTGCATTCCAAATATCAAGAGGCCTTGATATTTGTTGCTGAGAATACTGTTTCGAAAATATTTTCCGCGATCGCCCGCCCGACATTCACAATCCAGAAATTCGGACAATGAACATAGAATGATGAGAAATATGAGGATGGAATAGAAAACAAAGGAACAGTAATTTTAAAAGAGAACGATGATAACCTACTAGGCCAACTAGGGTACACGCCTTAATTGATCCGTGGTCTGAGCACTGCCATCAGATTCTAAAGCCCCATACAATAAGCTGGACTCTGCTGCGGACCACTAGGGGCACGCACGAAGGAAAGAGTTAATGAAATCTTCACGAAACTTTATACATTTATGCACCATCCTTTGAATTAACATCATTTACACATTTATACCTGTCCCACAAACTCCATGTGGAAGAAAAAAATCAGCCCTAATTACACACATTCCCTGTAACATATACATGTAATATAACCAAATCATAGCTAGTATTCCTAATATTAAGAAATTCCTACCAAACAACCAACTTAGTTAGGTTTGCATTTATAGAACGTTTATTGATCTTTGGATTATGTCTGAAGGTTTATAGTATTGCATATACACGCATTGTCGGACCATCGGGCTGTCGGACTATAGGGTTGTCGAACTATTGGGTTGTCGGACTAATGGGCTGTCGGACTATTGGGCTGTCGGACTATTGGTTGTCGGACTACCGGGATGTCACCCCGGCGACAAGCATTGCGGTTTCATTGTTGTGTCATTGAAAAATAACTGAGTTCCCTTCCATCTAAATTGACCCCAGTTTTTAGATTGGTTTATATTGTTTGTCATAGTTTTTCTGAGTGTTCCCGTAGCTCTCTGATAATTTTTCAGGCGATCATGTCTTCCCATACAGATTTACATTTTGTCACGTCTTGAAACCTAACGGAAAACGATGGAATAACCTACTCGTGTGACAGAACTATATTGTTTTAGAATGATGACATTTTTTTTAACATAAACAGCGATTTAATCATATCTAGACGTAACTGATTTATCACCGATACATATGACATCAATCCAGAAGAGAATAAATAAACCCAAAACAAACCTGTATTGCATCGGAGTACAATTGCTTAAAATCAAAAAATAAAACAAGTTCCAGGCAATAAATGTTGCTACTCCTTAAGAGCGCTTTGCCTATTCAAGATTCATCGGAAATAAAACTTACTGGATTCCTGTTAACGGAAGAAGAAAACCTGTATGTTTTATCCTTTTCCCTTTTAATGTCATTTTTACTGTTGTACATCTTTGAAAATGATGACACTTCTTTAGAATGATCCTTACAATAATTGATGGATCAATTTTCTGTCAAACAAACAAATTAGATGCAATCCAGCATGGACAAATGTGGAAGTTTAAATATTATTTATCTCGTTAATAGTAATCATAATTAACTGTTGTTTTCAGTCGAATTATTTACAGTTAACTGCAGTTTCCGTCACCAATACTTATCTATACCATTCACTGAATTAGTTTAGATAACTGTTCAAAACGATTGTCGAAGATAATATTACCTTGAAATGAATTTTTTATTTTATTTAGGTGCTGTTGCCGACACTGTTACAATGCATCTTAATAATAGAACGACCTAAAACACCTTTGTTTGTGTCGGTATTAACTGGTGTAACGTGCAGGGGGTCGTACCCTACACGCCAGATAGGGAAAACTGGCACAACACCAGCTTTACCTCGTGGATACGTGCCGAGGTTATTTCCCCGGATTTGCTGGGTGCTATATGACTGCCTTCTGGACCTTAACCAATGGTAGCGTATAATCTAGATTTAGCCCTTAACCCTATAAACGTTTCCAATGTGTTCGTTCAACCTATTATAACTCTAAGATTGCTAATAATTGCCTATAAATGGTATGGACTTCGGGTACTTTGACTCCTGTACTGAACTATTAATTGGATATAGGACCAACGTCCCTCTGTCCCTTATTCAGAGTCAGAGTGGCGCTAGCCCACAGGGACGAGATGTACAATGCCTCCTGTTCACAGAAAAAGGTATTGGGAATAATACCAGTGTACCTCTGGTCCTTATTCAGAACCAGATGCCCACTGGTACAAAGTGACCGCTTGTCAGGCCAACTTGTCACTGCCTTATTTAAACAGTACCAATGGTCTACTCCTTATTCAGAAATAGCCAATTGCACTGTAAACCTTATATTAAATACCTTTTTAGCTATTATCAATGTAGGAGCCCCTATTGGAAACTATCTACTTGGTGTCCTTATGCAGAACTACCTAACCACTTGGCGTCCTTATGCAGAACTGCCCTGAGAACTGAGAAACTTCACCTTATATACCAATAATTTTTAGTAGCCTCTAACCAAAATAATCTCTAAACCAAAACAAAACAATTCCGTATCACTTATGCGTTTTAATTTACCCAGATGCATTAATAACGACAAAGTATTCACCGACGGCTTTCAATCAATCAACTCTGATCGGACAACGTACTAATTGTTTCCCGGACAATTGTCCGAACTGTTTCCTTAATTACTATACTATCAAAACAATCAGAAAACGAAAGTAGAGTTACGAATTCATCTTGCCACGCAGATATATACTTTCACTAAACCACTTTAAAAGGTCAAGTAAATAAATTTCGTCACATTACCCACGCCTCAAAGAAATGCGTCCTCGCATTTACATCAATGATAAGCTGAAAACATCACAAACCTGTTGTCCTTTTTCAGACACAAACTCTATCAACCTGCAAAGCAGCGTTACGCACTGGACATGTACTCTAAAGCAAGGCACACATGCCTCGTCACTAACGAAACCGAACAGCAACGGCTCCAAATTAACCATGAACCACACATCAGGTTAACCTCTAATTGTCCAACCAGACTCCAACGCTGGCGACATATAAATATACAACACGTAGACCCATAGTCTACCCACATGTCCAGATCCTATCAGCCTTATCAATACTAACAGCAAAATCGAAACTACACGTGGTATGTGGTATCTCGTCCAACTATAACTTACTGTCTTGCAAAAAAACTTCTAAACAGCAAAGAAACAAGATTAAACTCCTAACCTAAAACACATGCACCCAGCAAACACTTATCTACGAATACCTACAAAAAATACCTAGTTACGTCTGCAATTTAGAATGTCACGGCCTAAAGATAACAATTTTGGGTTCCCTAACAAATTTTGCCTCTGCAGCGGCCCCAAGGAGCCTACTCTTAACGAACTCTGCAGGAGGGATCTTTAACGTGCCCAGGCTGTGACCGTTCCTGAACACGGGGCCTCGGTTTACCGTCTCATCCGAAGGACTAGAAAAAAAACAACAGTTAAACAATCATACCCAATTGAATTCCTTTATTCGTAAGAAAGGATATAAATAAAAGAATCTGTACATATTTACATTACAAAGATATGGAAAGTTAACTATTACTGATAATCTTTAAACCACACCGGAGGTCTTCTAAGCCTCCTTCCTCGGACTATTGAATCGACACCAACATCGATTAATGGGAAAGGACCATCCAGGATCTCGCCATCTGGGTCATCTAGCTGTTGCCCAGATTCAACTATTTTCTCCGAACTAAATTCTTCCATACTAAGAACTTCTTCCCCCCTTAGAATCTGATCAGGACAGGGGCGCATCCTGTCCACATGGATCATTTGTTCCCTGCCGTTTCTACCACAATCAACTAAATATGTTACATCTGAATTTCGTTTCAACACTTCGTAAGGACCCCGCCACAGATTTGTAAATTTCGGGGAATGACCTGGGGCACGAACAGGAAAGTGAACGTATACTTTTTCTCCCTTCTCAAACTTACACCACTTGGCGTTTTTATCGTGGTTTCTCTTTTGTCTTATTATTTGCCCAGAGACATACTTTTGTACCAACTGATGGGCTTCTTCCATTCGATCTTGTAATTCCCAGGCCCACTGACTTTGCGGAATAGCCTTTGCTTGGGGAGGCAGCTTATATATTAGGTCTAAAGGTGTAGCGACCTCCCGACCAAGCATGAGTCGATTTGGTGTGTAGCCGGTAGTCTCGTGTTCTGCTGACCTATACGCCATCATGACAAAGGGGAGCAAAGTATCCCAGTTGGAATGGTAATCATTTATATAACTGGTTAGCATAGTGGCTAACGTTTTGTTAAAGCGCTCTACCATACCGTCAGACTTCGGGTGATATGGTGTTGTGCGTGTCTTTTGAATTCGTAAAAGTTTGCACATCTCGCTAAATAACTGGCTCTCAAACTGACTACCTTGGTCACTATGTATGATTGATGGTACACCAAACCTGGTCACAACTTCATTGACCAGGATATTAGCAACAGTGCTGGCTTCCATGTTAGGCATGGCGTGGCTCTCTGGCCACTTTGTGTAATAGTCACTAATGACCAAAATATATTTGTTTCCCCTGTCACTTTCTGGAAGCTCTCCCAAAATATCGATGGCTATTCTCTCCATTGGATAGCCAGATTCTTGAACCTGCATTGGGGCCTTACGCCTGGGAATAGGCTTTTTCCTCTTATTACAAACACAACAACCAGAAATATAGCTCCAAGTGTCACCTCTTACGCCGGGCCAGTAGTATTTTTCCCTTATCCGCGCCAAGGTTTTCTTGATACCCAAATGTGCCGCTGTTTCGATATCATGGGCATAACGCAGAATTCTTCGCCTTTCTTTCATGGGTACTAGTGCCTGCCTTTCCCCCGAATCTAATTGTACCCTATACAAAATACCGTTTACTACCTTCAGCGAATCCCATTGGGCCCACAGGGACTTGACAACATAACTGTATTTCCCGATACTGCGATAGGACGGTTTTGAGCCAGAGTCTACCCACCCTTTGACAGTTTGCAGATCCTTATCTGCTTCTTGCAGTTGTTTTAAATCTAACTCCTCGCTCCCACTATCGTCATCCTTAGAAACAACTACGTTAACTTGATTTAAATTTCTATCCCAATCGGACCTAAACCCACACTGTTTACAAGGGATCCTACTGACAGCATCAGCATTGCGATGTTGGGCCCCTGGCCGGTGTTTAATGGTCATTTCGTATGAACTTATGACCTCCAACCAGCGCGCCAACTGACCTTCTGGGTTCTTAAACCTGAGTAACCACTGAAGGGAACTGTGGTCAGTTCTTATCAAGAATTTTCTCCCATAGAGAAAGTGTCGAAAGTGTTTGATAAAATGGACCACAGCTAAAAGTTCTTTCCTGGTTACGCAGTATTTGCGTTCTGTTTTTGACAATGTCCGGCTACCATAAGCAATCGCCTGTTCCTTCCCATTAATTATTTGCGACAAGACCCCACCTATTGCCAGATTACTGGCGTCTGTATCTAACACGAACTCTTTTGTGAAATCTGGATGGACTAAGATTGGGGATTGGATTAGCCTCTGCTTTAAATTTTCAAATGCCTCTTGACTCTCATCGGTCCATAGGAACTCCTTACCCTTTTCCGTCAACTGGTGTAAACATTTTGCAATGCCCGAAAAATTTTGGATATACCTCCGATAATACCCACATAAGCCTAGGAAAGACCTTAACTCGCTGACGTTGCAAGGAATAGGCCACTCTTCGATACACTTTATCTTGTCAGGGTCTGTTGCTACTCCATCCTCTGACACTACGTGTCCAAGAAATTTGACCTCCTTAGAAAACAAGCAACACTTTTTAGGCTTAAGTTTCAATCCTGCGGCCTGAAGTTTCTCAAAAACTTTACGTAAATTTTCAATCATACCACTAAAATCTTTTGCCATAATAATAATGTCATCGAGGTACACCATGTAAATACCCCACTGTAGATCCACAAGGACATTTTCCATTAGCCGTTCGAACGTGGCTGGCGCATTAGCCAGACCAAACGGCATTGAACGAAATTGAAATAGTCCACGCCTTGTAGCGAAAGCTGTTTTTGGGCGATCAGATTCTTCTACTTCGACCTGCCAGTACCCAGAACAGAGATCAATTGTTGAAAACCATTTGTTTCCAGACAACTGTTCAAGGGAGTCATCTATTCGGGGAAGAGGGTAAGCATCTTTTAGAGTGCATGCATTCACAAGTCTATAGTCTACGCAGAACCTCGTGGTGCCATCCTTCTTTTTGACTAGAACGATTCCGGACGACCATGGCCCTTCAGAAGGTTCTATAACCTTCTTTGCTAACATACTATCTATATGCTTATCAATCTCTTCTCTCATGGCCACAGGTGTGCGCCGTGGGGGCTGTTTAATGGGCTTCGCATCTCCCGTATTTATTTTATGGCGGACAATATTAGTGTGACCAAGATCTGAATCAGAGGCGGCGAATAGACCCCTAAATTCTCTTAGCAAATCGCCGACTTCACCTTTCTGTTGTGAGTTCAGACCCTTACTTGCTCTAGTCAAAAGGCTGTCAAGCTCAGAATTTAACTTTGCACTACTACCTTCCTGTTTAACATCGCATTCAATTACTTCTGCCTTACTAAGATTGCCAATCACCGTGCCAGCCCTTAAAATTTGTACGTTGTCACTTGTATTCATTAATCTCACTGGTACAACTTCATCGTCATAAACCAGAGTCTTGGCCACAAGGGCCACATCTTTACTTAAAAATTCGTCGTGAGGCTCTACTATGCTCACTCCCATACTGCCGGGAACATGGTCTATAACCGTTCCGGGAATTACTATTTCTGATCTCGGGGCAATGCTGACGGAGTTTTTAACAGCAATTCTGAAGACACCCAACCGTCCCTCCATAACAGTTGGTACCTCTTGATCATCTCGGATAAGAACCGCCTTCTCAAGATCAACTTTACAGTTATTACCTTTCAGAAAATCAAGGCCTAATATACCTTCTACAGATAACTCTGCTATTACAGCTTCTACAACCGTATGAAAATTTCCCAGCTGGATGGGAAAGAGAGCCTTACCCTTAACCTGAAGTGAAGCCCCGTTGGCTGCCATGATGTCTTGAGTAATGGGGGATACCTTTGGCCGATCACGCCATCTGAACTTTTCAAACAATGAATTTGACACCAAACTTATAGTGGCCCCGGTGTCAACCAAAAATCTGGCTGAAGTCCCATTAACCTTAACCTCAACGTAGAGACCTGGCTCGCAATTGACTGTATTGGTGCCAAGATAAGGTGATCGTCTACGATTACTTCTCCGCTTCGAATACATTATTTTAACATTTGGGTCTTTGGTACTTGTTGGGCCCCTGGGCGACCTTGTGGTCAAGGGACAGTTTCTTGCCATGTGACCAGGCTTCCCACAATTGTAACAGGCAAAGGGTCTCGTGTCCCCTTGCTTTTGCCTGGTATTATTTTTCTTAAATTCATCTAACTCTTTTCTCATACTTGCCAGTTGTTCATTCATTGCCTCCAACATTCTCTCTATCTTGTCAGAACTTTCATTCTTATTTTCAATTCGACCTCTTGACGAATTGTCCATCGTGTCTAATGTTCTTAAGCGTGCATTAGGGTACTCTGCCTTATAAAAGGTTTCTAGTTCAACTGCCAGACATATGGCAGTGTTAAGATTGCTGGGGCGAGATTGTTTTACTTTAATGCGTATTTCACTGTTCACCAAACTATCAATAAAATGTTCCATGGCTAAAGTTTCTCGTACCTCCCCCGGGGCCCTTGGGTATGCTTTATTTACAAGGCGTCGTATCGCCTGCCCTAATTCTGGCAAAGTTTCAGAGGCCCGCTGCCTTCGTTCTTTTAACTGAACCCTGTAAAGTTCTGTTTGATTTGGGGGAGCGAAACGTTCTTCGAGGGACTTAACCAGATATTCAAACTGTCCCTTTCTATCCTCCGGTAAATCACCTAACACACTCTGGGCCTGTCCCCTCAATGCTGCCGCGAGGTACAACCCTTTATCATGGTCATCCCACCCGTTAATGGATGCGCATGCTTCAAAATGTGACCGGTAGTCATTCCAGTCATTGGTCCCATCATAGTTGGCGACCTTTATATCTCTATGTTTCTCCTTACCACGTACCTGTGGTTTGTCTTCAACCGTCTCTATAGGGGTGTCATTAACTAAGACTGCGGGATTTTCTTGAATTACCGGAGTTACAATTTTACCCTGAGTCCCACTGGACTTCAAAACTTTTGGCTTAGCCCCTCTACCGGAATTAAACCCATAACTTAAAGGTGTATGCAAGAACCGTGTGGTTTCCTTACTTTTACTATTGTCGGTTTGTTTTGTCGTAATAATACCCGAATCACTTTGGCTCGAAAATTGGGGCATAGGGGTAGAGTGAATAGGACTGGCCCTGGTCATGCCTTCCTTTAGCTCTCGCTCGATTTGTGCAATCTGGTCTTGTAAATCTCTAACAGTCTCCATCTCTATTAAATCTAAGCACCCGCAACAAATCCCACCGCTGCCACCAAAAATTCTGTAACGTGCAGGGGGTCGTACCCTACACGCCAGATAGGGAAAACTGGCACAACACCAGCTTTACCTCGTGGATACGTGCCGAGGTTATTTCCCCGGATTTGCTGGGTGCTATATGACTGCCTTCTGGACCTTAACCAATGGTAGCGTATAATCTAGATTTAGCCCTTAACCCTATCAACGTTTCCAATGTGTTCGTTCAACCTATTATAACTCTAAGATTGCTAATAATTGCCTATAAATGGTATGGACTTCGGGTACTTTGACTCCTGTACTGAACTATTAATTGGATATAGGACCAACGTCCCTCTGTCCCTTATTCAGAGTCAGAGTGGCGCTAGCCCACAGGGACGAGATGTACAATGCCTCCTGTTCACAGAAAAAGGTATTGGGAATAATACCAGTGTACCTCTGGTCCTTATTCAGAACCAGATGCCCACTGGTACAAAGTGACCGCTTGTCAGGCCAACTTGTCACTGCCTTATTTAAACAGTACCAATGGTCTACTCCTTATTCAGAAATAGCCAATTGCACTGTAAACCTTATATTAAATACCTTTTTAGCTATTATCAATGTAGGAGCCCCTATTGGAAACTATCTACTTGGTGTCCTTATGCAGAACTACCTAACCACTTGGCGTCCTTATGCAGAACTGCCCTGAGAACTGAGAAACTTCACCTTATATACCAATAATTTTTAGTAGCCTCTAACCAAAATAATCTCTAAACCAAAACAAAACAATTCCGTATCACTTATGCGTTTTAATTTACCCAGATGCATTAATAACGACAAAGTATTCACCGACGGCTTTCAATCAATCAACTCTGATCGGACAACGTACTAATTGTTTCCCGGACAATTGTCCGAACTGTTTCCTTAATTACTATACTATCAAAACAATCAGAAAACGAAAGTAGAGTTACGAATTCATCTTGCCACGCAGATATATACTTTCACTAAACCACTTTAAAAGGTCAAGTAAATAAATTTCGTCACACTGGCTCGTGATATGTCAAATTGTAATAGAAATCGTGGGCGACAGTTTAATCAAACAAGACTCAGTATCACATTGATGAATGGACACTTGCAAAATTGTATTAGGTTTTGAGTTCTTTAATAATTTCAAAACGGGTTACAAAATTGTAAAATGTCCATCAAAGTATTTTTCATGCTTTTCTGGAGCGCTGTTATTTCAATAAAGCGATATAAATTTACTATAAAATGGGATAAAAACATTGTGTTATGTAATAAATCAAATTGAACACAGATTCATAACGCTTAAAATAGTTTATGCAATAAAAATCGTCGACGAAAGGTTCATTGTTTGTTTTTTTCATCAGGTTATAAACCATATTAAAGATACAAATATTACTGTTAAATCCTTAAGGTATTTACCACTTCCAGTGGGAAGACCTTATTGTTTTTGCTTGGATTTTTTCCGCCAAATTTCAAAACCAAACAGTTTAAAAAGTACGCCACATATCATTTTGGTCTTTTGCGACAAGTTTTGGGCACTTAAAGTCTATTCGGAATTCACCCTGTAAAACCGAAACATTTTTCTTTACAGAGTTGTTGGACAAACACCGAAAACCTTGTTATCGCGTTATCTCTGGAACTATAACAGATGGAAGAAAACTGAAAAGTGACAAATGTTAAGGAACATTTGGGTCACGTTATGGCATAATTTGGCTAAAAATTTCTGACTTTCGGTTCGAGCGGTATCCATAGAATGTTTCAAGGACTCACCATTTGTCGTCTGTGACATGTCCTGAAAGAAAATCTCAAAGTCAAAGTTCAGAAGTGACCTCGACCTTAGGCCTCTAATCTTGTTATCACTACAACTCAAAACTATAAAAGACTGTAGAAGACAAGAAATAGGAAAAATACTCCTCACATCAAAACCATCATTTGATACATTTGGTCCGAAACTGTGCGATGAACCGTTTTTGAGTTCGAGCCCTTGACTCATTTCGGTTAATCAGTTTTTTGCAAACAACGGTAAAAGATAATATAGTAAACATTAAGGTTTAATATGATCACTAAGGCAAGGCCTTTAATTTGACGCCATTTTAAAAGGTTACGGGTCAAGGTCATACCATAGCAGCAAGGTAACCATTACAAAAAGTCCTTAGCAACCATATATTTTTAAATCAGGATAATGTACTTTACTGAAAAATGTCGTTTTACAACCGGAAGTGGCGTTTTGTCCATAGCAATGTCCACAAAAGTCCTTGACAACCATGTATTGTTTTACTCAGGACCACAGAAATAGTCTATTCCGCCTAAAAAATGGCCCATCAACCTATGTAGTCAAGTTCAAAACAACAGATGAAGAACAATTAACCCTGTCTTTATGCAAGGGATTGGTTGTGACGGCTTGTCAAAAAACACTGTTCTTCACCACGATGTATATTACCCTGTTATAACTATAATATTTTACCTTGTTATCCACGACAATATTTGCGCATCACAATATACAATTACTGACTATGAAACTGATCATTTTAATTAGACCGGAAATTGAGCAACATAGGACTGTCTATTTTGAGGACTTTTATTTTATGTTGTATCTTTACATGAAGATATATTTCTTTATGTAATTGTAATTAGAACTTATTTATGTTCTATTGAGATTTTCTTTTGAGGTATCGATGAAGAGCTAGATTATGACTGGGTTGAACAAACCAACATCCTGGGTGCCAGTGGTAACAAGCAAAGTGTCCAATATGTCCAGCAAATTTTTATTAATGCAATGAGACATGTCTTTCAAACCCAATGCTTCCCTAACTGCTTGATGAACCCGTAACAAAAATGCCAAGGTAGGGCATTGGAGATCCTCTGTATTTAATTTCATTATGCAGATGCCGTATCCAACTCTTAAAACGAGATTGTATAATACAGGTGAATATAATTAATAAATGGGTTTTGATGGAAATATATCACAAACTTTACTAGGCTCTATTCAAAACATTTGTTAGTTTTGTCAAATACTGAGCACATCTTCAAACAGTGTAGAATGGCTTTATTTCATCCATTTTATCTGGCCCTACCGAAACAGTTGAATAGCGTCAATAAATTGGATTCTGACTTCATTCAGCAGTATGTACTCCCATATCCACTGAAAAACTTTATCCCTTTTAATTAACCTCACGGAAAAACATTATTCATTTTGCTACGCACATGAAATTTCAATATATCAAGTAGCGAACGTACTCTAGACAAAACTATTCACAACTCCAACAAGTACAGGTATTTGAAGTTTAGCAAAGAGTCTTAAATTACCATTAGTTATTCAAGAGAATATTTTCCTCTTCCCTAGGGTCCATAAAGAACATCCTCTATAGAAATCAAAAGATTCATTGTCAATTGTAAGTTTGGGATATCGCAGATCCTGATAAAGAAAGAACTTTCTTTCCTGCAATATGATATCAGAAAATGCTTTATTCTTGACTTGGTATCTATTCTTTGTACGCATACTTTACTTATGTAGCTTTTTAACGATGTATGTCTGAACGATGTCCAGACAAGAACATGACATCTCTATTAGAACGTGTGTTTATGTCCATTACATTTATGCTCTGATAGAATGATTACCATATTCTGTAGCAATACCAGACTGTTTACAGATCTGTTTTCCTATATTTGCCAGTGGTTTTGTTTAGGCTGATTACAATATCGTGTTTCACAATCATCATCTAAATAATATAAAAGAAATTATTTTTTAACATGTCATACCATTTGCACAACAAAATATGTGTGACATTGATGTCGAACGCATCACATATATCGCATCACATATATATCGTTAAAACTTTGAACCTATTTCGAGCTTACTTCTTATACGCATGTACATACAAAAATACTTATTAAATGATGCGATCGCCAATTTCTAATTAAACGCTTATAAAAGTCTAGACCTTTGCACTAAAATATTTCTACGTTGTGAATGACCTTTGTAACAACCCACTTTGTAATAACAACCCACTTTGTAATAACAACCCACTTTGTAAAAACAACCCACTTTGTAATAACAACCCCCTTTGTAATAACAACGCACTTTGTAATAACAACCCTCTTTGTAATAACAACGCACTTTGTAATAACAACCCACTTTTTAATAACAACCCACTTTAACGCACTTTTTGTAAAAACAACCCACTTTGTAATAACAAACCACTTTGTAATAACAACGCACTTTGTAATAACAACCCTCTTTGTAATAACAACGCACTTTGTAATAACACCCTCTTTGTAATAACAACGCACTTTGTAATAACAACCCACTTTGTAATAACAACGCACTTTGTAATAACAACGCACTTTGTAATAACAACGCACTTTGTAATAACAACCCACTTTGTAATAACAACGCACTTTGTAATAACAACCCACTTTGTAATAACAACGCACTTTGTAACAACCCACTTTGTAATAACAACCCACTTTGTAATAACAACCCACTTTGTAAAAACAACCCACTTTGTAATAACAACCCCCTTTGTAATAACAACGCACTTTGTAATAACAACCCTCTTTGTAATAACAACGCACTTTGTAATAACAACCCACTTTTTAATAACAACCCACTTTAACGCACTTTTTGTAAAAACAACCCACTTTGTAATAACAAACCACTTTGTAATAACAACGCACTTTGTAATAACAACCCTCTTTGTAATAACAACGCACTTTGTAATAACAACCCTCTTTGTAATAACAACGCACTTTGTAATAACAACCCACTTTGTAATAACAACGCACTTTGTAATAACAACGCACTTTGTAATAACAACGCACTTTGTAATAACAACCCACTTTGTAATAACAACGCACTTTGTAATAACAACCCACTTTGTAATAACAACGCACTTTGTAATAACAACGCACTTTGTAATAACAACGCACTTTGTAATAACAACGCGCTTTGTAATAACAATGCACTTTGTAATAACAACCCACTTTTTAATAACTAACACTTTGTAATAACAACCCTCTTTGTAATAACAACCCACTTTGTAATACCAACGCACTTTGTAATAACAACGCACTTTGTAATAACAACCCACTTTGTAATAACAACCCACTTTGTAATAACAACCCACTTTTTAATAACAACGCACTTTGTAATAACAACCCACTTTGTTATAACAACGCACTTTGTAATAACAACGCACTTTGTAATAACAACGCACTTTGTAATATAAACGCACTTTGTAATAACAACCCACTTTGTAATAACAACCCACTTTGTAATAACAACGCACTTTGTAATAACAACCCACTTTGTAATAACAACGCACTTTGTAATAACAACGCACTTTGTAATAACAACCCACTTTGTAATAACAACGCACTTTGTAATAACAACGCACTTTGTAATAACAACCCACTTTGTAATAACAACGCACTTTGTAATAACAACCCACTTTGTAATAACAACCCACTTTGTAATAACAACCCACTTTTTAATAACAACGCACTTTGTAATAACAACGCACTTTGTAATAACAACGCACTTTGTAATAACAACGCACTTTTTAATAACAACCCACTTTGTAATAGCAACCCACTTTGTAATAACAACGCACTTTGTAATAACAACCCACTTGTAATAACAACCCACTTTGTAATTAAAACCCACTTTGTAATAACAACCCACCAGGATTATTGTCGTTTTGATAAATATTTTTTTTATATATTTTTCAGTCGTATCCGTGTCTAGTACACAGGTTTTAGGTATATCTTTTACCGTTCTTCACTTTGAACCTATTTCGAGCTTACTTCTTATACGCATGTACATACAAAAATACTTATTAAATGATGCGATCGCCAATTTCTAATTAAACGCTTATAAAAGTCTAGACCTTTGCACTAAAATATTTCTACGTTGTGAATGACCTTTGTAACAACCCACTTTGTAATAACAACCCACTTTGTAATAACAACCCACTTTGTAAAAACAACCCACTTTGTAATAACAACCCCCTTTGTAATAACAACGCACTTTGTAATAACAACCCTCTTTGTAATAACAACGCACTTTGTAATAACAACCCACTTTTTAATAACAACCCACTTTAACGCACTTTTTGTAAAAACAACCCACTTTGTAATAACAAACCACTTTGTAATAACAACGCACTTTGTAATAACAACCCTCTTTGTAATAACAACGCACTTTGTAATAACACCCTCTTTGTAATAACAACGCACTTTGTAATAACAACCCACTTTGTAATAACAACGCACTTTGTAATAACAACGCACTTTGTAATAACAACGCACTTTGTAATAACAACCCACTTTGTAATAACAACGCACTTTGTAATAACAACCCACTTTGTAATAACAACGCACTTTGTAACAACCCACTTTGTAATAACAACCCACTTTGTAATAACAACCCACTTTGTAAAAACAACCCACTTTGTAATAACAACCCCCTTTGTAATAACAACGCACTTTGTAATAACAACCCTCTTTGTAATAACAACGCACTTTGTAATAACAACCCACTTTTTAATAACAACCCACTTTAACGCACTTTTTGTAAAAACAACCCACTTTGTAATAACAAACCACTTTGTAATAACAACGCACTTTGTAATAACAACCCTCTTTGTAATAACAACGCACTTTGTAATAACAACCCTCTTTGTAATAACAACGCACTTTGTAATAACAACCCACTTTGTAATAACAACGCACTTTGTAATAACAACGCACTTTGTAATAACAACGCACTTTGTAATAACAACCCACTTTGTAATAACAACGCACTTTGTAATAACAACCCACTTTGTAATAACAACGCACTTTGTAATAACAACGCACTTTGTAATAACAACCCACTTTGTAATAACAACGCGCTTTGTAATAACAATGCACTTTGTAATAACAACCCACTTTTTAATAACTAACACTTTGTAATAACAACCCTCTTTGTAATAACAACCCACTTTGTAATACCAACGCACTTTGTAATAACAACGCACTTTGTAATAACAACCCACTTTGTAATAACAACCCACTTTGTAATAACAACCCACTTTTTAATAACAACGCACTTTGTAATAACAACCCACTTTGTTATAACAACGCACTTTGTAATAACAACGCACTTTGTAATAACAACGCACTTTGTAATATAAACGCACTTTGTAATAACAACCCACTTTGTAATAACAACCCACTTTGTAATAACAACGCACTTTGTAATAACAACCCACTTTGTAATAACAACGCACTTTGTAATAACAACGCACTTTGTAATAACAACCCACTTTGTAATAACAACGCACTTTGTAATAACAACGCACTTTGTAATAACAACCCACTTTGTAATAACAACGCACTTTGTAATAACAACCCACTTTGTAATAACAACCCACTTTGTAATAACAACCCACTTTTTAATAACAACGCACTTTGTAATAACAACGCACTTTGTAATAACAACGCACTTTGTAATAACAACGCACTTTTTAATAACAACCCACTTTGTAATAGCAACCCACTTTGTAATAACAACGCACTTTGTAATAACAACCCACTTGTAATAACAACCCACTTTGTAATTAAAACCCACTTTGTAATAACAACCCACCAGGATTATTGTCGTTTTGATAAATATTTTTTTTATATATTTTTCAGTCGTATCCGTGTCTAGTACACAGGTTTTAGGTATATCTTTTACCGTTCTTCACTTTGAACCTATTTCGAGCTTACTTCTTATACGCATGTACATACAAAAATACTTATTAAATGATGCGATCGCCAATTTCTAATTAAACGCTTATAAAAGTCTAGACCTTTGCACTAAAATATTTCTACGTTGTGAATGACCTTTGTAACAACCCACTTTGTAATAACAACCCACTTTGTAATAACAACCCACTTTGTAAAAACAACCCACTTTGTAATAACAACCCACTTTGTAATAACAACGCACTTTGTAATAACAACGCACTTTGTAATAACAACCCACTTTGTAATAACAACCCACTTTGTAATAACAACCCACTTTAACGCACTTTTTGTAAAAACAACCCACTTTGTAATAACAAACCACTTTGTAATAACAACGCACTTTGTAATAACAACCCACTTTGTAATAACAACGCACTTTGTAATAACACCCTCTTTGTAATAACAACGCACTTTGTAATAACAACCCACTTTGTAATAACAACGCACTTTGTAATAACAACGCACTTTGTAATAACAACGCACTTTGTAATAACAACCCACTTTGTAATAACAACGCACTTTGTAATAACAACCCACTTTGTAATAACAACGCACTTTGTAACAACCCACTTTGTAATAACAACCCACTTTGTAATAACAACCCACTTTGTAAAAACAACCCACTTTGTAATAACAACCCCCTTTGTAATAACAACGCACTTTGTAATAACAACCCTCTTTGTAATAACAACGCACTTTGTAATAACAACCCACTTTTTAATAACAACCCACTTTAACGCACTTTTTGTAAAAACAACCCACTTTGTAATAACAAACCACTTTGTAATAACAACGCACTTTGTAATAACAACCCTCTTTGTAATAACAACGCACTTTGTAATAACAACCCTCTTTGTAATAACAACGCACTTTGTAATAACAACCCACTTTGTAATAACAACGCACTTTGTAATAACAACGCACTTTGTAATAACAACGCACTTTGTAATAACAACCCACTTTGTAATAACAACGCACTTTGTAATAACAACCCACTTTGTAATAACAACGCACTTTGTAATAACAACGCACTTTGTAATAACAACCCACTTTGTAATAACAACGCGCTTTGTAATAACAATGCACTTTGTAATAACAACCCACTTTTTAATAACTAACACTTTGTAATAACAACCCTCTTTGTAATAACAACCCACTTTGTAATACCAACGCACTTTGTAATAACAACGCACTTTGTAATAACAACCCACTTTGTAATAACAACCCACTTTGTAATAACAACCCACTTTTTAATAACAACGCACTTTGTAATAACAACCCACTTTGTTATAACAACGCACTTTGTAATAACAACGCACTTTGTAATAACAACGCACTTTGTAATATAAACGCACTTTGTAATAACAACCCACTTTGTAATAACAACCCACTTTGTAATAACAACGCACTTTGTAATAACAACCCACTTTGTAATAACAACGCACTTTGTAATAACAACGCACTTTGTAATAACAACCCACTTTGTAATAACAACGCACTTTGTAATAACAACCCACTTTGTAATAACAGCCCACTTTGTAATAACAACCCACTTTGTAATAACAACGCACTTAGTAATAACAACGCACTTTGTAATAACAACCCACTTTGTAATAACAACGCACTTTGTAATAACAACCCACTTTGTAATAACAACCCACTTTGTAATAACAACCCACTTTTTAATAACAACCCACTTTTTAATAACAACGCACTTTGTAATAACAACGCACTTTGTAATAACAACGCACTTTTTAATAACAACCCACTTTGTAATAGCAACCCACTTTGTAATAACAACGCACTTTGTAATAACAACCCACTTGTAATAACAACCCACTTTGTAATTAAAACCCACTTTGTAATAACAACCCACCAGGATTATTGTCGTTTTGATAAATATTTTTTTTATATATTTTTCAGTCGTATCCGTGTCTAGTACACAGGTTTTAGGTATATCTTTTACCGTTCTTCACTTTGTTTACAAAAAACGTGAGTAGTAGTCAACATAGAACAGGTTTTTACGTTCATACGCTATGTCGGATGTTAATGAAGACATTCTTTATCTTTCTGATGAAAATGACGACGAGCTCAGATAAGGTTGATAACCACGTTATTAATTCAGATGAAGGAGAGTGGGTACCAGATATCCCACAACTTAAGACTGATGAAAAGACTGGGCCTAAAGTCTCTGCGGGTCTTGCAAAAGCAGTAGATGCTGCTGTTACTATTCGCTCTAATAAAGAGAGTATTATTAAATATTGATGAAAGATATCATAGGCCGGAAAACTGCAATTATCTTGTTTTACCCTCACTTAATGGCAGAAATATGGAGCGCTATCCCTAAACCTGCACACGAGCAAGATCTTTTCTGGCAAGAGATTCAAAAGTCTATGGCCTCTGGTCATGTCCCCATAGTTCAGCTTGCGGACCAGTGTTTTAAGAATAAGGAACACGTTGATCCTGTTAAGACAAGGTCTTTGTTAGCGGACAGTATAAGCCTTTTATTGGCAATAGATTCCTTAAGTTGTCACACAGAAGGAGATCTTAAGCAGTATCTTCACAATAGATATACACCTATTTGTACATCTGAATTGCCTATTACTAAGCTACTCTTTGGGGATGATTGTATGAAACGGGTAAAGGAATTAGGTGACCCTTTGAAATGTCCATTGGGTAATCCCGAATTTTCTAAGTATTCATACAATAAAACTTTAAACTACAAAAGCCCTGCCATGCAGGGCAACTCTCAGGTACAGAGAAGCAACAGCTCTTATCAATCCCAGTCCAACTACAAAATACGAGGTTATCAAAATGGACCTCAACAACAGTCTCAAAGAGGCAATTACTATCAGTCAAACAGACGAAAGTAAATTATGTCACTAAGGTGAGGAAATTATTTTTCCCTGAATGGGAAAAGATAACCTCGGATCAATGGATTTTAGATTTGGTAAAAAATGGTTATAATATAGAGTTTGATCAAGATCCTCCAGAATACTCATCATATCATGAGATTATGTTTTCGGAAGATAAGGCAAAATAATTGATCTTGAAGTTGATAACGCTTAAAAAAAGGTGTTATTGAAGCAGTTGAACCTATATCTGGTCAATTTATCTCTACAATCTTTGTAGTTCGAAAAAGAGATGGCTCTCTGAGACCAGTTATAAATTTGGGGAAGTTGAATAATTATGTGAAATATCAACATTTCAAGGAAGAAAACTTGAATTTTGCTCTTGATATTATTTAAAGAAATGATTATCTAACATCCATTGATCTGACAGATGCGTATTTTAGTATTTCTATCAATAGAGAATGTACAAAATATTTGAGGTTTTCACTTTATAAGTTCAAAGTTTTATGTTTCGGTTTAGCATCTGCTCCAAGAATTTTTACCAAAGTTTTAAAACCAGTCTATGCCTTATTGCGACAGTATGGTATAAAATGCATTTATTATATTGATGATTCCTTAGTTATGAATCAGCTTTATTCAAAAAGTATATCTAATATCCGTTGCATTGTTCAAACTTTAGACAAACTTTGATATGGTATAAACTATAAAAAGTATGTTCTTGTTCCTACAAGAAAGTAAATATTTTTTGGTCTTATTATAGACACAGAACTTTGTATGGTGTTTTTAACTATTGAGAAGATACACAAAAATTTTATCAACTGGGAAACTGTTGTTAGCAGACGGGTTTACTTGCTTCTTTTATTGGTCTGATAGTTCATGCTTTTAATGCAGAAAATTAGAAAGAGAAAAAATTTATTATTTGCAAAGGTTTGATGATAACTATGATGCTTCCTTTAAGCTTTCCGAATCATCAAAAACTGAAATTTTGTGGTGGATTTCAAATGTTGAAAATCAAAATGGTAAACCGATAAGACCAAAAATATATGCAGTTGGATTAAATGTGATGCCAGAAGGCTGGGGTGCTCATTTTGGTAATAAAAAAACTCGTGGTTGATGGTCAGTTTTAGAATCACAATATCATATTAATTTTCTGGAATTATTGGTCATATTCTTTGCTTTGAAATCATTTTTTAGTAATGATAAACATAAACATATTGGTATTAAATCAGACAATATCACATCAATTGCATACATAAATGATATGGGTGGCATGGCTGCAATGTATATGGATAAACTTACAAAAGAAATTTGGATGTGGTGTCAGTCTAGGGATATTTTACTTACAGCTCAGTACATCCCAGGTGCTGAAAATTTTACAGCTGACTTTTTGTCTAGCAATTCCTCAGATTCTACTGAATGGAAATTAAAACCTGTGATTTTTTGAAAGAATTTGCACTCATTTTTTCAAACCAAATATTGACTTATTTGCATCTCGATTAAATTTCAAGATTAAAAACTATGCTTCATGGATTTATGATCCAGAGGCATCTTTTATTGATGCATTTACCTTTTCATGGTCAGATTTGTTACCATATATTTTCCACCATTCAGTTTGATTGGCAAAATAATTGATAAAATTATTAGAGATAAGGTTAAGATGGCAATTCTAGTTGTGCCTTTCTGGCGAACACAGAGTTGGTTCTCTTTATTAATTTTAGTTCTCGTTTCTTTGCTGGATTGCCAAGACACAGAGACCTTTTATTCATGCCCCATTCCAAAGAAATTTATCCACTCAGAAGGACATTAAATTTGATCGCCTGTGTTGTATCCGGCAAAGACTTGCTAGTTCAGGATTTTCGAAAAACGCTGTTAATACATGTACAATTCTCGCCTCACGGAGAAATGCAACCAACAAACAATATGAATTATATTGGAAAAAATGGGTTCTTTGGTGTGGTAGACGGCAGGTTAATACCTTTTGTCGGATTGAAATAAACATCATTGAATATTTATTAGAAATTCAACAGGCTAGTGTTTCGTATTCAGTTTTAAACTGTCATCGTTCTATATTGTCACAGACTTTAGTGTATTTTGGAATTAATTTTGACAATTTTGTATCATTACAAAGATTTATGAAAGGATGTTTTAACATGAATCCACCTAAAGTAAGATATACTTCGACGTGGGATGTTTCTGCTGTATTAGACTTGTTATGTACTTTGCATCCATTGGAGGATTTATCATGAAAATGTTAACTCACAAACTTGTTGCTTTAATTGTTGCTAGAGCTCAGACTTTATCGTTCTTGGATACTAGATATATGCATATTTTAGAAGATCAGGTTTTGCTAATTGTCCGATTACATTGAAAAGGTTTAGTCAACCAGAACTATGTGTTTTCAGAACTTTATTATGTTATTTGGATAAATTTAAGGAAATAAGAAAGTCTTCTTCTTATATAGTATCGTTTTCACATTCAAAGTGGTAACAACTTGTACTTTAGCCCGGTGGCTGAAGGAATATACACTAAAATTTTTAAGGCTCACTCTTATCGTGGAGCTCCAACATCTGCAGCATTTAATTCTGGATGTTCTATGAAAGATATTTTAGCAACAGCCAACTGGTCAAACTCAAAAGCTTTCAGAAAATTTTATTACAGGGACTGCAATAGTTCATTGTCTAATGCTGATTATGTATTGAAATAACTTTTGATTTGTTATATTAAGTTTTTTGTTAACTTTACTAGTTTTGTGGGCCTAAAAACTGTTTGTTTGTGCCAGAGCTTTAAACTAGCTATGTGATACCTGAATGAGCCGAAAGGCGAAAATGTATAAGAATGTTCCCTCATCCAAGCATACCCCTAAGGATGTGAAGAATGAGGATCATTCTTGTAATTGAGTCTGAGTCTCAAGAGGGTGTCACATATCCGCCCTTTTTTTGTTGGATAGTAATTTGATTTGTACCCAGCCCTTTGATGTGATATTTATGTGTCTGTCACAAACTTTACTTTAAAGGATAACAATTTCGTCACGAGGTTGGGTTATATATTGGATGTCATGTGACACGTTACTTATTATACGGAGTTATTTTTAACTCTTTTAAACTGAGACAAGTTTCGTGTATCTCGCCGATGCACTGGAAATGATAGCTATTGGATACCCTCTAGAGCCTCAGGCTCAATTACAAGAATGACCCTCATCCTTCACATCCTTAAGGGTATGCTCGGATGAGGGAACATTATCACTCACGCCCATATGAGGATTTACACTAACGCATTAGGTCAAGGGCAGTATTTTTGTTTATTGCACAATATGTCTATTATATACAGAAGATAAACGATCATTTACTCGCTGTGAACAACCACAAATGAATATTTTTACCTAATGGAAAATGGCTGATATATTGGTTGTTTTTCCAAATTGACATTTGTCTTGTATTTATTGTGTTTTTAACACATGTAAGTTGGAATAGTAAACCATACGACATGCAAATATATGTTGCTGGTTATAATTTTCCGATCGGCAATTTCCGGTCTGAGCAATGAATACTGTTTGTAATATCACCCGCTGGGGGGTAAGCATTACCATTTAACACTCATTGCCATAATGGGCGAGGCTAAAATTAGATAGAGTAGAAAATAATACATGGTCACTGTCCAATAAGAAGACGTCATTTTTGAAGTATTTTACCACATAATACCTTGTTATTAACTACTGTTATCTCATACAGTATAATGGAACGTTATCCACTACAATATGTAACACTAAAATCAACTCAAGTATAATATCATTTTAATTCTCCCATATATAATCCCTGTTATCCATTTCAAAATAATCCACTACAATATAATACCGTTATCCTACAATATTTCACCCCGTTATCCTCTACAATATTACCAATAATACCCTGTTACCCACTATGAAATATTACTACGTAATCCACTAAACATATCACCCTATTATAATACAATATAATACCATGTAACCAAACAATACATTACCCTGTTATCCACTTCAATTTAATACCCTGTAATTCACTTAAATATATTACCGTATTATTTAAACCATATAAAACCCTGTAATCCACAATAATGAATTACCCTGATATCCATTATAATATATCGCTCCGTTATCCATTATAATATATTACCCAGTTATTCACTACAATATATAATCATCTTATCAACTTGAATTTCATACCTTTTTATATACTACAATATATTACCCTGCTACCCATTTCAAAATAATAACCTGTTATCCACTACAATATATCACCCTGTATCTACTTCAATATATTACCCTATTACCCACTACTATACAATTAATGACTTTGATATAGGTCACTATCAGGATTTATCAGCCAGAGAAATGTAATATTCACCGAGCCGCTAGGCGAGGTGAATATACATTTTGAGGGCTGATAAATCCTGATAGGGACCGTATATCAAAGTCATTAATTGTTTTATTACATGAATAAAACCACCATCTCCATTGATCAGAAAAACTGAGGATGTATATTCTATTGGAGCGCCTGCTTACATTTTGTAATTGTTGTAATGTTAGTTACCCTTAATATGTTTTATTTTATACTGCATTTTGATATCAATCTGCTGATAATCCTGAAATTCCAGTTTCAAATATTGAGAAGAGTATAATTGAATGAATATATCGCAGAACCGACGTGTTGTTTACACGCACGATGTATGTATAGCTGACGTCATTGAATTGTGTACAATTAATACAATCGATTTGATTGGACGACTGAATTTATTAAGACGGCTATTCTGATTGGCTAAAACATAAAAACCAGGTCGATATCGGATTCCGCTTGACTACTATGCAGCGGAATCGTGCAGCGTACAAACATTTTATGTACTTTTAGTACTGTTGCGATTTATCGTGACCCGAAAGTTGTTTTTTGACAAATCAAAACCACGCAAAATTCTATTCATGTAATAAAATATGTTACCCTGTTATTCATCACAATATATTATTAAAAGTTATATAAATATTGAATACTTGAGTATATTAGGCAAGCTCTGGAAGATCCTACAGATGTTGCTTATACTTCTCTCAAAAACAACTAAAGTTGCTTTGAATAATATTTATCATCCTTTAATTATCTTGCGATTTTGTATGTCTACTGTCGATTTAGAATTAATTATCAAAATTGCCATACAATACATAATTGATTATTTAATATCTTTACTTTTCAGGTATAGTGCAAGACAAAAGAGGAAACAGCTACAACGGCATCTTGCTAAGAGCTGATGCAGCACATACACCTTTTTGTAACTGGAAGCCACTAGCAGACATTCACGGAAATCACACAGAAACGAAAGATAAAAACCATATAGAAAAAACCCACAAAAGATTATGATTTGCATCAATCTAAACGTACATCAATTCCAAATTAATTAGTTGATAAGAATTTAACCTTGGACCAAAGTAATTCTGTGTTTCTTTATAGAACTCAGTAAAGTAATTAAGGGGCGGCAATGGATTATCAGACGGAAACACAGCATAAGGCAATTAACTATGTAATGATTGATGGAAGTTTCATTCGGTCAGAGTGCTGTGAATGCAGCCTCATTCTAGTTTACCACTAGCTTAACTTTGATATGATACGTAATCTATCATATTAGACAAATAAATGACATCTTCCTGGTTACATAATATGAAGACCCTGATGTTTTTACACAATTTAAATGGAAAAGTAATCAAAATAATTATGATTTATTACCAAAATATTATTATTACGCGTTCAATTACAACAAGCCGCATAGTACGCCGTTTTCCTGCTATTGTTGTTGAGTAAGAACACAAGAACTCGTACAAGAAAAGATTCTAAGATTTAGTGTCTAATTAAAGATATGTGGAATTGGATTTTAATTAAAATGTAATAATTTATTGAAACTGTTGGTCAGGAACTGATACTAATTTAACGAATGTTTATTTTAAACAGATAACATTTTCTCGGAATCGAAGAAATTTTTGGATTTTTCTGGTTTATTAAATTTTAACAGTAAACAAATTATAATCCTTCTCTTCTTAGATATGAAATGGTATTGATTTCTTACCCATTATCTTATCACATTCAAAAAACCACATCCAATCTAATCGGGATCTAGAGAGTGGTTGAAACATGTATATTCACCACTTTAATGAGTCTTTATTATTAATGACCAAATAGAAGGAGTAAAATCCGGTGCGTCAGGTAAGTTCATTTCGGGAAAAACCTTGGATTCGAAATCCCCCACATCTTCGCCTGAAATCAGATCTCTAACCGGTTTAGCTACAGTAGTACTTCCATAACCGATTAAGGCTGCATATGTATCTGAAATAACACTACATACTCCCCCTTTTTTCTATCTAGGATAGCCGAGCACCACACATGTCCTCTACTGTATCGTAATTCTCGACTGCTACCTGGCACTCGGAATATCCTTGCCATGTCATCGCAACACTCCAACTGCCCATGGTTGTACATCTCCATCATGCACAATTTTTGGTCACAACACCAATTTTTTCAATGTGTCAAACCTTATTCAGTGTTGTATCAACAGAGATAACATTCCAAATTTTCCATTTTCTTTTACCAGATTTTAAGTATACTATAAGTCACACCCCAGTAGAGTGCATTGTTTGCTTGCATTTTTTAAATTGTTCCATATTTTACCTTTTTATTACAAAAATCTAGTAGAAAAAAATTTAGGAACGGTAACCTGTCCATGTTTAATAAAACATGCCTCTGTTGTTTACTTGTTACAAATCGTCCATGACTTTTGCTGTGGAATTAAACACAGTAAGTTTGTTTCTCAAGGTAACGATTAATGGTATTCGGACTGCGCGACTTTTCCTGCCTAAAGTGCAGACGACATTACCCGAAGCATTATTATGGAAAATCGCCCTATCAAAATGAAACATTTCAAAACGCTGAATATCTCGAGGAAATAATTGTTGACTTTAAAAAGTTCCTGTTTTGATCTACAAAAGGAGTATATGATGGACCATACGCGGTAATCAGTTTTCTTTTGTCACGCAAAATAACCCTCACCAAAATACGCTCACTTGTAATATAGTTATTTTCCAGTAGACGAAGACTTTGATTCAGACCAGTCCTTCCCTTTTGCTGCACACAATGCTCATTGCTAGACATGTAAGGTTACCACTTGGCTTCCGTAGGGTACGTCCTGGCCAACCCCACCTTCTTCTCCGGATATCTTCAACTGGGCATTGGTTGGTCTTTCTCCATAACTCCTTGTTACTGATGGTTTAAGGCCTGCGGATGGAAAGGATAAAATGGACACCTAGTAGTAATTCACCATTAACTGCATTCCCTAAACATCATTTATATTCGTCAGAATTCTAACAAATTACAAATAATAATAATAATATAATTACAATTAAATAGAATTAAATACTTAACAAACTAAAATAACAAAGAAGAAGGTTAACTTAAATGTATTTTAAAAATTTAAGTCTGTTACCAAAAATGGAATGTCCAAAATATAAAGGTAGTCCAAAAGCTCTTTTCAGAATCAGTAGAAAAAGATAATTCACCAAACAGTCAAAAATCTCCCAATCACCATTTTTTTCTTTTTTGTCAGAAAATTCGTACATATGCAAACAAAATTCAATCATACTAACCAGTTTCTATTAGAGAACAGTGCTTAATTGTTTTAATTTCCCGTTTTTTCTACAGTGATTTTTCATAACAGTAATTATATGCTCAAGGTAGGACGCTTTTAAAGCGATTTCTTTACAGTCATACAGATATAAAAATGGTCAATAAAACTTAAGTTTACTACAGTAAATCCAAAAGTTACCAAATCAATTTGGAAAAAAGGTTTAAGCATTATATGAATAATGTCAGTAAAATGTTAATTAAATGCCATATATCCTTATATATTTGAAAAAAAATATATTGGTATTATAAAATACACTTTAATTAGCACCAGAGCGTTATATTTTAATCCAGCTTTACAAAAATGCTAATATCAAAAGACGTGTTAATATGTCAACTGAAAATTAAATTGATTGATAGTGAATATAAGTTACAATACATGAAAAGCAGTTAAATCAGAGGCACCATTCTACAGAATGCAGTTTTGGAGTGGAGTCATAGAGTGGAGTCTGGAGAGAATTTCGGAGTGAACATTTTGAATAGATTTTTGGAGTGATATTTATTGTTTTAAATCACCGAATTAAATTTTAATTAAATCTCAGCTATTAATAACTTAAATATAACACATTAATGTTTGGACAGTATTACACATAAACCCCAAAATCAGCATCAAATAAAAGGCTTATCAGTATATCAATATCATTTGTATGATTCTGTTGTTTCTTCTAATTGAATAATACAAGCTTCCCCAAAATATATAGCAAAGCTTGATACTATTTACATGAAGTCATGACGATAATGCTACAGTCATCTTGTATAGTTACAAAAAATATTATTGAATTGACAGTTTTAATTGGTCATATGGCTTGTGTAAACAAATGATACTGATACACCCCATCATTCTGATGCGGATTTTTGGGATTAGATTTAAGACTGTTCAAAGATTAGTGTATTAATGGTCGAGATTTTTTTAAAATGGAAATTAGTGATTTGTAAAAATTAATATTAATCCAAATTTTCACTCCAAAAGTTGAATGCTTTATTACCGACTTACTGAGTTGTGTCGCTAGTAAAATATTAAATATTTGTAAATATGACCCTTTCAGCTTTGAGTTTTTTTTTAGTTTGATGTATTTGTCGACTTTGCGAGGTGTTTTTTTTTCACGTTCATGCTGGATGTCATTGACTGTATAACGGTCACATACATTAGTAAGTGTTTGTTTGTATAAGACTGGTTGTTGATTAAATAAATAACAAATATTTGTCTTTTTCTTGTTAGAATGTTGACACACTGATGAAGGTTTGATTCATTTATTATTTCTAGGAACATTTGATGTGGTTGCTTATTAAGTCATACGAGTGACAAAACAACTTTTCAAATCTGTATATTCTATGTTAACAAACAATCAAAATCTACAATCTTTGTACGTGAGATTTTAATATAGATGGGCAAAACGTATGGTTTAGCGATTGATGGATTTGTTTTTCGATGCCAAACTAAGGTCAATGGAGGTTTATAGTGTTTTCCGCTAACAAACATCTATCGTAAATTCATAAACTCAAATCTGTACAGATCTGTGGTATTTGACATAAGGATTGGAAAGTATTATGTTCCTCGTCGTATAAGTTTGGTTTGTTGGTGTATTAATATAAGTCTGGGGGTGGCGTGTGTGAAAATATCCAAATTGTAGATGGTAACCACTGCATGTTGCTTTTTTATACAAAAAAAAATAAAATAAAAACTCATACTTTTTAATACTTCACATTGACACAATATTATTTAGTCTACCAGTATTCCCGTTAATTTCGTTCTTATACGATAAATACATGTAGATGTACAAACTGCTACAACTTGCATATGAATAACAATACTTAACATTCAACACGACTTTGCGATAGTTTAACACACACTTCGATCAAAAGAGATATTGATGGACAACTAATATAAGCCTTTCCGACAAACAAGTGGTATCTATAATAAAACTTATTAAAGCGGGTATGAGTAGTTTATTTCTTTTAACCTTGGTTTATAAGTGTATCCCGAAGAAATAGGTGACGTTTGCAAAAATCAGTAGACTCGCTGCAAGCTGTTGCAAACTTGATTAAATGAGAAATATAGACACCATAAGCAGAATAGGACATTGAAAAAACATTGAAAAACATTAGCCATTATTCATATTCCATATTTATACACAACTTGATCGGTCTGGTTTTTTAGTTTTTGAAAATTTCACGTTTTAGGTTCCCTAACACTTATTTTAAGACAATAATATATAATATATGTTGATAAGACTGCCGATTGTCTGTGATGCATCCGTGGTACATGCTAAAGACGATGATTGTGACGCTTTGTCTTTTGTAATTAGAGTGACATTAGAATGATAGAATGACGGTTGTCTTTTGTAAGGTTTAATTTATTTGTCTATAACGTGATCCGCGGGGACGTCCATGGCTGAGCTAATTAACAGGATCCATTTATATCCAAGCAGAGTTATTTGCACTATTATATGTATTGTCTCAGTTAATTACATTTTTGTAATACTATAAATCCAGTTTTGATCGTTTTGGACAAACTTTTTATTTCGCCGATTTGATGACAGAAAGCAGCGCTATATACCTTTAACCAATCAAAAAAAATATTTAAGTCTTATTCAAAATGTCTTGGAAATTGTTTTAATGGGGCGTTTCTCAAAGCCGCACAGAGGCATTCTCTATACCACTGGAAAATCCTTGATGCTTTATTGTAGACATTAGCAGGTTATTCTAATTTGAAACAATAGTTTTTTTTCTCTTTTCCATTTGAATTGCTTAGACCATACTTAAAAGAGCTGTTCAGCGCGTCTCCAGATCCGACAGGGGAGACATTCGCTACGGTGGATCCTTAGGTCACAAAACGAAAATTGTATTTTCTCTAATACAAATATGTAAAGAATGATTCTGATTATTATTATAACGTGGTAGTTACCAGCCTCATTCAGGCAGTGTGGCGGGGATTTAAAATCATAAAGGTAGTGTGGAGAAGATTTAAACTGTCTTGTTTCAAGAATAAATCGATTGCCGAAGGAACTTTATATATTAATCTTCCTGTTTGGACTTCATTAGTATAAATCAGCTGAAACAAACATATTATGTTAAGACAGTAACGACTGTATAGACACAAACATGTTCATTAAATGTGTAAAATAGGCATATTGTATTTAATTAAAGAGAAATAACAACATACGTGAATAGGTTTAATTAATTTGTTTGTTTGTTTTCACAGACTTTGTTTTCTTATCTTAAACCTGTTCAAGACCAAATTAGTCTTATGTAATAGATACGAAGAATAAAAACTGTAGTGAAATCAATCTCAAATGAACTAAAAACATAAAATACAAAAAAGATATTCCAAGCGAACATTCCATATATATTTATCAACAATACAGTCAACAAATTGTGTCTCAAAGACCTCTCTGATATGTAAGTGAAGCTATTTCCATTGAACCTTTATGAAAACAATCCAAACTTGTGGTATGATTTAGACTTGTTTAATTGGAACCATACTGTGAGGGTTCACAGTGCTCGACCCACAGAGCTGCCCAGCGCATCCCCAATAGGCGGATGCCTTTTTTGGGGGTTCTCAGATCATAAAACGAAAGCTCGACTGCGGAACACATTGGGTAACGTGTTTGGAGAGTGCTACGATGAAGACTCTTTTGTAGATGAGTAGGCTGGTTGTAGCCGCTACAAAAGGCTACATTTACGCTTCTTTCCATACCTCATGCTTTTCTAGTAGCATTCAAATATTTTGGCTTTTGGTAATTTTTTCTCGATTTTAATTTTCTTGCTAACTTGTTCTCGTCCTGGATATATAGCTGGACATAAAGCAAAACATTAAATCAATCGTCCTGATTATAGCTGAAATACCGCTTGCTTGACCGAAAGCAAACATCCGATAGCTTGGAATACTGCTCGCTGGACGAACGCAAATATCAATTAAACAATTAACTTGTTCCAGGTCATTGGCTGGCAGAGACTAAACTAGAAAGGTTCCCAGTGTTCAACCGACCTACCTAGCTGATTAACATTAATAAGAACTTACCTCTTTGTTGGCATCCTATCCTGACATCTCAAAAAAGACTCTGGAGGAAACCAATATGTACAAGCCTGATGTAGCAATAGTCCATCAGCTCCGGCATACGGTATTAACATTTGACAACCCATACGTTATGCCAAATCTTGTTATGAATATAACGAGATTTTAGACCGGAAACTGCTGTTACCCAGTAAGCCATTAAAACAAGATATTGCTTGACCTAGATTGATGTTTTATGGGTGTCACCACGCATTCTTGAACCATATGTAACTCCTATTAAAAATGTTTTCTGAGCCATAGGTAGGCTTTCATATTAATGAATAAAACCTTTGACTTTACATGCCGATAAGTAACTCGACGAGTCTCTAATAATGGACATACAGTGCTAACTTCTCCTGAGCACCTAAGTGCACCCATGTTTCAATTGTTAACTCATTTTTGCCTTTTGTTGTTGGTTTTTTTTCTTCCAGTCTAAACGTGTTTAAGGAGTGCCACGCTCCTTGCACGATAAAGACCCCTTTTTTTAGATGAGTAGACCAGATACAAAAGGCTAAATTTTACGCCCTTTTCCATACCCCATACTTTTCTAGTACTATTCACAATTTTTGCTTCTTTATCCTGTCACGTGTCTTAATCTTAATTTTGTCACTGTACTATGGTTTTGGATTCTTGTTGACCGATCGATTTTCTTATGTTTTCTTTTGCTAAATGTTATAGAGTACTCAAATCTGTCACATGTTAGATACATTTGTATTCTGATTGACAACATATTCGTCATGTTTGGAGGCCGTGTTTTTCAACAGACTCATGGTATTCCAATGCGTACTAATTGTGCTCCTCTACTCGCCGACCTGTTTTTGTACTCTTATAAGGCTAAGTTCCTAGAAGGCCTACTGAAGAAGAAGTAAAAAGACTCTGGCCCAGGCCTTTAATTTCACATTCCGATATATTGATGTTATTTGGTCCCTCAACAATGGTAAATTTGGTGACTATTTACATTCAATATACCCGTTTGGTGTGTACATTTCACAACGTATACGTTATTCTAGATCCTGCGATCGTTATTCCGATTTTCTAGCCCGGTCACTGCTGTTGACTGCTAAACTACTCAAACAAGGGTTTGTTGTACCTCAGTTGATGTTATCTCTCCAGAAGTTCTATAGTTGGCACCACAGCGTAATTGATCGTTATGGGAAATCTGTGTCTCAAATACGATCTGACATTTTCGCTGAGGCATAGGTAATGTTTCCTATTCCTGGATTTAACTTTTCCTTAGACAAGACAAGGAGTAACTCGACGGGTGTCTATTTAGAGGCAGGCACTGCTTACTAGTCCGGAGCACCTGAGTGCACCCATGATTTTTATTGGGTTCAGGTTACTCTCTTTCTGTGTTTTATGTTTTTGGTTTTTCTGTTGTGTTTGTCTATATCCGGATTTGTAACTGTCCCTTAGCTTTGGGCTCTTGTTGTTCGGTCGGTTTTCTTTGTTATTTTCCATCAGACTTTTATATACCTTTCAGTTAGTAATACATGTACCAACATATTAACAATATAAAAGGTAACTAAAGCATTCATACGAGCAGCAAGTAAAAGTAAAAACAAACGCAGAAATGATTTATGTAAGAGCTAGAACAAGAATACATTGATATAACATAGTTTTGTACAATTTTTAACATGAATATGCGTCTTGGCTGATGAATTATAAAGTCAAAACGGGTAAAAAGTAAAATAAGCTAATTACACAAACACTAGGAAAATCAATAATACAATATTCAGTTGACGGTAATTAAGCATTGTGACTTATAAGGCTACCTGTCAAAATTCTATAAAGGCATTTCTAACTTTATTCATTTTTAAAATAGATATATTATTTTATTTGTGTCGCGAATATTTTTATTGGTTGTGGGCATTCACGAACATGGTTTATTTTGAGTAGCTTTGTTTTGGTATGTGACATAACATCCTTTTTTCTGGTTGCGTTGCTAAGTACCGTAATATTCATTCAATCATTCAAATGCCTACATTTACTAACCGGCTTGATAAAAAATATATTAATGTGTTTTCTCTAGATACATTACCAGTAATATAATCAAATTTTGCAAAAAATAAAAGCTAAACATTTCCCAGATTGTGTCAAAGGACACGACATCGACAAATAGGAGTACAAGTTTGTTTGTTAGCTTGCTTGAATTGAGTTTAAAGCTACTATTGACACATTATACCTATTGTATCCACGCTAACATCATGATGATTGAAGACTATACCCTATCCCCGTTGGTAGGTAACAAAGTTAAAACCGTCATATTGAAATTATAAAATTGGAATCATCCAAAGAGGAGTGTAAGTACCAGGTCATATACTTCTGTATTACATTTCTGAACAAAACAGAACTGTTGTAAACATTTAATAGAAACACAGAATGTAAACTATAAAGTCAAGAAAAATAGCAAAGAAAACCGACCGAACAACCACACCAAAGAAAACCGACCGAACAACCACACCAAAGAAAACCGACCGAACAACCACACAAAAAGTCAATGGACAGTTACCGGATATATAAAAACAAACATACACAGCGTAACACAAAAACCAAAAGCACACAAACAGAAAGAAAGTAACCCGAACCCAATAAAAAACATGGGTGCACTCAGGTGCTCCTGACGAGTAAGCAGTGCCTGTCTCTAATTAGACCGTCAAGTTACTCATTGTCAAGTCTAGGTAAAAGTTAAATCCAAAAATAGGAAACACTACCTATGATTCAGTTAAAATGTTAGATCGGATTTAAGAGATTAATTTCCCATAACGCTTTGGACGATTAAAGTAATTTAGTTACAGTTTAATTCACTGGATTAGACATGACAGGATATTGTAGACTTGTCCCAGCCTTTAAGACTAGTATGTGCCTCAAGGGATCATTACGTGTCTATAACATATAAGGATTGCACTTACTTGTCTTACTTCTTGTACACGTACTTTTTTATATCATGTAGGTAAGTATATTGGTTGTTAGATTCTCATATATGAATATTGATAGTAGTTTTGTCATTGAAGATAGCTTACAAAGGCAATAGATGTAGGTTGTCTTGTGTATGTCGTTATCGTTATGGTATTGAAGCAGGGGCAATAGATGTAGTTTGGCTTGTATATATCGTTAGCGTTTTGGTATTTCTATAGTTTTAGGTTTGGGATAACGCTTATTATTGTGTGACGTATTTGTTGTTCGATTTAGTTATAATCTTATAGGGAATCGTTCGTTTTTCGGTTTATATCTTGCATTAATATATATATATATATATATATATATATATAAGCTTAGCGTGATACTTCCATATGGATTCTGAGTATAATCAGGTAAAGGACATCATGCACGGTAAGATCGTTCTGTGGTACAAAATATGACAAGACACGTTGCAATAATATGCAATCGTTAAACTAACTAAAACCCTGTAAATACGAAATATTGTAATAAGTAAAAACCAAATTATAATTAGTTCTTGTTATTTAGACGATACATTGGTACGCAAATTTTAATATAAAACATAAACATAAACAATTGTATTAAGTTTATAGGCCTTGGAATTTAGAATAGTAGCTATTGATGTGAATGAGTAAAACAACGTTGTTAAGTGGTACGTGGCCTATAGACAAATGACGATTTTAAAATGTTTAATTATAGAATCTTACATTGGTACTTATCACTTAAGCTCCAGACGCAACACAATCTTGTGTGAGAAGATGTACTTTAATCTTTTAACATCAGATAAATTATTAATATTTCCAGTAGATTCTTTAATCATTTACTTGTTGCAGCACATGAGGTTTTGTCGTGGAACGATCATAGTAACAAATGTGCTAGATGACCTTTATACTCGTTATAAAACAGTTATTCATTTAAATTTAATCTTGGAAACATTAACAAGTGCTTTTTAATTTAGAATTAATCATCGTTCGTTGTAAGATATCTGATAACTGATTGCCCTTTACTTATATTAATGCTTTTATCATATACATCACACGGAATCCAAGTGTCAAAAACGTAAAATAATCAAATAATTCACACCAGAGAGGTATTTCACAGTAATAATTGTCTGCTTCGAACCTGTATTGATGTACCAACGCGTTCCCTAGGTACACCCGCCCATGTATGACACTTTTCAGATAAATATAATGACTGTCCTTGTTGTTTTTTTTTATTGTCCTGTCTTGGAGTGATTAATTAAGTTGTGATGTTTATATTTTATCTTCTCTTCTTGTAAAAGTTTCCAAGATAACGTTTTAAAATTATTATCTCTTAGCAATAAACAATTTTAAACCAGATTTAGCATTTTAGTGAAAATACTGACAGATGTACTGTCAAAATACTGACAGATGTACTGTCAAAATACTGACAGATGTACTGTCAAAATACTGAAAGGTGTAGTGTCAAAATACTGACAGATGTACTGTCAAAATACTGACAGATGTACTGTAAAAATACTGACAGATGTAGTGTCAAAATACTGACAGATGTACTGTCAAAATACTGACAGATGTAGTGTCAAAATACTGACAGTTGTACTGTCAAAATACTGAAAGATGTAGTGTCAAAATAATGACAGATGTACTGTCAAAATACTGACAGATGTACTGTCAAAATACTGACAGATGTAGTGTCAAAATACTGACAGATGTACTGTCAAAATACTGACAGATGTACTGTCAAAATACTGACGGATGTAGTGTCATTATTCTAATTGTAGTAGACAAGATGATAAAGAAATATGCAATGAAATCGGAAAGAAAAAACAAAGAATGTCAGAATAAATCCATAATTTTCATGAATTATACGTTAATTTGTACATGTAAAGGAAATTATCAAACTGATTTGTGCTCGCACTAAACACACATCATCAATATCGTATTGCGAGTACACATAAATTACATTTTGTTCTGACACTGGGCATTTATCGTCTTGTATACAGCAATGTCATGAAGATGCTAAGCTTGGTCTCTGCTGTAAATAAAATTTCATCAAAACTACCAATGTTATAAAATTTGCTACGTCAGACACGCGTTTCGTATAATCAAGACTCATAAGTAAACGACACACAAACGACTGACAATAAAAAGCTGTAAAGCTTTAAATACAGCCAATATTTTGTCATCAAATGCTTTTATCAGCGGTTGGTAGGGGAAACAAGAAAATAGTCGCCGATGTTCAGTTTGAGATGTTCAGCTCACAATTTGCTTGAGCAACTTCGGCTGGTTATAGTTCTAAGATCATTCTCGAAGGACTGACAATCAGTTTCATCACATTTAGTGATCGGTTAACGATGTTCGGTCTGCATTCATTTTACGACGTACAGCGACTCGCAGTGCAACCACTTTTCAACGTTCAGCGAACCAAGTTGGGTACTCACTTTGAAACGTCCAGCGACTTAAAGTTAAAAAATAACTTTGGAACCTTCAGCTGGTCAAAGTTTATGTCAATTTTTGAAAAATAGACGCAAACACCCCCCTAACTAGTCAGAACGTGTACCGTGTGCAAAGCTAAAATTGGCGATAAATTTCACTATCTGTTTAAATGTTCACATAAAAAAGGCAACTGGGGCAAGATTATTATTTTAAAAAATCTGTAACGTGTTTTCTCCGATTCCACAGCTGACACCAATTCTGTAACGTGTCTAGCCTTATTTTATATCACCGAGCGATTGTAGTGTGTTGTCTGTTCGTTACCTGATTATACTCAGGATCCAAAGAGTCTATCAGTTTATATTAACGTCTCGCGGTCAACGCTAATACAACTGTTATAACTAACAATTTATGCTAAAAACTATATACATGACATAAAACAAGAACCAAAATGCGAGTAACCCGAACCCAATTAAAAATCATGGTGCACTCATGTGCTCCGTACGAGTCAGCTGTGCCTGCCTCTATATAGACACACGTCGAGTTACTCTATAAGCTATCTGCTTATGACCTATTATACTATATACGTATTTACACAACAGCGCCAATATCAATAGTCATTATATCAGATTCACAAAACCATTATAATTCACAAGATATTATATGTTATTCGGGATCTTCACATGGGATACGGGTTCATATTCCCTGTCTGTGTTTTATATTCCCTGAGCCGGAGGCGAAGGGAATATAGAATACAGACAGGGAATATGAACCCGTATCCCCTGTGAAGCCCGAATAACAACTATATTCTGTTGAAGTCTTCTTGTACTAATATTCTGGAGTATATAATTAGATTAAGACATTTCTCGTGCTTTAGTTTGGACCACCTGACTTTCGGAAAACCTACCATTCAACACATTTAAGCTTCCAACGAAACCTTTTATGGCATTTTAAATTTTATAACCATTTTTTACGAATTTTTATTCCCAGCTAAAATTTTAATGATAAATTTCACATTCGAAGTGCGATGCAAATGCCCTTGTTTGCCATTTTGAAGACTTCAAGTTATCGGTTATCTCCCTTGTTAATTTCGAGACAAATCGCAGACGGAGATGATAGATTCCGTAAAATGCATGTATTTAAAACCGATATTGATATTTTTATTATGTTTAACTATTTATATTATGTAAAACAAATAAAATATTCAATGAATAGACGCCAGTTTGAAACTGGTTTCAATATCCCCGGGGTTTCACAGGGAATACGGTATGATATCCCCGTCTTGATTAACCAATCAAATTGTAGGGATTCACTAGATACATTACTTCAACAGAATATAACATCATAACACACCTATGTCCTTCCTATATCTTCTATGACCGTAATAATCCACGAGATATAACATCATAACCTAGGTTCCTACAATCTATGTCCTACATGACTATCCTCTGTCAAACATATATCACTAGGATACTTGTCTAGTAGCGCAATTCTCCTAGACTACGACAAATAAGCGTAATGCTTATATGCTTCTATTCCCCATTCCCTATGACACAGAACCAAGCTTGTATTCAACCACGTTATTTGGAGACTAACTGGTCTGAGAGGCTGAGACAAGTCTACAACATTCAGAAGGACAATGATTGATTTTTTGTTTTTTGTTCGGTGTTTTAACGCCACTTTCAGCAATTTTTCAGCTATTTCATGGCGTAAAGTTTTTATTGGGGGAGGAAGCCGGAGTACCCAGAGAGAACCCCCGACCTGCGGTAGGAAAACTGGCAATCCTTGTCAATTAAGATTGGAGTCTTAATTGACAAGGATTACCAATTTTCCTACCGCAGGTCGGGGGTTCTCTCCGGGTACTCCGGCTTCCTCCCCCAATAAAAACTGGACGCCATGAAATAGCTGAAAAATTACTGAAAGTGGCGTTAAATCAGCATTCAAAAAAAAATGATTGAGCAATCTGCACTGGTATTTATACTCCCTAATGGATTATTCCATTTTCATAGGACGATTCAAACCTAGCCCGCATCCTAGCAACGAGGGTTAGTAAAAATAGGTAAACTGCGTCACGTTTACTTCCGTTACCTAATATGCATTTTACTCATTATACAGCTACACATAATTAACAAAATCATCACAAATCCAACATTTACTTTCAATTTGTAATGTAGAGATGGATAAAAGGTTGTCTGTTTTCATTAATAATATTGCATTACTGGTAATTTTTTTAAATTATAAATAATTAAGCAGCATTCTATTATTTTAGTTCAACATATTTTGATTTTTTACCTCTCATGTTACATAAGTGTTATCAGTCTGAGCATTAAATAAATTTCTTGAAAATCTTGAATCACTAAACGGCGTTAAGTTGATTTCAGTTAGAAAGTTTTACAATCACTTAACGACGATGAATTGATTTTAGTTAGACGATACCTTTACGACGATGAGTTGATTTCATTTGACGATCACTTTACGACGATGAGTTGATTTCAGTTTAACGATAACTTTACGACGATGAGTTGATTTCAGTTTGACGATCACTTTAAGACGTTGAGTTAATCACAATTTGACTTACACTTTACGATGTTGAGTTAATCACAATTTGGCTTACACTTTACGACGTTGAGTTATTCACAGTTTTACAATCACTTTACGACGCTGATTTGATTTTAGTTAGACGATAACTTTACGACGATGAGTTGATTTCATATGACGATCACTTTACGACGATGAGTTGATTTCATATGACGATCACTTTACGACGTTGAGTTGATCACAGTGAGACGATCATTTTACTACATTTAGTTGATCACAGTGAGATGGTCACTTTACTACATTGAGTTAATCACTGTGAGATAGTAGCTTTACGACGTTGAGTTGATCACAGTGAGACGATCACTTTACGACGTTGAGTTGATCACAGTGAGACGATCACTTTACGACGTTGAGTTGATCACAGTGAGACGATCACTTAACGACGATGAGTTGATTTCAGTTTGACAATCACTTTACGACGTTGAGTTGATCATAGCTTGACAATAACATAACGAAGTTAGGTTGATCACAGTGAGACGATCACTTTATTACGTTGAGTTGATCACAGTGAGACGATCACTTTACGACGTTGAGTTGATCATAGTTTGACAATCACTTAACGACGTTGAGTTGATCACAGTGAGACGATCGCTTTACTACGTTGAGTTGATCACAGTGAGATGGTCACTTTACGAAATTGAGTTGATCATAGTTTGACAATCACTTAACGGCGTTGAGTTGATCACAGTGAGACGATCACTTTACTACGTTGAGTTGATCACAGTGAGATGGTCACTTTATTACGTTGAGTTGATCACAGTTTGACAATCACTTTACGACGTTGAGTTGATCACAGTTTGACAATCACTTTACGACGTTGAGTTGATCACAGTGAGACGATCACTTTACGACGTTGAGTTGATCACAGTTTGACGATCACTTTACGACGTTGAGTTGATCATAGTTTGACAATCACTTTTTGACGATGAGTTGATCACAGTGAGATGGTCACTTTATGACATGAGTTGATCACAGTTTGATAATCACTTTAGGACGTTGAGTTGATCATAGTTTGACAATAACTTAACGACGTTGAGTTGATCACAGTGAGACGATCACTTTACGACGTTGAGTTGATCATAGTTTGATAATCACTTTACGATGATGAGTTGATCACAGTTTGACTATCACTTACAACGTTGAGTTGATCATAGTTTGACAATCACTTTTTGACGATGAGTTGATCACAGTGAGATAGTCACTTTACGACGATGAGTTGATCACATTTGGATAATCACTTTACGACGATGAGTTGATCATAGTTTGACGATCATTTACCTACGTTGGGTTGATCACAGTGAGACAATCACTTTACTACGTTGAGTTGATCACAGTTTGACGATTACTTTACTACGTTGAGTTGATCACAGTGAGACGATCACTTTACGACGTTGAGTTGATCACAGTGAGATGGTCACTTTACGAAGTAGAGTTTATCACAGTGAGATGGTCACTTTACGAAGTTGAGTTTATCACAGTGAGATGTTCACTTTACGACGTTGAGTTGATCACAGTGAGACGATCACTTTACGACGTTGAGTTGATCACAGTGAGACGATCACTTTACGACGTTGAGTTTATCACAGTGAGACGATCACTTTACGACGTTGAGTTGATCACAGTGAGACGGTCATTATACGGCGTTGAGTTTATCACAGTGAGACGATCACTTTACGACGTTGAGTTGATCACAGTGAGACGGTCACTTTACGACGTTGAGTTGATCACAGTGAGATGGTCACTTTACGACGTTGAGTTGATCACAGTGAGACGATCACTTTACGACGTTGAGTTTATCACAGTGAGACGATCACTTTACGACGTTGAGTTGATCACAGTGAGACGATCACTTTACGACGTTGAGTTGATCACAGTGAGACGATCACTTTACGACGTTGAGTTTATCACAGTGAGACGATCACTTTACGACGTTGAGTTTATCACAGTGAGACGATCACTTTACGACGTTGAGTTGATCACAGTGAGACGGTCATTATACGACGTTGAGTTTATCACAGTGAGACGATCACTTTACGACGTTGAGTTGATCACAGTGAGACGGTCATTATACGACGTTGAGTTTATCACAGTGAGACGATCACTTTACGACGTTGGGTTGATCCTAGTGAGATGGTCACTTAAAGACGATGAGTTGATCACAGTCAGATGGTCACTTTACGACGTTAAGTTGATCACAGTTTGATAATCACTTTACGACGTTGAGTTGATCATAGTTTGACAATCACTTTACTACGTTGAGTTGATCACAGTGAGACAATCACTTTACGACGTTGAGTTGATCACAGTGAGACGGTCATTATACGACGTTGAGTTGATCACAGTGAGACGATCACTTTACGACGTTGAGTTTATCACAGTGAGACGATCACTTTACGACGTTGAGTTGATCACAGTGAGACGGTCATTATACGACGTTGAGTTTATCACAGTGAGACGATCACTTTACGACGTTGGGTTGATCACAGTGCGATGGTCACATAATGACGATGAGTTGATCACAGTGAGATGGTCACTTTACGACGTTGAGTTGATCACAGTTTGATAATCACTTTACGACGTTGAGTTGATCATAGTTTGACAATCACTTGACTACGTTGGGTTGATCACAGTGAGACGATCACTTACTACGTTGAGTTGATCACAGTTTGACGATTACTTTACTACGTTGAGTTGATCACAGTGAGACGCTCACTTTACGACGTTGAGTTGATCACAGTGAGATGGTCACTTTACGACGTTTGATTTGATCATAGTTTGACAATCACTTTACGACGTTGAGTTGATCACAGTGAGACGATCACTTTACGACGTTGAGTTGATCACAGTGAGACGATCACTTTACGACGTTGAGTTGATAACAATCACGTGATTTAAGTAAAAGTGTGCCACATTTCTAATTATTAAACATCATCAATTTATAAAATTGCTCACGTCCTAAATATAGCTGAAATATTGCTTGCTGGACGTTAAACATCAATCAATCAATCAATCAAGTAAAAGGTAAATACAAAAAGATACAAGGATTTGAAAAATTTAGATAATTGCACATTGTGATGACGACAATACCTGAAATATATATGCACAGTTAAATCCTGTTTATACGTAACGATCATCGTTTTATTCTCGTTCGTTGCTAGTTCCCATTTGGCATGTTTACACTTCATTACGTTATTTATAGTATCCGGAACCTTGTGTAAGGTTCGGATGAATGGAGGCAAGGTAAACCATGTAGCAGACTATATAATTTGGTATCGTCCTAACATAATGGTATTGTCCGAAGTTGGGTATAACCCAATGTTCAGATCGTTCGTTTAGTCACAAATCTTGGTGCTAAAAACAAGCTGACTGAAAAGAGCATATTAGATAACCTCGAGTTAAATTCCTATATAATTTTCTACTTACGCGAATAAGATTTGTATGGGTATTTAAACCGGTTCTCGTGTACATAGGCAAGTTAGATCCATAGACAACATGATAGAGAGCGTTCGCAATAAGTTTTAGATTCTTATAAAGAAAAATATGGTGTAATTAATATAAATATATATAACACATAAGTACGGACATTTTTATAGCCTCATACGTCATTCAGAGAAGTCGGCAGTGATATTAAGTCATGGATATATTCTTGAAATGTATACTGCCTTATGAAATATTCAAATCGATGTCCTTGGAGAGCTGACGACGCAATACATTAATAAATAATAAATTCTCATATGACTTGATATAATCGTTATTACAACTCAATCCATCATATTATATCTTAGAACGAGTCTTAAATTGATAAGACGTAATGTTGTAAGACACGGGAATCATTTCCATTGTCTTCTGTTTAAATTTACAATACAATTTTGCTTTTATTTGCTTGGTATCTGAGAACAGCTTCCTGGTACCAACCAACGATGAGTAGGATTTCGTTATGGTTCACAGCATGTGTTGTATACAATATTTGTGTGCCGTCCAGTAGCTTACGAGCCAAAATGTTCAACCCAGATTTTTGATAATTCTGAAAGCTTTATTTGTTTTCTCTATAAAATGTGTTTAATTAATGCAGGACGAAAAAAGTGTTTGACGGAACAGAAATTGGAGTCTGACAGGTATGAAAATCGCATACAAGGTATATTTTATAGGAAAATTTGCCATACTACAAATTAAACCTTTCCAACTAACAGAAACCTGAAAAATTTATGAAAATTGTCTTGACGTACACAAAACGTAGGTGCGTAGATGGTGGGAGGGACATAAATGTACTATGTATTTGGACGTGAGGTTTGATGTTTAGTTTGATGGTGGCAGTACAATGTATTATAAGGACTTATAACTTTTGTGTAACACGTGCAGTATATAACGTGAAACAGACATTAATTACTGTTATTTGTGACGTTAACTAGTAACAGAGACCTTTAATGACCGTAATATAGGGCTCATGTTATGTTTAGAATAGACTTTATATTCCTTGTTTTCCGATTCGTACTCATACTTCAACTTAATGAGTGATAAAAGAGAAACTAACAACTAACAATCGCATAAAATAAATATCACTAGTAGTCGTTTTGCAGACTTCTATTATTAAAAAAATGTTTAGCCAAAAGAAAAAGCCATTGATCAAAAGAAAATCTTCAATTTAACCAGACTTTGCAACGATGTCACTTTGGAAGTACTTTAATTTGTACTCGAGTAATGTTGGACTTTATTAAGAAATAATTTCCGCTGGTAATGAGTTGTTAGCATTTCGCGTTCTTTGGTCGCTGTCAGATGTTGGAGATATAGACCTTAAACGGTAATAAACAACCAGAAGCTTAGTATGTGGTGAACCAATTTCCGTTTAAAAATAAAATTCATCAAATATACCGCATTTCGACTGATAATAGCAATGACACCAATGATATTGGAAAGAAAAACAATTAAAATGTTATAGAGATTCTATCAGCAAACTTCCAAAACGTAATGCAAAACCCGGCTAGGGAATCTCCGACTATGAAACATGTTCTTTATTTCAGCGCAATAATTTTAATTGATGGCTAGATCAATGATAAGCCAAGTCAGTACCGATAAAATAAGCCTACGAAATTTGTATAATATAAATAAACTTACAACAAATATAGTACATTATAACCTCAAGGCGAAACATGGTGCAGGTAATAGCCTCATGTATCTTTATATTTCTTTTTTTTTAATCTGAATATTATCAGAAAATATTTTCTTCCAGAAATTTCTGTTGCGTCAACTTTGAATTTTACGTCATTAAAGCAGCGTAGGAGAGCAATTTACTATATACAAAACACGTACTTATACATGATAAGATGGTTTGCAGAAAGATGATTAGTATCAATAGCGATCAGATAGAAATTTACACTTTTATAATTTGTAATTCCCCGACGGTTACTGACATAATTAATTTAACGGTTCCGTTGACTGCTCTAATTAAGACTTGATGCAAATGAACAACGTTATCAAGATTAATGCTATTATGTGAACTAAATTTCTGAGTAAATTAACAATAATTTCTTTATGAACCTTTGGTGACAACTGGTTTAACACAAATATTTCAAATACCGTTTACAGGACTGTTTAAATAACATTGTTTTTGTGTGTTTCAAGAGTGTTGAAATTACACATGCTAAAGGTATTAACGACAGCCAAAAAGTATTAGCACGTGTAAACTACCGCCGTAAAGTATAACATATTTCGTCGTTATAGGAACTATAGAGCTTTTCTGTAAAACACACACAAAAAATACAAAAGTGAAACACACAATTTATTCTAAGCTTCCGTATACAAATAAATTAGTTTTGTTAAGAAATAATTTCAGAATTATTTGATGATAATCGTTCTTTTATGAACAAAAAAAAACCCTTCAATGTTAGTAGGAAAACATATATTGTGTATTTCTGATCACGTGTTTGTATTTTTTTAACATTTGTTATTTTCTGCTTTCATGCATACTTGTCTATATGCGTTCACTATTGATGTTAATCAAACACTTATTTCACGATTGTGTTTCTGCGACAACATGAGTGTAGCGTGCCGGTCGATCGCGTGTTTAAAGTTCGAACTGATTACCCAGTTGCTATATAGCAGACAACTGTATATGGAACGCCAATCAGAAAATTACAATTGCAGACCAGTTGAGGCAGATCTCCATATTCGTGGTATTACAACCTCATCATAACCCACGCCTCCATAGAAATGCTTCCTCGCAATTACGTATAAAACAAGAGAACTGGAGCTACACGTATGGTGTTTTTTTCAGACCCAAACTGATCAGCATGCTTCCGCAGGAGTTATTCCCATACCGAAACTGTTTATCACAAATTAAATTTATTACCCCTTGTACTTCATGCTGGAAACCTCAAGACTATACGCCTATATAATGGAGCAACTTCCTTCCGGAGAATAACAAATATACGTGGAACTTATTTTTACTTACAGTTCCGGTTCCGCACCATGCAGTTTCCAAGTCTAATACTTCAACCGATTAGTTCAACGGTACCCGAGAATAACTACAGCTTAGAAGGCAACTGTACCCGAGAATAACTACAGCTTAGAAGGCAACGGTACCCGAGAATTACTACAGCTTAGAAGGTACACGGGAATAACTACAGCTTAGAAGGTACCCGAGAATAACTACAGCTTAGAAGGCAACGGTACCCGAGAATAACTACAGCTTAGAAGGTACACGAGAATAACTACAGCTTAGAAGGTTCCCGAGAATAACTACAGCTTAGAAGGTACCCGAGAATAACTACAGCTTAGAAGGCAACTGTACCCGGGAATAACTACAGCTTAGAAGGTACATGAGAATAACTACAGCTTAAAAGGCAACGGTACCCGAGAATAACTACAGCCTAGAAGGTACACGAGAATAACTACAGCTTAGAAGGTTCCCGAGAATAACTACAGCTTAGAAGGTACCCGAGAATAACTACAGCTTAGAAGGCAACTGTACCCGAGAATAACTACAGCTTAGAAAGCAACGGTAACCGAGCATAACTACATCTTAGAAGGCAACGGTACCCGATAATAACTACAGCTTAGAAGGCAACGGTACCCGAGAATAACTACAGCTTAGAAGGTACCCGAGAATAACTACAGCTTAGAAGGCAACGGAACCCGAGAATAACTACAGCTTAGAAGGCAACGGTACCCGGGAATAACTACAGCTTAGAAGGCAACTGTACCCGAGAATAACTACAGCTTAGAAGGTACACGAGAATAACTACAGCTTAGAAGGCAACTGTACCCGAGAATAACTACAGATTAGAAGGAACCCGAGAATAACTACAGCTTAGAAGGCAACGGTACCCGAGAATAACTACAGCTTAGAAGGCAACTGTACCCGAGAATAACTACAGATTAGAAGGAACCCGAGAATAACTACAGCTTAGAAGGCAACGGTACCCGAGAATAACTACAGCTTAGAAGGCAACGGTACCCGAAAATAACTACAGCTTAGAAGGCAACTGTACCCGAGAATAACTACAGCTTAGAAGGTACACGAGAATAACTACAGCTTAGAAGGCAACGGTACCCGAGAATAACTACAGCCTAGAAGGTACACGAGAATAACTACAGCTTAGAAGGTTCCCGAGAATAACTACAGCTTAGAAGGTACCCGAGAATAACTACAGCTTAGAAGGCAACTGTACCCGAGAATAACTACAGCTTAGAAAGCAACGGTAACCGAGCATAACGACATCTTAGAAGGCAACGGTACCCGATAATAACTACAGCTTAGAAGGCAACGGTACCCGAGAATAACTACAGCTTAGAAGGTACACGAGAATAACTACAGCTTAGAAGGTTCCCGAGAATAACTACAACTTAGAAGGTACCCGAGAATAACTACAGCTTAGAAGGCAACTGTACCCGAGAATAACTACAGCTTAGAAAGCAACGGTAACCGAGCATAACGACATCTTAGAAGGCAACGGTACCCGATAATAACTACAGCTTAGAAGGCAACGGTACCCGAGAATAACTACAGCTTAGAAGGCAACGGTACCTGATAATAACTACAGCTTAGAAGGCAACGGTACCCGAAAATAACTACAGCTTAGAAGGTACCCGAGAATAACTACAGCTTAGAAGGTACCCGAAAATACAATGTAACTACAGCTTAGAAGGTACCCGAAAATACAATGTAACTACAGCTTAGAAGGTACCCGAAAATAACTACAGCTTAGAAGGTACCAGAGAATTTAACGTCCCCATTCCATTGATGACATAACAAACATATTTATAATACAATTTTAATTGTTAATTATAATATCTTTAGCTTTGTGATGAAATATTTTAGGTTCTAAAAGTTTTCTTTAATTGTTTTCATCAAGAATGTAATCTTTTAATCTTTTAAGTAAGCAGGCCTCTGCCTTAGCCTAATTTGTCTCCTACATAAATCATGAGGGTCACTTCGAAGTCTGTCATTTCACTAACTTAGTCGATTATATTCTGGCCATTTAAAAATTTTTGTAGTCTCTCAAATCCCCACGCTAGCCACCAAATTTATGTCACTTTTGGTCCTTTGTCTGTATCGGACAATGACCACCAAAACATTGTTCTGATTGTGATTGCAAGCAAGTTACAAAAAGGCCCTTCCCATCGACAAACATTGTTGGTCACATGACATTCTTTGTTTTTGCATTAAAATCAGTGTACATATCGAATTTTTGTGGAATCTGACAAAGTTGTCAGGGGAGGTGGGTTGGAGTTTGGTGAAATGGCTGCCTTTACAAAATGGTGACAACTGCCGTCTTTATTCAGTGCATGTACACTTAATTTGTCAATCGTGTGCTTAGTATGGGTGGGATGATGTTAAAATGTAACTATAGTTATATATAATAATGTAGTATAAATTATACAATTTTTATCCTTGTTCATTTAAAGTTCCTTTTTTTTCATCCAAAATTTGTCTTTTGTATCCGTGATGTGTTGATTTTCTCACTTCCAATGATTTGAAAATAATTGATATTATGGTCTTGTTGATTGAAATGTATTGGCATAACGTCTTTCCGAATACACGATGGGATATTTTGTATACGTATTTCCAGTTTTGCCAATGTACACGATTTGTGTATAGCATTTAAACGTAGACAAATCGGAAACACTTTTTGTATGTTTTCAAACTGTTATTTAATATATTGTGAATGTTCGGAAGTTGATTATTGTAATTAATTGATAACGTTAATTGACACCCGGTAATTACTGACGATAAATAAACTTCTGAACACCCACATGATTATATATATAGCTATATTAACATTTTAATATCTTATATACATACCCAACCATACCTTCTATTTATATTAACACCAATTTGATTGTCCCTTTGACTTTACTGTCCCCGTAATGACGTAATTTTATTGTCATTATTGACGTTGACATATACATTTTACTGTCCCTTTAATGACGTAATTTTATTGTCATTATTGACGTTGACATATACATTTTACTGTCCCCTTAATGACGTAATTTTATTGTCGTTATTGACGTTTACATATACATTTTACTGTCCCCTTAATGACGAAATTTTATTGTCGTTATTGCCGTTGACATATACATTTTACTGTCCCCTTAATGACGTAATTTTATTGTCGTTATTGCCGTTGACATATACATTTTACTGTCCCCTTCGTGACGTAATTTTATTGTCGTTATTGACGTTCACATATACATTTTACTGTCCCCTTAATGACGTAATTTTATTGTCGTTATTGACGTTGACATATACATTTTCTTGCACCCTTAATGACGTAATTTCATTATCGTTATTGACGTTGACATAAACATTTTACTGTCCCCTTAATGACGTAATTTTATTGTCGTTATTGACGTTTACATATACATTTTACGGTCCCCTTAATGACGTAATTTTACTGTCGTTATTGCCGTTGACATATAAATTTTACTGTCTCCTTAATGACGTAATTTTATTGTAGTTATTGACGCTGACATATACATTTTACTGTCCACTTAATAGCATAATTTTACTGACGTTATTGCCGTTGACATATAAATTTTACTGTCCCATTAATGACATAATTTTACTTACGTTATTGCCGTTGACATATACATTTTACTGTCCCCTTAATGACATAATTTTATTGTAGTCATTGACGCTGACATATACATTTTACTGTCCCCTTAATAGCATACTTTTACTGACGTTATTGCCGTTGACATATAAATTTTACTGTCCCCTTAATGACATAATTTTATTGTAGTTATTGACGTTGACATATAAATTTTACTTTCCCCTTAATAGCATAATTTTATTGGAGTTATTGACGTTGACATATAAATTTTACTGTCCCCTTAATGACGTAGTTTTATTGTAGTTATTGACGTTGACATATACATTTTACTGTCCCCTTAATGACGTAATTTTATTGTCGTTATTGACGTCGACATATACATTTTACTGTTCAATTGACGCTAACATCTTTTTGTCATTTGTGTATACGCCTTGGCTGTATAAGGACTATATTTAAGTGCCTCTGACCTTATAAATAGACTGGTTCAACACATAAGTAAATAGTTGTGTAAGAAAATGACTTGTGCTGACTTCATCAACTCATATCACTTAACTAAATTACAAAAATCAGACGTTTACTATTCTTTTTTGGGGGTTAAACAAATCTGTATGCATATTAATCAAGTCTACAATACAATTTCAAACCATTTTCATACATATGCCATTCCCAAATTTGTCGTTGATGCAAATTCATTGCAGCGTTATGTAAACCGTCTGAATTATTTATAAATTACATCCCTTCATTGATTTCTATCCTCAAATTTCTTGAGTTGGTCAAATTTCATGGGGTGAAAACTTTTATAATATACGTAATAATAAAATAGTAAAGAAAAAATAGCGAACAACAAGAGCCAAAGCCAAGGGACAGTAACAAGTCCGAAAACACAACACAAAAACCAAAAACATAAAACACAGAAAGAGAATAACCCGAGCCCCTCAAAAAACATGGGTGCACTCAGGTGGAATAAGACTGAGAGATTAGGATAGTAAATGGGTTAATCAGAAAACAACAAAAAAGGCTAGATTAAAATTACAATTTTGTTTTGAACTGTCTGCACAAAAAATAAAATAAAAAACAGTCGCTGGCAATAACAATGTTATTATTTGTTTGTATTTATCAGTGACAACCCAGATGTGATAAAACGGCAGATACCAGTCGTACTATTAAATCAGTGACAACCCAGACGTGATCAAACGGCAGATACAAGTCATACTATTAAATCAGTGCAACCCACGTGATCAAACGGCAGATACCAGTCGTACTTTTAAATCAGTGACAACCCAGACGTGATCAAACGGCAGATACCAGTCGTACTATTAAATCAGTGCAACCCACATGATCAAACGGCAGATACCGGTCGTACTATTAAATCAGTGACAACCTACGTGATCAAACGGCTGATACCAGTCGTACTATTAAATCAGTGCAACCCACATGATCAAACGGCAAATATCAGTCGTACTATTAAATCAGTGACAACCTACGTGATCAAACGGTTGATACCAGTCGTACTATTAAATCAGTGACAACCCAGACGTGATCTAACGGCAGACACCAGTCGTACTATTAAATCAGTGAAAACCCAGACGTGATCAAACGGCAGATACCGTACTATTAAATCAGTGACAACCCACGTGATCAAACGGCAGATACCGGTCGTACTATTAAATCAGTGACAACCCAGACGTGATCTAACGGCAGACACCAGTCGTACTATTAAATCAGTGACAACCCAGACGTGATCAAACGGCAGATACCAGTCGTACTATTAAATCAGTGCAACCCACGTGATCAAACGGCAGATACCGGTCGTACTATTAAATCAGTGCAACCCACGTGATCAAACGGCAAATACCAGTCGTACTATTAAATCAGTGACAACCTACGTGATCAAACGGCTGATACCAGTCGTACTATTAAATCAGTGCAACCCACGTGATCAAACGGCAAATATCAGTCGTACTATTAAATCAGTGACAAACTACGTGATCAAACGGCTGATACCAGTCGTACTATTAAATCAGTGACAACCCAGACGTGATCTAACGGCAGACACCAGTCGTACTATTAAATCAGTGACAACCCAGACGTGATCAAACGGCAGATACCAGCCGTACTATTAAATCAGTGAAAACCCACGTGATCAAACGGCAGATACCGGTCGTACTATTAAATCAGTGCAACCCACGTGATCAAACGGCAAATACCAGTCGTACTATTAAATCAGTGACAACCTACGTGATCAAACGGCTGATACCAGTCGTACTATTAAATCAGTGCAACCCACGTGATCAAACGGCAAATATCAGTCGTACTATTAAATCAGTGACAACCCAGACGTGATCAAACCGCAGATACCAGTCATACTATTAAATCAGTGACAGCACACGTGATCAAACGGCAGATACCAGTCGTACTATTAAATCAGTGACAACACACGTGATCAAACGGCAGATACCAGTCGTACTATTAAATCAGTGACAACACACGTGATTAAACGGCAGATACCAGTCGTACTATTAAATCAGTGACAATTAACCCAGACGTGATCAAACGGCAGATACCAGTCGTACTATTAAATCAGTGACAACCCAGACGTGATCAAACGGCAGATACAAGTCGTACTTTTAGATCAGTGACAACCCACGTGATCAAACGGCAGATACCAGTCGTACTATTAAATCAGTGCAACCCAGACGTGATCAAATGGCAGATAGAAGTCGTACTGTTAAATCAGTGACACCCACGTGATCAAACAGCAGATACCAGTCGTACTATTAAATCAGTGAAAACCCAGACGTGATCAAACGGCAGATACCAGTCGTACTATTAAATCAGTGACAACCCAGATGTGACCAAACGGCAGATACCAGTCGTACTATTAAATCAGTGAAAACCCAGACGTGATCAAACGGCAGATACAAGTCGTACTATTAAATCAGTGACAACCCAGACGTGATCAAACAGCAGATAAAAGTCGTACTATTAAATCAGTGAAAACCCAGACGTGATCAAACGGCAGATACCAGTCGTACTATTAAATCAGTGAAAACCCAGACGTGATCAAACGGCAGATACCAGTCGTACTATTAAATCAGTGAAAACCCAGACGTGATCAAACGGCAGATACCAGTCGTACTATTAAATCAGTGAGTCCCAGACGTGATCAAACAGCAGATACCAGTCGTACTATTAAATCAGTGAGTCCCAGACGTGATCAAACAGCAGATACCAGTCGTACTATTAAATCAGTGAAAACCCAGACGTGATCAAACGGCAGATACCAGTCGTACTATTAAATCAGTGAAAACCCAGACGTGATCAAACGGCAGATACCAGTCGTACTATTAAATCAGTGAAAACCCAGACGTGATCAAACGGCAGATACCAGTCGTACTATTAAATCAGTGACAACCCAGACGTGATCAAACAGCAGATACCAGTCGTACTATTAAATCAGTGAGTCCCAGACGTGATCAAACAGCAGATACCAGTCGTACTATTAAATCAGTGAAAACCCAGACGTGATCAAACGGCAGATACCAGTCGTACTATTAAATCAGTGACAACCCAGACGTGATCAAACGGCAGATACCAGTCGTACTATTAAATCAGTGACAACCCAGACGTGATCAAACGGCAGATACCAGTCGTACTATTAAATCAGTGACAACCCAGACGTGATCAAACGGCAGATACCAGTCGTACTATTAAATCAGTGACAACCCAGACGTGATCAAACGGCAGATACCAGTCGTACTATTAAATCAGTGACAACCCAGACGTGATCAAACGGCAGATACCAGTCGTTCTATTAAATCAGTGACAACCCAGACGTGATCAAACGGCAAATACCAGTCGTACTATTAAATCAGTGACAACCCAGACGTGATCAAACGGCAGATACCAGTCGTACTATTAAATCAGTGAAAACCCAGACGTGATCAAACGGCAGATACCAGTCGTACTATTAAATCAGTGACAACCCAGACGTGATCAAACGGCAGATACAAGTCGTACTATTAAATCAGTGACAACCCAGATGTGATCAAACGGCAGATACAAGTCGTACTATTAAATCAGTGAAAACCCAGACGTGATCAAACGGCAGATACAAGTCGTTCTATTAAATCAGTGACAACCCAGACGTGATCAAACGGCAAATACCAGTCGTACTATTAAATCAGTGAAAACCCAGACGTGATCAAACGGCAGATACCAGTCGTACTATTAAATCAGTGACAACCCAGACGTGATCAAACGGCAGATACCAGTCGTTCTATTAAATCAGTGACAACCCAGACGTGATCAAACGGCAGATACCAGTCGTACTATTAAATCAGTGACAACCCAGACGTGATCAAACGGCAGATACCAGTCGTACTATTAAATCAGTGAAACCCCAGACGTGATCAAACGGCAGATACCAGTCGTACTATTAAATCAGTGACAACCCAGACGTGATCAAACGGCAGATACAAGTCGTACTATTAAATCAGTGAAAACCCAGACGTGATCAAACGGCAGATACCAGTCGTACTATTAAATCAGTGAAAACCCAGACGTGATCAAACGGCAGATACAAGTCGTACTATTAAATCAGTGACAACCCAGACGTGATCAAACGGCAGATACAAGTCGTACTATTAAATCAGTGACAACCCAGATGTGATCAAACGGCAGATACAAGTCGTACTATCAAATCAGTGAGTCCCAGACGTGATCAAACAGCAGATACCAGTCGTACTATTAAATCAGTGAAAACCCAGACGTGATCAAACGGCAGATACCAGTCGTACTATTAAATCAGTGACAACCCAGACGTGATCAAACGGCAGATACCAGTCGTACTATTAAATCAGTGACAACCCAGACGTGATCAAACGGCAGATACCAGTCGTACTATTAAATCAGTGACAACCCAGACGTGATCAAACGGCAGATACCAGTCGTACTATTAAATCAGTGACAACCCAGACGTGATCAAACGGCAGATACCAGTCGTACTATTAAATCAGTGACAACCCAGACGTGATCAAACGGCAGATACCAGTCGTACTATTAAATCAGTGACAACCCAGACGTGATCAAACGGCAGATACCAGTCGTACTATTAAATCAGTGAAAACCCAGACGTGATCAAACGGCAGATACCAGTCGTACTATTAAATCAGTGACAACCCAGACGTGATCAAACGGCAGATACAAGTCGTACTATTAAATCAGTGACAACCCAGATGTGATCAAACGGCAGATACAAGTCGTACTATTAAATCAGTGAAAACCCAGACGTGATCAAACGGCAGATACAAGTCGTTCTATTAAATCAGTGACAACCCAGACGTGATCAAACGGCAAATACCAGTCGTACTATTAAATCAGTGAAAACCCAGACGTGATCAAACGGCAGATACCAGTCGTACTATTAAATCAGTGACAACCCAGACGTGATCAAACGGCAGATACCAGTCGTTCTATTAAATCAGTGACAACCCAGACGTGATCAAACGGCAGATACCAGTCGTACTATTAAATCAGTGACAACCCAGACGTGATCAAACGGCAGATACCAGTCGTACTATTAAATCAGTGAAAACCCAGACGTGATCAAACGGCAGATACCAGTCGTACTATTAAATCAGTGACAACCCAGACGTGATCAAACGGCAGATACAAGTCGTACTATTAAATCAGTGAAAACCCAGACGTGATCAAACGGCAGATACCAGTCGTACTATTAAATCAGTGACAACCCAGACGTGATCAAACGGCAGATACCAGTCGTACTATTAAATCAGTGACAACCCAGATGTGATCAAACGGCAGATACAAGTCGTACTATTAAATCAGTGACAACCCAGACGTGATCAAACGGCAGATACAAGTCGTACTATTAAATCAGTGACAACCCAGACGTGATCAAACGGCAGATACAAGTCGTACTATTAAATCAGTGACAACCCAGATGTGATCAAACGGCAGATACAAGTCGTACTATTAAATCAGTGAAAACCCAGACGTGATCAAACGGCAGATACAAGTCGTTCTATTAAATCAGTGACAACCCAGACGTGATCAAACGGCAAATACCAGTCGTACTATTAAATCAGTGAAAACCAAGACGTGATCAAACGGCAGATACCAGTCGTACTATTAAATCAGTGACAACCCAGACGTGATCAAACGGCAGATACCAGTCGTTCTATTAAATCAGTGACAACCCAGACGTGATCAAACGGCAGATACCAGTCGTACTATTAAATCAGTGACAACCCAGACGTGATCAAACGGCAGATACCAGTCGTACTATTAAATCAGTGAAAACCCAGACGTGATCAAACGGCAGATACCAGTCGTACTATTAAATCAGTGACAACCCAGACGTGATCAAACGGCAGATACAAGTCGTACTATTAAATCAGTGAAAACCCAGACGTGATCAAACGGCAGATACCAGTCGTACTATTAAATCAGTGACAACCCAGATGTGATCAAACGGCAGATACAAGTCGTACTATTAAATCAGTGAAAACCCAGACGTGATCAAACGGCAGATACAAGTCGTACTATTAAATCAGTGACAACCCAGACGTGATCAAACGGCAGATACAAGTCGTACTATTAAATCAGTGACAACCCAGATGTGATCAAACGGCAGATACAAGTCGTACTATCAAATCAGTGAAAACCCAGACGTGATCAAACGGCAGATACAAGTCGTACTATTAAATCAGTGACAACCCAGATGTGATCAAACGGCAGATACAAGTCGTACTATCAAATCAGTGAAAACCCAGACGTGATCAAACGGCAGATACCAGTCGTACTATTAAATCAGTGAAAACCCAGACGTGATCAAACGGCAGATACAAGTCGTACTATCAAATCAGTGAAAACCCAGACGTGATCAAACGGCAGATACCAGTCGTACTATTAAATCAGTGAAAACCCAGACGTGATCAAACGGCAGATACAAGTCGTACTATTAAATCAGTGACAACCCAGATGTGATCAAACGGCAGATACCAGTCGTACTATTAAATCAGTGAAAACCCAGACGTGATCAAACGGCAGATACAAGTCGTACTATCAAATCAGTGACAACCCAGACGTGATCAAACGGCAGATACAAGTCGAACTATTACATCAGTGACAACCCAGAAACCCAGACGTGATCAAACGGCAGATACCAGTCGTACTATTAAATCAGTGAAAACCCAGGCGTGATCAAACGGCAGATACCAGTCGTACTATTAAATCAGTGACAACCCAGACGTGATCAAACGGCAGATACAAGTCGTACTATTAAATCAGTGACAACCCAGATGTGATCAAACGGCAGATACAAGTCGTACTATTAAATCAGTGAAAACCCAGACGTGATCAAACGGCAGATACAAGTCGTACTATTAAATCAGTGACAACCCAGACGTGATCAAACGGCAGATACCGGTCGTACTATTAAATCCAGCACTTGAAACATTGACCATATCTTAATTTATCTTTTTTTCTGTGTTCAATGTATCAATTGATTTTACCGCTGGTTTAATAGCTTTATGTCTGCTTTCCACAGTTCTGTTGGACAATAGAAAATGTCGTTGACTAAATGAAACATTTTATCAGTTTCCATTACCGTTTTAAACAACACTTTAAGGCCATGTTTTCATGTTAGACTTCTAGATTATCAAAACAAAAACAAATTGTATATGTCTTGTTTATTCATTATATACATCAATGGACCGGAAATAACGTTCGGAATGCATCAAGCATTGCTCATTGTGCTAGTTTATTTTAAATATTGGACCATTAGGTTGGGTCTCTTTGGCACTAAATACATTATTCGGTTATTTGTCTAGCTTGTTTATTTTTTACCATTGTTCCACCCTAATTCCTCCAATTATTTTCTGTTATAACGTTTTCATGTCCTCAATCAATCAATCAATCAATCAATAAATCAATCAATCAATCTGTGTTTTAAGTACAATTTGGCAATTATCTATTTACTTTAAGTACAATAGAACTAATGACAAACATTTATTTTATTTAGATTGTTACGTGTTTTCTTCTGAAGGTAATTTGAAAAAGGTATGGATTTGCAGTGGTGATCTTTCCAGTTCCAACTGATTGGAACAAAGTAGTTGGCAGAATTACAATATTAATATATATGCATTAACTGTTGCCTTCATCAGACGATAGCTAACATAGGAAAACAATTTTCGTTTGAACATATTTATTTGTAATCATAGACAAATATTTATTTGTTATCATACAGACAAAATAAGTCATCGAATACAGATAAAATGATACCCCGAAACGCTGTGTTGTATTAAATTTTCAAGAACGCATTAAAAATCAGCCAATGGGAACAGCTGAGCATGATAACATCTCATTTTTACTTTGACTTTGAACCTATAAAAATATATTGTTAATTGGCTTAAATCAAAACCTACATTTGGTATTGTGCTGAACATTCAACTTGAACATTTTAGAACTTAACAGTAGTGCAGTTTTAACAGTTATAATTTGAAAACTGACGTGTTTTTAAGTTATCTTTTGTAAACCGCTTACTCGTAAACTACAAATTGAATGTGTGCTGAAAATTGACCTTGATTTTTATAGTCCGTATAACTTCTATGGAAAGTTAAACAAAATATGTTGACTATTTTGTAAGTTATTATCTGGAAACCACTGTGGAATGGACATACACACGGCGCAACGATCGGGCGGTCGGACGGGCACTCATATGCAAACGGAGGATATACATAGTACCTCTATCGGGTGTCAGGGTATAAAAAGATTTGGACTAACAACATTAGTGAGATCCTCACTCATAACAAAAAGTGATCAAATGAAACTGCAGATTTAAGGACAACAAAACATACAACGACTACATAACCGTAATAGGACAAAGGGGTTGACAACATATTATCTGTTATATATAACAAAGCATTATGGGTACGATCCAGTTCTGTGGTATTTGACACCATGTTCTAAATCTGTGTAACAGTGATAGCTTGGTAACGATCCAGTTCTGCGGTATTTGTCACCATGTCCTGTATCTGTGTGTGTGTGTGTGTGTGTAACAGTGATAGCTTTTCGGTGGTATTTGCCACCATGTCCTATATCTGTGTAACAGTGATAGCTTGGTAACGATCCAGTTCTATGGTATTTGTCACCATGTCCTGTATCTGTGTAACAGTGATAGCTTGGTAACGATCCAGTTCTATGGTATTTGTCACCATGTCCTGTATCTGTGTAACAGTGATAGCTTGGTAACGATCCAGTTCTATGGTATTTGTCACCATGTCCTGTATCTGTGTAATAGTGATAGCTTGGTAACGATCCAGTTCTGTGGTATTTGTCACAATGTCCTGTATCTGTGTAACAGTGATAGCTTGGTAACGATCCAGTTCTGTGGTATTTGTCACCATGTCCTGTATCTGTGTAACAGTGATAGCTTGGTAACGATCCAGCTCTGTGGTATTTGTCACCATGTTCTATATCTGTGTAACAGTGATAGATTGGTAACGATCCAGTTCTGTGGTATTTGTCACCATGTCCTATATCTGTGTAACAGTGATAGCTTGGTAACGATCCAGTTCTGTGGTATTTGTCACCATGTCCTATATCTGTGTAACAGTGATAGCTTGGTAACGATCCAGTTCTGCGGTATTTGCCACCATGTTTTATATCTGTGTAACAGTGAAAGCTTGTCTGCGGTATTTTCCACCATTTCCTATATCTGTGTAACAGTGAAAGCTTGGTAACGATCCAGTTCTGTGGTATTTGCCACCATGTCCTATATCTGTGTTTGTGTGTGTGTAACAGTGATAGCTTTTCTGTGGTATTTGCCACCATGTTCTATATCTGTGTGTGTGTGTGTGTGTAACAGTGATAGCTTTTCTGTGGTATTTGCCACCATGTTCTATATCTCTGTGTGTGTGTAACAGTGATAGCTTGGTAACGATCCAGTTCTGCGGTATTTGCCACCATGTCCTGTATCTGTGTAACAGTTATAGATTGGTAACGATCCAGTTCTGTGGTATTTGCCACCATGTCCTATATCTGTGTAACAGTTATAGATTGGTAACGATCCAGTTCTATGGTATTTGCCACCATGTCCTATATCTCTATAACAGTGATAGCTTGGTAACGATCCAGTTCTGCGGTATTTGCCACCATGTCCTGTATCTGTGTAACAGTGATAGCTTGGTAACGATCCAGTTCTGTGGTATTTGCCACCATGTCCTGTATCTGTGTAACAGTGATAGCTTGGTATCGATCCAGTTCTGTGGTATTTGCCACCATGTCCTATATCTCTATAACAGTGATAGCTTGGTAACGATCCAGTTCTGCGGTATTTGCCACCATGTTATATATCTGTGTAACAGTGATAGCTTGGTAACGATCCAGTTCTGTGGTATTTGCCACCATGTCCTATATCTGTGTAACAGTGATAGCTTGGTAACGATCCAATTCTGTGGTATTTGCCACCATGTTCTATATCTGTGTAACTGTTATAGATTGGTAACGATCCAGTTCTGTGGTATTTGCCACCATGTCCTATATCTGTGTAACAGTGATAGCTTGGTAACGATCCAGTTCTGCGGTATTCGCCACCATGTTCTATATCTGTGTAACAGTTATAGATTGGTAACGATCCAGTTCTGTGGTATTTGCCACCATGTCCTATATCTGTGTAACAGTGATAGCTTGGTAACGATCCAATTCTGTGGTATTTGCCACCATGTTCTATATCTGTGTAACTGTTATAGATTGGTAACGATCCAGTTCTGTGGTATTTGCCACCATGTCCTATATCTGTGTAACAGTGATAGCTTGGTAACGATCCAGTTCTGCGGTATTCGCCACCATGTTCTATATCTGTGTAACAGTTATAGATTGGTAACGATCCAGTTCTGTGGTATTTGCCACCATGTCCTATATCTGTGTAACAGTGATAGCTTGGTATCGATCCAGTTCTGTGGTATTTGCCACCATGTCCTATATCTCTATAACAGTGATAGCTTGGTAACGATCCAGTTCTGTGGTATTTGCCACCATGTCCTATATCTGTGTAACAGTGATAGCTTGGTAACGATCCAGTTCTGTGGTATTTGCCACCATGTTCCATATCTGTGTAACAGTTATAGATTGGTAACGATCCAGTTCTGTAGTATTTGCCACCATGTTCTATATCTGTGTAACAGTTATAGATTGGTAACGATCCAGTTCTGTGGTATTTGCCATCATGTCCTATATCTGTGTAACAGTTATAGATTGGTAACGATCCAGTTCTGTGGTATTTGCCACCATGTCCTATATCTCTATAACAGTGATAGCTTGGTAACGATCCAGTTCTGTGGTATTTGCCATCATGTCCTATATCTGTGTAACAGTTATAGATTGGTAACGATCCAGTTCTGCGGTATTTGCCACCATGTTCTATATCTGTGTAACAGTTATAGATTGGTAACGATCCAGATCTGTGGTATTTGTCACCATGTTCTATATCTGTGTAACAGTTATAGATTGGTAACGATCCAGTTCTGTGATATTTGCCATCATGTCCTATCTATATAACCGCCATTGCTTGGTACATCGAGGTTTTTACTGGTAACAGCAATATCTTAAACAAATATGAAAAGAGCACTGAACAAATACCAAATACATACTGAAATATAGATGTATGTTACATTTACAAATATAAATTAACAACAAGGGATCTGAAAACACATTTGTTCAGGAAAGCTTATTGTGATATTTAAACTATGTGTGATCTGTATTTTACTGGTTTTTTAGATGCTTTCCATTTGTGATAGTTTGGGTTAACTGTGGTCTCATATTTACTTTTATGTAGATTTATTTTAAGTTTGTATATCTTTTTAACTATAATTATTTCTTATAAGGTTTTTTTGTTCTAGTTTTGCTTTTATTTATTTTTATTTTTTTTATTTTGTATATTTCAATTTTAAAATAGTATTCAAGTTACGATAAATTGTAATTTTTACTTGTTTTAAACATAAAATATATCTATATAAATTTTTTAATTTTAATTTTTAGTTGGTGCTTTACATTTTTGTTAAAATTGCATTATACCGGTATTGTTTTTAAATACTTTGTTTCCCTTTTCAACATTGTTATAACTATTGTGATGTGTGTTGTATAGTGTATGTTGTAAAGCGCTTAGGGTAGTTCTGTTTAACTATATTTGCGCTATATAAATATGTATAATAATAATAATAAAAGGCTAATTAGTTGTTTAACGTCATATTTTAATTTAAAAACCACAAATATTTACCCAAATAACCAGGCCATTAATTAAGCCATTTACTCAAAACATATCTGAAGATATCAATTAAATTAACTGCTGTTGACTACTTTTAACGTATTCTATATTTATTTTCTAAGCAGTTAAGAAACTTTGCAGTAAAAATTTCCAAGTAACCATCTGATGGTCTAGTATTTTTATATAGAAATGAAGATGGCGATTATTGATTACTCAATTTTTTGATGTGGCACGACTAACTAAGCGACTATTATTGTCTACCGCATATGGGAAATGAATTCTATTCTTCAGAACTAACTACTCGCTTCTGTATTAAAAACCAGGTTCTATTAAATCATTCAAATCTTAGTCACGGCCTCAGATGACATAAATGATACACAATATAACACGACAATTGAAGGGCATTGTAGGTTAACAAACAACGTACAGTGTCAGACTTTGATATCTAAATGTCTATGTGATTATGTTTTAATATATCTTATCTCTGTATAGGGGTAAACAAACGGTCTATAATGCAATAACGATGTGTATACATGTAATTACTAAGGAATTTATTGACTTCGTATTTGGTCTTCATCTTCTACTTATTATATGCCACTTGTAATGCATCATTTGCGTTTGCAAGTATAAAATTAATTAACCATTGTTCGTTGTTCAAAATGCATTCATGGTTTTCATTGGGTTTGGGTTACTCATTTTATCTTTTTTCTGTTTTTTTATAGGAAGGTTGCGTAGCAAACCTCCCCATGCTAACGCTCAAATACATAGAAACTACTGCAGACAGGTGTCTAATAATAACCTTACGCTTGTAAAACATAGCTCACATAGGAGGAATCTATCAATTACATGAATCGGTGCACCGCATTTATCTTGAACAACTTTACTATACATGTCCTTTCGTATTATGTCTCATTTACTTTATAACTGATAACTAATAATTCGATTTTATCTAATAGTCCATGTTCATCCGCGAGAGACAAACACATCACGCTTTTTGGTTTTGGAAAGCAACGCGATATTTTGCTATTCTCGCGATAGCTGTTTCACTGAATTGCACACGCCGACATATGTAGTACTGACAGTGGCATCGGTGTACAATATTTGACGACGTTATTATATAGGGATTTAAAGATTTTGATGTGCGATCGTGTGGTCGTCGTATCAGACGGTTTTGCATACTTCTTCTTTACGCGTTTAATTAATTAAATAAATTGTGTTGGTATTCTATTAACGGAAATTAGTAATACAGGGAGACCATTTTATCCTGGTACTATGTCTTTCGGTGATAGCTCTATCGACGAGCTTTGAAAAACTCGGAAACCAGAATAAAAGGCTATTTTGTGTACACAATTCCGGAATATGTCGACATTTGTAAGATTTAGTAAATAAATGTTATGTCAATAATTTAATTGAACCAGGTTAGTTTTAATTTAAGTATATTTATGACTTAATATATGAAAAAAGATTACATGTGCGCAAATTTAGAAATAGGCAATTCAAACTAGCCACAACTGCAGGACTTAGCTTTACATCTACCTTATGGGGAGAAAGCTCAAATGCCTTCTTTTTAGAAATTGCAATGGTTCATTAGATAGGCCTTAGAAAGTGTGTGTTTTAATTCGATTGAAAATCCGAGATGCCTGATACACAAGCTTTTTATTTTATGTAAAAAAAAACTGTGATTATTTATGCTTATCTGGTCCTCTTCACGTACAATTTTTTAATCCAATCTAAAATTAAGATTATCTTCTCTTATAGTTGCCATATCGTCGTCGAGATGATCTGTATTTTGCATTGAAGCAAATGCAAAAAGAAAAACACATATTCAAGGTTCGCAACGTTTGATTGTAATCAAATGCCACGCATTAAAAGTAAGACAAATGACACTACTGGGTCTGAAGTACATGCTATTCATGTATGATTTGAACAAAATATTGACCTAAAGCTTTGACGCATTACAACATGATATATTATAATTGCAAAGAACAAAAAAAAAAAAACCTCTGTAACATGCTTTAAAATGCGTCCCGTAAAATTATTATCAAATCATTTTGACGCGTGCAGAATGCAGAATAAATCAGCGGCGAACTTATGCTTTGCATCAAAAGTTTTCTTGTTGTTATCTATCACCATGTCACGACATTATTCGGTAGTAAAAGCTGACACAATTTTATTTCCGGCTCTTTTGATTTATTTTGTAGTTGGAAAGCTTATTCGGGTCATTTATGAGGGTGAACAAAATATATATAAATCGTGGCCACGAATTAGTAATCCGTGGCCACGAATTAGTTAATCATGGCCATGATCAACTAATTCAAATGTGGCCACGATATACTAATTGGTGGCCACGATAAACTAATTCGTGGCCACGATTAACTAATTCGTGGCCACGGATTACTAATTCGTGGCCACGATATATTAATTCGTGGCCACGATATACTAATTCGTGGCCACGATTAACTAATTCGTGGCCACGATTTATATATTTTTTTTCACCCTCATAAATGACCCGAATAAGCTTTCATAGTTGGTAATTCATGCTGAACCGTTAATTTGTTTCGTTGCATGAGTCGAAATGGGTCAAAATCAATCGTAACAAGCCACTAGGTTGTTTTGTTAACATTACCAAAAAACTTTTTCAATTAACAAATGTATATTTACTTCACGAAATTGCCGTCGTTTCAGACGATGTTGCATTATTTTACGCTTTAAGTTTTTAATTAAACAAAACTCAAAACGCTTTATTTTTCTTCTTTTTAAAGGTTCCTTAAAACAAGGGAAGGGTGTGATTAAGTCAGCATGTTTTGGCAGAAGTTTTTGAGTGACAAATAAAACTGCATAGCTTGTATGGTCGAGCTTATGTTCCCTTTGTAGATCCAAAAAGATGCAAATTTAAATCAGCAATTATTTTTTTTTACTTTTGTTCAGCGTTTTGAAATGCTGTTTTGTTTTGACCGGGCGATTTTTCAAAGTAAATTTTGACCTAAATTATAACGGAAGTGGAACTAGGAGCAAGCAATTATTGTCTATTTGAATCGGGTAATGTCATTTGCGGTTTAGGTGCAAATGCCATAGAACGTACCGAAAGCTGGCAATCTTTTGTAAACATCGTAAGACCCTTGTTTAAAACATAAAGTGTCAGATTCCGTAGTAAAAGTCAAGGACATGTAAACAGTGGAACTTTTTTTATTGGATTTTCGTAATAAAAAGGTACAATATCGCAATATTGAATATTAATTAAAAAATGTAAGCAGAAATGCACTCTAACACTTTGTTTTAAATTTAAAACTGAATCTTGTTTACATGCATTCTGATTATAGAGATATATGGTGCCTCGTGCAGTCCTAAAACATTTTGTTTGTTTGTTTGAATCATAGTGACCTGTACAAATCGATTTACATGCGCTTTTGAATGATACTGGTTCGATTTCGTTATTCTGTATCTGGGACTCACTATAACTAAATCACCCTAGTATCATTCGTAAGCGCATGTGAATCGATTTGTACAGATCCCTGTGTTTGAATGGTGTTTAATGCCCCTTTCAGCCATTTTTCAACAATATTGGGGCGTCCTGTTTTTATTAGAGGAGGAGGCCAGATTGTAGGAAGCTTTTAATTATTGTCAATCAAGATTGAAGTTGAGCACACCCTGGCAGCAGTAAGATTCAAACAAGTTATGACGTGCATGCGATCAATAATAGATAAATACTACCTTAACCACTCGGCAACTGAAGCCCTTGAGTATTACATAAAGAAATTATTTTAGAAGCTTTTGTCATCACTTATATTTAAAGGAAGACATTTACATATATGTAAATGTATTTGATGCAAGTTATATGCCAACATTATAACATGTGCGAGTTTTATGTCTTAAACGGGCAAACCAAACTAAGCAATTTTGTCTTATTTATTAATTTATTTATTAATTTATGATAGAAACATCTTTAATTGTATTGTTGCATAATCCACTAGACTATGTATATATATACAAGTCTAGAAGATTATGCAACGATACAAATGACGTTGTTTTGTCAAAATTATAGACACAGACGGACCAACGATTGTCTTTAGTCATTGAGTGTAAATATAAACAAATGACGTAAACAAGTCATAAAATATTGATCTAGAATTTTCTCACTTTAACTGAACTTAAAACTTCTCTATATTGCCTTTACCATCCGCTAGCCGAGGATGAGCTTTTACTTTGCTTTGTTAAAATATTCTAATAAAATGTTATCAAAATTACCAAGTCGACAAATTCATTACGCCAGACGCGCGTTTCGTCTATTCAACTCATCATATATATTCCGCTGTTTCTAAGTAGGTCCTTGACCGTCCGACCAAGGGCATTAAGTTGTCAGTGTAGGACATAAAAAAACTCCACCCCCCCCCCCAATCAATCAATCAATCAAGTAGGTCCTTAAGCATTTATTAGACGTATAATGGTATGTTAAGCCACATTTGAAAATGGGGGAGAGCGTATATAGTGATGGTGGTGTCTGTCATTTCATTCGTTACACTTCGGGGTTCCCATCTCTTATTCTCTGCACCATCAGCACTGAGTGGATTTTGATGGAATTTTAATGTAATCTTAGTCACATAGTGCCATTGTACACCTGATATTTTATATTTTGATTGGGATGGTATTTAGAATTTCCGGTAGCGAAACATAGACATGTCATTCTTTGACGTAGGGGGATACTATCTCTTATCCACAACTATTTGCACCACTGAATGGGATTTGATGTGGAATTGTACATTTTGTCTAAAATGATTTTTTGGAGTTTGCAACTGCAAAGCCCTGGGGCCATACTAGACATATGGGAGCTGGGATATTCAATTATGAGGATTGCAAAGTTTTTTCTGGTCTTTTTAAAATTTCTAATATGTTTCTAAATTTACCTGATTTATTTTGTATTGGTTTGTTTTATTTTCCGTCAAACATGAGGCAGGAATCTCAATTAATACTTGCAAAGTAACCTTTCCTTCAGTTCGTTCTGCACTTAGATTTATTTTTTTTTAATTTTTTGAATTTTAATTAATTTTTTTTTTTTGGGGGGGGGGGGGGGGTGAGGTTTGTTTTTGTTTTGTATTGTATATGTCTAAATCCGGATTTGTAACAGACCTTTACTTTAGCTTTTGATTTTCTGTCGGTTTCCTCGCTATTTTTCTCTGTTGTTAATATTTTATGTTTGTTTGAATGGAGTTTAACTTCACTCTTAGAAATTTTTGATCTTATCGTGACCTACCCTTATTACAGGGGAGGAGGCCTAGTATCCGCCGGTGTAAACCTCTGAACCCCGATAGGAACACTGGCAATCCTTGTCAATTGAGAATGGAAGTCGAGCACACCATAACCGCAGTTAGACTGAAGCCCTAACCTCAGTGTTGACTGCAGTGATCCACAGTAGACGACTAACTACCAAAACCGCCTGGCCACCGAGGCACTTTTGTCACTTGTCATAAATATTCATTTGTAACATTATTTTCTTCTGGAATCATGACATCTCTCACGAGTGGTTTTTGTAATTTTACTGTTTTTAGTGATTTCAAAATCATACAATACATATAATTTTATTTACGTCTTTTAAACGCCTGGGTAACTGTTCAGTAGCCACGAAACATTTCTGCATTTATACATAAATAGCCAGATGTATACGGCTTGTCAGCAAACTAGGATTTTTATGTGAGGTATAACTGGTTTAATACCCTAAACCAAACAGACATATCAACACAGGTTTAATACCCTGAACCAAACAGACATATCAACACAGGTTTAATACCCTGAACCAAACAGACATATCAACACAGGTTTAATACCCTGAAGCAAACAGACATATCAACACTGGTTTAATACCCTTAACCAAACAGACATATCAATACAGGTTTAATACCCTGAACCAAACATACATAGCAACACAGGCTTAATACCCTGAAGCAAACAGATATATCAACACAGGTTTAATACCCTGAACCAAACAGACATATCAACACTGGTTTAATACCCTTAACCAAACAGACATATCAACAATGGTTTAATACCCTTAACCAAACAGACATATCAACACAGGTTTAATACCCTGAAGCAAACAGACATATCAACACAGGTTTAATACCTGAACCAAACAGACATATCAACACTGGTTTAATACCCTGAACCAAACAGACATATCAACACAGGTTTAATAGCCTGAACCAAACAGACATATCAACACAGGTTTAATACCCTGAACCAAACAGACATATCAACACTGGTTTAATACCCTGAACCAAACAGACATATCAACACAGGTTTAATAGCCTGAACCAAACAGACATATCAACACAGGTTTAATAGCCTGAACCAAACAGACATATCAACACAGGTTTAATACCCTGAACCAAACAGACATATCAACACAGGTTTAATACCCAGAAGCAAACAGACATATCAACACAGGTTCAATTCACTGAACCAAACATACAAATCAACACAGGTTTAATACCCTGAACCAAACAGACATATCAACACAGGTTTAATACCCTGAACCAAATATACATATCAACACTGGTTTAATACCCTGAAGCAAACAGACATATCAAAACTGGTTGAATACCCCGAACCAAACAGACATATAAACACAGGTTTAATACCCTGAAGCAAACAGACATATCAACACATGTTTAATACCCTGAACCAAACAGATATATCAACACAGGTTTAATACCCTAAACCAAACATACATATCAACACAGGTTTAATACCCTGAACCAAACAGACATTTCAACACTGGTTTAATACCCTGAACCAAAGAGACATATCAACACAGATTTAATACCCTGAAGCAAACAGACATATCAACACTGGTTTAATACCCTTAACCAAACAGACATATCAACACTGGTTTAATACCCTTAACCAAACAGACATATCAACACAGGTTTAATACCCTGAAGCAAACAGACATATCAACACAGGTTTAATACCCTGAAGCAAACAGACATATCAACACTGGTTTAATACCCTTAACCAAACAGACATATCAACACTGGTTTAATACCCTTAACCAAACAGACATATCAACACAGGTTTAATACCCTGAAGCAAACAGACATATCAACACTGGTTTAATACCCTTAACCAAACAGACATATCAACACTGGTTTAATACCCTTAACCAAACAGACATATCAACACAGGTTTAATACCCTGAAGCAAACAGACATATCAACACAGGTTTAATACCCTGAAGCAAACAGACATATCAACACAGGTTTAATACCCTAAACCAAACAGACATATCAACACTGGTTTAATACCCTGAACCAAACATACATAGCAACACAGGTTTAATACCCTGAAGCAAACAGACATATCAACACAGGTTTAATACCCTGAACCAAACAGACATATCAACACTGGTTTAATACCCTGAACCAAACAGACATATCAACACTGGTTTAATACCCTTAACCAAACAGACATATCAACACAGGTTTAATACCCTGAAGCAAACAGACATATCAACACAGGTTTAATACCCTGAACCAAACAGACATATCAACACTGGTTTAATACCCTTAACCAAACAGACATATCAACACAGGTTTAATACCCTGAAGGAAACAGACATATCAGCACAGATTTAATACCCTAAACCAAACAGACATATCAACACTGGTTTAATACCCTTAACCAAACAGACATATCAACACTGGTTTAATACCCTGAATCAAACAGACATATCAACACTTGTTTAATACCCTAAACCAAACAGACATATCAACACAGGTTTAATACCCTGAATCAAACAGACATAGCAACACAGGTTTAATACCCTGAATCAAACAGACATAGCAACACAGGTTTAATACCCTGAATCAAACAGACATATCAACACAGGTTTAATACCCTAAACCAAACAGACATATCAACACAGGTTTAATACCCTTAACCAAACAGACATATCAACACTGGTTTAATACCGTGAACCAAACAGACATATCAACACTTGTTTAATACCCTGAACCAAACATACATATCAACACTGGTTTAATACCCTGAACCAAACAGACATAGCAACACAGGTTTAATACCCTGAATCAAACAGACATATCAACACAGGTTTAAAACACTAAACCAAACAGACATATCAACACAGGTTTAATACCCTGAACCAAACAGACATATTAACACTGGTTTAATACCCTGAACCAAACAGACATATCAACACTGGTTTAATACCCTGAACCAAACAGACATATCAACACAGGTTTAATACCCTTAACCAAACAGACATATCAATACAGGTTTAATACCCTGAACCAAACATACATAGCAACACAGGTTTAATACCCTGAAACAAACAGATATATCAACACAGGTTTAATACCCTGAACCAAACATACATAGCAACACAGGTTTAATACCCTGAAACAAACAGATATATCAACACAGGTTTAATACCCTGAACCAAACAGACATATCAACACTGGTTTAATACCCTTAACCAAACAGACATATCAACACAGGTTTAATACCCTGAAGCAAACAGACATATCAACACAGGTTTAATACCCTGAACCAAACAGACATATCAACACAGGTTTAATACCCAGAAGCAAACAGACATATCAACACAGGTTTAATTCACTGAACCAAACATACAAATCAACACAGGTTTAATACCCTGAACCAAACAGACATATCAACACAGGTTTAATACCCTGAACCAAATATACATATCAACACTGGTTTAATACCCTGAAGCAAACAGACATATCAACACAGGTTTAATACCCTAAACCAAACATACATATCAACTCAGGTTTAATACCCTGAACCAAACATACATATCAACACAGGTTTAATACCCTAAACCAAACATACATATCAACACAGGTTTAATACCATGAACCAAACAGACATATCAACACTGGTTTAATACCGTGAACCAAACAGACATATCAACACTGGTTTAATACCCTGAACCAAACATACATATCAACACTGGTTTAATACCCTGAACCAAACAGACATATCAACACAGGTTTAATACCCTGAAGCAAACAGACATATCAACACATGTTTAATAGCCTGAACCAAACAGACATATCAACACAGGTTTAATACCCTAAACCAAACATACATATCAACACAGGTTTAATACCCTGAACCAAACAGACATATCAACACTGGTTTAATACCGTGAACCAAACAGACATATCAACACTGGTTTAATACCCTGAACCAAACATACATATCAACACTGGTTTAATACCCTGAAGCAAACAGACATATCAACTCAGGTTTAATACCCTGAAGCAAACAGACATATCAACACAGGTTTAATAACCTGAACCAAACATACATATCAACTCAGGTTTAATACCCTGAAGCAAACAGACATATCAACACTGGTTTAATACCCTGAACCAAACAGACATATCAACACAGGTTTAATACCCTGAACCAAACATACATAGCAACACAGGTTTAATACCCTGAAGCAAACAGACATATCAACACAGGTTTAATACCCTGAACCAAACAGTCATATCAATACAGGTTTAATACCCTGAACCAAACAGACATAGCAACACAGGTTTAATACCCTGAAGCAAACAGACATAGCAACACAGGTTTAATACCCTAAAGCAAACAGACATATCAACACTGGTTTAATACCCTGAAGCAAACAGACATATCAACACAGGTTTAATACCCTGAACCAAACAGTCATATCAATACAGGTTTAATACCCTGAACCAAACAGACATATCAACACTGGTTTAATACCCTGAACCAAACATACATAGCAACACAGGTTTAATACCCTGAAGCAAACAGACATATCAACACAGGTTTAATACCCTGAACCAAACATACATATCAACACTGGTTTAATACCCTTAACCAAACAGACATATCAACACTGGTTTAATACCCTTAACCAAACAGACATATCAACACAGGTTTAATACCCTGAAGCAAACAGACATATCAACACAGGTTTAATACCCTGAACCAAACAGACATATCAACACTGGTTTAATACCCTTAACCAAACAGACATATCAACACAGGTTTAATGCCCTGAAGGAAACAGACATATCAACACAGGTTTAATACCCTGAACCAAACAGACATATCAACACTGGTTTAATACCCTGAATCAAACAGACATATCAACACTTGTTTAATACCCTAAACCAAACAGACATATCAACACAGGTTTAATACCCTGAAGCAAACAGACATATCAACACAGGTTTAATACCCTAAACCAAACAGACATATCAACACAGGTTTAATACCCTGAACCAAACAGACATATCAACACAGGTTTAATACCCTGAACCAAACAGACATATCAACACATGGAGTTTCTCTAGTTCGCGTTTTTCAATGTCTTCGACTGAAAGCTGAATTATAGTCAAAGAAACAGTTTCTTCCTCCATTAACTCGTGCGATGTTAGTTAAATTTTAGATTTTAACATGAACATTTATCGAGTGTAGGAGCCATACTAAAACGGGTTGATTAATTAGATGTGTGCTTTACGTCTATGGATCAGAATATCAACAGAACGAAACCAAGATAAGAAATAATAATAATAATATCTTTATTGTCATATAAACATATCTCTGTGACAAAAACATAAATACACAAAAAAAACAAAACAATTACATAATACCTATCAAAGAAAAGAACAATATGAAAGTTAATCCTCTTTTGCCCTCAGTTCAAATGACTGTTTTAAAAAGGAGCCAATTAATTTCACATGTTCTATAGACACTGGATTCAAGAGACTATACAGATTTTTTGTTTCTATTTTTCAACCTAGTTTATCAAATAATTTTAATCGATGTTGTTTGTTTAAATTACAATTAAGAGGAAATGTTCTTCATTTTCAATGACATGGCAAGTTTTACATAGACGGTCATCCCTAGGTGTTTTGAAGTATCAAACCCTCTCTATTTCTAGATTATGATCGCTTAAACGAAGTTTTGTAAAGCACCTTCTTATAGACAAATCATGACTTGATAAGTAAAATTCTTGATCGAGACTAAGTTTAAGATTTTTGTATAAAAATAGCTTATTTTTTCGTCATAACTATTTATCTTATTTTCTATAGTATTTTTTATATTTTTCTTCAACCAATCTCTTGATCAGAGGTTTAATAAAGTACACTTCATTCATATTATTGCAATTTTCTATCTTATCATATAATTCAGTATCATAATATATACTTTTGATATATGTATACCATGAATAATAAAGCAACAGAGAAATAGTAGGACAACAGGGGAGATAATGCCACTGTACAGAGTGTTGGGTAATGGCGAAAATTGTTCCTTTATTGACACAGATTGTATGCAATATCATATTGTGCATGACAGAAATAACAAGTTAAAACTCTGTACTCCTAATTAATATAGAAAGATAATGCACAAGTAATTGACCTCGTACAACTGAAAGACTCCAGAATTGTTTGACAAATTAAATAATGGTCATTAAAATAGGATACATAAGTTTAGAATTAGTGCCGTTTTTGCATGAAAATGTCAATCTACAGTATTTATGTAATTTGACTTGTATTACTAAACTATATTATTTCATCTTTACGACAATAAAGTGCTGTTACATATTATTAAATAATGGTATTTTTTATATTTTGTTATGATATTCTTTTACTGTCTGGAATAAACAGATTAAATATATGCATTTACACCAATCGTAGACATCAATATTTCTCCAAATTGATTCCTATGGAAAACTTGTTATCATTAACCTTAACATCGAGAGAAGTAGAATTTAAACATATCAATATTTTTCCATTCTTCTGACTAAAATTGAATTAGATTGTATATTACGAGACCAGAGATTTCTTATTGATGGACATAACAGTAACTACCCTGTAGTACAATCATGCCACTGATTGCTCCATAAATACCATGCTGTAGTGATTGTAGTCTTAGACAAAGTGTTAAATCAAACGCTAACGGATCGTTACCATGCCTGGTTTGTACATAGCTAACCAAACTTTAGTAAATGAAATATAAAAGGATTTAGCGTTGAAGCGTGAAGGTAAGTTTAGAGAGTTACTGAATTTTTACAGAGAAAATTGCATAAAACTTAATTACAAAATGTGTAAAATGTGGGTTAAAGAAATATAGACTGGAGGAAATTCATGTTTTAATTAATAAAATTATTTATTATTGTGACTTTGTGGAACTATATATATGAATAAGATACTGTTTAATTTTTGCATTTATTTTAAACAGGATTTTAGACAAATACACTATCGCTAAATTTTAACTTCATACATAATTTTAAAATTCCTTCAAGTATGACCAACTTCGAGGATTAGAATCAGTCAAGGAATATTTAAAAAATAATGGTAAACAGGATTTCACTTTAAAAACTTCTCTGTTTTCTTTCACAGGATAACAATGTGTATTTTTAGCTCATTTAGTCTTTAAAACTACTCCATTGTAATTTTAAAGGAATTGTATGTAGTATAAGCTGATCCAATATTTAAAACTACTCCGTTTATAAGCTGATCCAATTTTTTAAACTACCCCATTTTACTTTTAAGGATATACATTCTTTATTAGCTGATAAAACTTTTAAAAGTACTCCTTCTTATTTTAAAGGATATACATGTATAAGCTGGTTCAGTCTTAAGACTAGGTCTTAATTTAAAGCATAACGATTCATCTTAAATGTTATTTAGTCTGTTTAATTACGTCGTATTATTGTAGACGCTCACATATATTTTTAAGCTGATTCAATCTCTACTCTGTATACATGTATTATTAGCAGTCTTTAAAACTACTCTTAGTTTAAAGGATTCAAATGAATTATAAGGCTGATTGAGTCTTTAAAACAAAGCCATCTTAGATGTATTATTAGCTTAATCGGTCTTTTTTTTTTTGCTTCAGTGACGTTTAACCCCAATTTCAGCAAATTTTCAGCTATGCCATGGAGTTCAGATTTGATTGAGGTTGGGGAGGGAATCCTTGTGAGTTAAGATTGAAATCAAGCACATCCTGTCCACGCTAAAACTCGAACCCGCAACTTCAGTGTTGACAGGCACGTGATCAATAGTAGATGACTACTTAATCACGTGACCACCGAGGTCCCTGATTCAATCGTAAGACTACTACTTAATTTATAGGATATAGATGTATCATAAAGGTGATTCAGTCTTGTATACTAATCCATCTTTATTTTTAAGGGTATACATGCCTCCTTTGGGTACCTTTTGATGCATGTTGTATCAGTAAATATATAGGCGATTATTTTAACAACAGAGTGCATTCATATACAATTACGGCCCTTGGAAGAGGTGAATATCTAAAATTGTCAACCAGAGGTGGGGTTATTTCCCTGAGGGCTTTAGCCCGAGGGAAATAACCCCAGCGAGGTTGACAATTTTGATATTCACTGATTTCAAGGGCCGTAACTGTTTTATTATACCGAACAAACAGTGGACTGGAATATCATATGCTGTGTATTTGTGTTTTTATCATGTTTATGTTGAAACTTGTTATGTACATTGTATTTCAAGGGTTATTCACCGGTGAATAATAGGGTTATTCAATGGACATGGGTTTTTGAAATTTCAAGGGTTATTCACCGGTGAATAATAGGGTTATTCAATGGACATGGGTTTTTGAAAAGGTTATTCAACTTTTGTACGAATTTGAAGAAAAATACCCAGATTATTTCACGTCACGTGACCTTATTTCATCCAATTAAATCAATTACTAATTCAGTAAGGTATAATAATATCCTTTATGTCACTAATGATGATTAATTTACTTAATATATTTTACAATATTCATTAGTTGTTATTACTATACATGTCAGAAAGATAATTAGAGCAAAACTATACCGCTGTGTAATCTTTTTAAATGTATATGCTATTAGAAAACTTAAACGTCTATTCTACTAGATATCGTTAATCCCTATATCCGATATAAGCGTATAGATTCAATTAATCAATCATAAGGCCGGGGAGTATATCTCGCTAGCTATTGTCTTACTTTAACAAAGGGAGGAGAAAAATATGGGATAGGAGATCAAACAAACGGGTAATTTGCTTCCTCAATCGATCGTTTGGCTGTAACACAGTAGGGATTAGTTTGGGAACGGCTGGGGAGTTTGGTCCAGCATGCTATCGTTTGACTGTAACACAGTAGGGATTAGTTTTGGAACGGCTGGGGAGTTTGGTCCAGCATGCTATCGTTTGACTGTAACACAGTAGGGATTAGTTTGGGAACGGCTGGGTAGTTTGGTCCAGCATGCTATCGTTTGACTGAACACTGTAGGGATTAGTTTGGGAACGGCTGGGGAGTTTGGTCCAGCATGCTATCGTTTGACTGTAACACAGTAGGGATTAGTTTTGGAACGGCTGGGGAGTTTGGTCCAGCATGCTATCGTTTGACTGAACACTGTAGGGATTAGTTTGGGAACCGCTGGGGAGTTTGGTCCAGCAGGCTATCGTTTGACTGAACACTGTAGGGGTTAGTTTGGGAACGGCTGGGGAGTTTGGTCCAGCATGCTATCGTTTGACTGTAACACAGTAGGGATTAGTTTTGGAACGGCTGGGTAGTTTGGTCCAGCATGCTATCGATTGACTGAACACTGTAGGGATTAGTTTGGGAACCGCTGGGGAGTTTGGTCCAGCATGCTATCGTTTGACTGTAACACAGTAGGGATTAGTTTGGGAACCGCTGGGGAGTTTGGTCCAGCATGCTATCGTTTGACTGAACACTGTAGGGGTTAGTTTGGGAACCGCTGGGGAGTTTGGTCCAGCATGCTATCGTTTGACTGTAACACAGTAGGGATTAGTTTTGGAACGGCTGGGGAGTTTGGTCCAGCAGGCTATCGTTTGACTGAACACTGTAGGGGTTAGTTTGGGAACGGCTGGGGAGTTTGGTCCAGCATGCTATCGTTTGACTGTAACACAGTAGGGATTAGTTTGGGAACGGCTGGGGAGTTTGGTCCAGCATGCTATCGTTTGACTGTAACACAGTAGGGATTAGTTTGGGAACGGCTGGGGAGTTTGGTCCAGCATGCTATCGTTTGACTGTAACACAGTAGGGATTAGTTTTGGAACGGCTGGGGAGTTTGGTCCAGCATGCTATCGTTTGACTGAACACTGTAGGGGTTAGTTTGGGAACGGCTGGGGAGTTTGGTCCAGCATGCTATCGTTTGACTGTAACACAGTAGGGATTAGTTTGGGAACGGCTGGGTAGTTTGGTCCAGCATGCTATCGATTGACTGAACACTGTAGGGATTAGTTTGGGAACCGCTGGGGAGTTTGGTCCAGCATGCTATCGTTTGACTGAACACTGTAGGGGTTAGTTTGGGAACCGCTGGGGAGTTTGGTCCAGCATGCTATCGTTTGACTGAACACTGTAGGGGTTAGTTTGGGAACGGCTGGGGAGTTTGGTCCAGCAGGCTATCGTTTGACTGAACACTGTAGGGGTTAGTTTGGGAACGGCTGGGGAGTTTGGTCCAGCATGCTATCGTTTGACTGTAACACAGTAGGGATTAGTTTGGGAACGGCTGGGGAGTTTGGTCCAGCATGCTATCGTTTGACTGTAACACAGTAGGGATTAGTTTGGGAACGGCTGGGGAGTTTGGTCCAGCATGCTATCGTTTGACTGTAACACAGTAGGGATTAGTTTTGGAACGGCTGGGGAGTTTGGTCCAGCATGCTATCGTTTGACTGAACACTGTAGGGGTTAGTTTGGGAACGGCTGGGGAGTTTGGTCCAGCATGCTATCGTTTGACTGTAACACAGTAGGGATTAGTTTGGGAACGGCTGGGGAGTTTGGTCCAGCATGCTATCGATTGACTGAACACTGTAGGGATTAGTTTGGGAACCGCTGGGGAGTTTGGTCCAGCATGCTATCGTTTGACTGAACACTGTAGGGGTTAGTTTGGGAACCGCTGGGGAGTTTGGTCCAGCATGCTATCGTTTGACTGAACACTGTAGGGGTTAGTTTGGGAACGGCTGGGGAGTTTGGTCCAGCATGCTATCGTTTGACTGTAACACAGTAGGGATTAGTTTGGGAACCGCTGGGGAGTTTGGTCCAGCATGCTATCGTTTGACTGAACACTGTAGGGGTTAGTTTGGGAACCGCTGGGGAGTTTGGTCCAGCAGGCTATCGTTTGACTGAACACTGTAGGGGTTAGTTTGGGAACGGCTGGGTAGTTTGGTCCAGCATGCTATCGTTTGACTGAACACTGTAGGGATTAGTTTTGGAACGGCTGGGGAGTTTGGTCCAGCATGCTATCGTTTGACTGTAACACAGTAGGGATTAGTTTGGGAACGGCTGGGGAGTTTGGTCCAGCATGCTATCGATTGACTGAACACTGTAGGGATTAGTTTGGGAACCGCTGGGGAGTTTGGTCCAGCATGCTATCGTTTGACTGAACACTGTAGGGGTTAGTTTGGGAACCGCTGGGGAGTTTGGTCCAGCATGCTATCGTTTGACTGTAACACAGTAGGGATTAGTTTTGGAACGGCTGGGGAGTTTGGTCCAGCATGCTATCGTTTGACTGTAACACAGTAGGGATTAGTTTTGGAACGGCTGGGGAGTTTGGTCCAGCATGCTATCGTTTGACTGTAACACAGTAAGGATTAGTTTGGGAACGGCTGGGGAGTTTGGTCCAGCATGCTATCGTTTGACTGTAACACAGTAGGGATTAGTTTGGGAACGGCTGGGGAGTTTGGTCCAGCAGGCTATCGTTTGACTGAACACTGTAGGGGTTAGTTTGGGAACGGCTGGGGAGTTTGGTCCAGCATGCTATCGTTTGACTGTAACACAGTAGGGATTAGTTTGGGAACGGCTGGGTAGTTTGGTCCAGCATGCTATCGATTGACTGAACACTGTAGGGATTAGTTTGGGAACCGCTGGGGAGTTTGGTCCAGCATGCTATCGTTTGACTGAACACTGTAGGGGTTAGTTTGGGAACCGCTGGGGAGTTTGGTCCAGCATGCTATCGTTTGACTGTAACACAGTAGGGATTAGTTTTGGAACGGCTGGGGAGTTTGGTCCAGCAGGCTATCGTTTGACTGAACACTGTAGGGGTTAGTTTGGGAACGGCTGGGGAGTTTGGTCCAGCATGCTATCGTTTGACTGTAACACAGTAGGGATTAGTTTGGGAACGGCTGGGGAGTTTGGTCCAGCAGGCTATCGTTTGACTGTAACACAGTAGGGATTAGTTTGGGAACGGCTGGGGAGTTTGGTCCAGCAGGCTATCGTTTGACTGAACACTGTAGGGGTTAGTTTGGGAACGGCTGGGGAGTTTGGTCCAGCATGCTATCGTTTGACTGTAACACAGTAGGGATTAGTTTTGGAACGGCTGGGGAGTTTGGTCCAGCATGCTATCGTTTGACTGTAACACAGTTGGGATTAGTTTTGGAACGGCTGGGGAGTTTGGTCCAGCATGCTATCGTTTGACTGAACACTGTAGGGATTAGTTTGGGAACGGCTGGGGAGTTTGGTCCAGCATGCTATCGTTTGACTGAACACTGTAGGGATTAGTTTTGGAACGGCTGGGTAGTTTGGTCCAGCATGCTATCGTTTGACTGAACACTGTAGGGGTTAGTTTGGGAACCGCTGGGGAGTTTGGTCCAGCATGCTATCGTTTGACTGAACACTGTAGGGGTTAGTTTGGGAACCGCTGGGGAGTTTGGTCCAGCATGCTATCGTTTGACTGTAACACAGTAGGGATTAGTTTGGGAACGGCTGGGGAGTTTGGTCCAGCAGGCTGTTGTCTTACATTCACTCAGGAGGTAATATTGTGGGTATCGGAGATAGAACGGCTGTTTCTTTTGTATGACGTACCTGCTAAAGGCGGTTTATGGAAAAAAAATAAATAAACAAAACTAACTGAAGGAAAAGATAAAAAAACAAGAATAAAACCACTTATTTATATTTTATTTTTGATTCCCTGAAGTAAACACCGCCGGCATGCAACGTCAACGCATATTCAATCAGAAATAATTGCAATGTTGTGCCGGTGTTGGTCAAAAATAACAAACAAAAATAGAAAAAAGTTATTCTATAATAACATGAGAATGAAGATTACTCCGCGAAAATGTCAAAGAATAATTAGTGTTCTAATACTGGGACTTATTATGTAAAATACTGTTTCTTTATTAAGGATATAGTAGGCTAATAAATGACATCTCGTGTTGAGCATTCCGAGTGGATTGTCTTGTAATTGTCAGCATCCGGAAGTTTGAAGTCTTCGTTTAAAAGCATAGCATGAAGTTTGACCATGTTATTCAAATTAAATCAAATTAAAATAATAAAGGAAATTAATTCTTAGAGGTAGTTTATTTACTACATTTAATGAAATGACATTTAATAGAGATCTGAATATTTAATTTTTCTTTGTATTAGTGAAAACGACATGCAATTTAATATTTAAGCGTGAATCAAACAATATTACGACGTCTTAACCCGAACTATACCAACCATATAATTATTCACTCAATGGCGATGTGTACTTGAGTCAATCAATACATTCTGTTAAAGTGCACGCGGGTGAATAATAAGGCTATATAGTGTGGAAAGTGGGAAAAGGGGGTGGGGGTAGGAAATGGGAATAGAAGAAGACAATACATTCAAAGAGGTCTGGTACAGCTGAAGTCTATCAGGTGAAACGTATGCTGCATATTTATGCATGCAGTTTTATACACTTAAAAACCATGTCACATGACCGTCCGTGAGATCGCGGGATCTAAATAGTAGCTTTTCTTCGGCCAAATTCAGAGGAATGCTGATCGAGTCAATATATCGCTTTATAGACTCTTCAAGTCGAGGGCAGTGCAATAGTAGCATTTAATCTATCAAGGGGGACCCTTAATGGCATCTGCTTTGGGCGGATGTACATAATTTACGCAATCGCATGTGAAGGATTTTTCCAATATGAGAATAGCTAGCTTTTTTGATACTTGGGAAATGAGAGAATCTAGGGTTCTACTGTTTGTTATTTCTCCAAGTGACTGGTTCTGCAATCAAACTTTAGACGGAAAAAATAACTTTGGTACGATACTTCCGGTCTGTCTAGTGTTCGTGAATGTTTCAAAATTTACGCAAGATTATGTCATTAAGGAATTGGTACATATCTGTTAAGTATTAAATGAACAGTATGTTTGCAATGTTTACGTGTTATTAAAGATTTCTGGTCAACCCACAAGTCTATAAAATACTATCTATTACAAATGAAAAATCTCAAACCAAGGACAAATACATCTTGTCCCTACGGAGGCTCGGTCGAGGGATTGGACAAACAGATATCTTTGCTCGCGGGTTTGAGAATTTCTTGAATCGGGTTTTCCAAGAATGAATTGATTTTTTTCTCAACAGAGTCCTTGCATATTTTTCATGCATTTCTTCAGTACATTTGGTAGCCATTTAACATACACGTGACGTCTAAGATAAAAAGACCCAGTAAGACTAACGGGTTCTTAAATACGGAGCGCAAAAAAACGAGACTTAAGTTTAAGACTTCCTTGTCTGAGACGTACATTCAGAACGCCCGAAACAATTATTATAACGCCGTTGTTGTTTCATGCGTTTTGATGGATTACGTAACGAGTGCAGATGTGTGCGGGTGAGCTTATCTAGTCTAGGATATCTTTACCAAAAAATCCGCCATTGACGGAGGAAAAAATTATGCCTCAACAGGCTTAAAATAGGTACCGCTGTCTCATTTATAGTCAGAAAGGTTTTTTTCTAAGAATTTTCTTACACGAATAAATTTAAAACGTCTAATGGTTGTAACTCTGGTGCACGCCTGTTTACTAGTCAGATTAGTATGTATTTGCCAGCTACCATCAATAGACAAATTCTCACGCATTTTGTATTACCGTTTTATCCATTATAAGAGGGGGATGAGAAGGCTTTTTTAAAGTTTACCAGCTGCAGTATTTATGTGAAATTTTTCTGGCTTTCAACAATAAACATATTTTTTTTGTCCTTTTTCTTGTGCAAATAACTTTATTGATAAAAAAATTTCTGTAACAAAGTCAATTATACAAATTCAAAAATAGAGGCTGTAGAACTGAATTGATCCTTGCGGAAACGCCCTTTTACATATGTGGTTTCGCTTCTAGCTGTTTTATTTATTTATTTATTTATTTATTTATTTATTTATTTATTTATTTATTTATTTATTTATTTATTATTGATTGATTGATTGATTGATTGATTGATTGATTGATTGATTGATTGATTGATTGATTGATTGATTGATTGATTGATTGATTGATTGATTGATTTATCATTAAGACAATTTTTATGCAGCAAATACCAGTTAGTTTTAATTTTCTTTCAACTATTAAGTAATTTCATATCCCACATCTGGTATGTCACAAACACCTACCATGATGTCTTTTCCATCATCTAATGCTTTTCTAATTGATACGAATTACACAGACCTTGGTTAATTTTAGAATCACAAGAGGGAAACCTAATAATGTACACACGTTATTTATGTGTAATAGTATAATCGTCACAAATAATACGCATTTCGCCGTCCTGTGTTTTTTTCTAGCTTAATGGTATTTGTTACAAAATAGTCTTACTAGTGATATAATTGAGCAGCTTCATTCATAAAGGGACCTAAATCTACATATGACTTTGTCTTTAAAGTTTACAAAAACGTATCATGTTGGAGATTTCTCGAAATTTAAATAACAAATTTCAATGAAATTCAAATGTGTACAACTTTAATGTAAAACATAAAATTTGTAATGTGACATAACTAGTGGTGGAAAACCCTCATCCTTGAGTTCTTTGTTAATGCAAACTAGATCCTATCAACAAATATCATTATCTGTAAAAATATTCAGATATTTATATAAAATGTCATGAAAGATAACACGGTTATGAAATATTACACAGTTCATATTTATGTGTGATACTTTTGCAACAGTATATTGCATTAGACGAAGGCTTTTGGCGTTTGAATGACTATTTTAAGTAGTAAATCGTAAACATTTTATTAAAAAAAAATTCAAATGGTTGTCTGCTTTTTCCTGTCTAATGATTTGTAAAAGCTAATCTAGATTGTATTTGTAAATATTATTAGCTGTGAAAATATGCAGCAATTTATTTACATGCAGTTTATATTTTATGTAAACCTTTGCAAATGAACTGCATGAGATGAAAGGTTACTACGTTTACAAAAAAATTACACACAAAGAAACAAACAACACTTCCTTTCTAATTACATGTACATGTATTTTAATAGGTCACAACGAATGTATCAATATAGTTTGAAAGCGCATACATACGAAAACATAATTTAGTATTAGTAAGCCTGATTAATAAAATATGCATGATTATTTTTCAAAAGTAAACTTTAATCTGCTGTCGTATTATTATTAACTACCATGAAAATCTAGGTAGCCTTGTTTCATTCTGATAAATGATTTGATTGATTGGAAAACTCAGGCCCCTGCAGCCGCCACAACAAGCCATTCCTTCTTGAAATCTACATAAATTATTACCATAGTGCAGGAGCTTCCCCTCCCCACCAGTATGGTCCCAGTCATTCGGAATACCCATTTGTTTAATTTACGTGTGTTTTAATATCTGATACAACTAATAGAGTGGCAGCACAACATTTGAATAAAATTAAGTTAAATGTCAACAAAATTTATATTTAAATTTCTAAAGGAAAAAAATAATCACTTTTGACCGCGGTTTGCATTTTTGTAAAATTTGCATTTATAGTTAAAAAATTCCACTATATGTCACATTCAAATGAACCAGATTTCCTGTCAACTTTGAAAACAATCACCTTTTTTAATAGAATTAAGTTAGGAATCGATAAATTGTTATTAAATTTTCTAGCTTTTCATCGGGTTCTACAAGTTGAACACAATTTAGCATCAAAGTTAAAAAAAGTACAGAATTTAGGCGAGAAAAACAATTCCGGTCAAGTTTTTAATAATCCAAGTCAAAAGAATCTTATATTTAACGTGTAGAACTTTATCTGCCAGAATCCATTTGAATGACATTGATTCGTTCAAAACTTATAGAGAAATACTTGTGCTAAAAAATGTAGCAAGAAACCCTTCCAGTTTTTTTTTCATTTTCGCAGACTAGGGTCTCCCTGAAACTCATTTAAACCTTTTTGACAAGTTAAAATGTCCCGTCGTATTCATGAGAAAAACTTGCGCTAGTCTTTTACCATCAAACAACATTCTATCACTTTACCGCGATTGATAATTGTATTTATCAAAAACGTAAAATGTTCTGCAATTATAAAATTTGAACCTGTTTCAGTTTCGAGTAGATATAGAATCGTAATTAATTCAACGTGGAGTGCTAGAATCTATATCTATCATATATAATTTGACAAGGTTAATATTAGACAACGACTCCATGAAGGTGACATGTTCAATGTTCTTCTAATTCATCTCAACTTAACGCCTGTTATGTCAAGTTCTGTGTGATGCGCATTTGAATAATTACAATATTTTATTCAAATTAGCACAATTAACAGAACTAAGAAATTATGTAATTTCGATGAAAATAAACTTTGTTAATAAATTATGAAATTATGTAATTTCGATGAAAATACATTTCAAATGAAATGTACTCAACTTTGTTATAAACTATGGAACATATAAAGTATTATTTATTTTGCGTTCGATAACTTTTTTCAACGTGTTGTTTGACTTCGGTTTTAACGTAACGTTCTATATATGACTAGGGTCCTTTTATAAATGACGACGCTCAGATAATGCAATACAAGAAAATAAAACAAAAAACAAAAATCCATTCGTCATCACTTTATATATTTTTTGTATAGATAGGTTGTTTCATGACAGAATACATTACTGATATATGTATAACCACTTTTAGATATATAATTCAATATAAAACCACTTGTCGCATCAACGACTGAATATCTACTGGCAACTTAAATATGAATATCAAAACAGTGTGAATATAATTCATGCTCGGTAATGACTACTTTGTGAGGTAAGATTGTCACGATATTTTAATAACAATAGATGATAGAATGCGAACTTTGAAAAGCATGTTTCTGTTTAACGGCTTAATTACTTTACTTTGACAGGAACGATTTTCTCTTACTGTACTAACAGTTCATTTTATTATATATATTTCCATTTTCTTTTTCCAACATCATTTAAATCGGGTATAAATAAATAAATATTTGTCTAACATACATGTTTGTCTTCTTGTCGTATAAATGTTTACTGTTGTAATTCATTATGCTTTCAAATACAGTGTAATCTGCGCACGTGTTATCCAATTATCTATAGTTGTTTTGAGTCTACGGTATCAACAGTAAATTGCTTGCTTTTTCTGACCCTGTACGTAATAAACACTTATCTGAAGACAAGTGTTTTCAATGAATGATAGATTAAATGACATGTAATAATATGTCAATAACTATTTACATCATTAACACTGATGTTTGGAGGTTTTCTTATTAGAGGACAACTGACAAACAAACAACCCACGCACATAACATGTATAATTTGGTTCGTAATATATATATATAAAAGAGTTAACTGAATCATACAATGAAAATCCTCAAATAATAACTAAAACTTTTGGGGTAAAATTTAGTGCATTTGTTATTAATTCAATGGAACCTATTATTTCCATCCTCCCAAGTCAGGGGTTCTGAGTCCGCGTTCGCTCCATCATCACATGGAGCGAACGCGGACTCAGAACCCCTGACTTGGGAGGATGATTATTATTTCTGGAACGTGTTCTCGTCCTTAATACAGCTAAAACAACATAGGGGGGGGGGGGGTAACTTGGTATATATAGTGTAATACGGATGTGCGGCCTGATTGGGTCACTTTTTTTACCTCTCCAAAATATATGAAAGGATAGCTTTTTTCATTGAAAAATGTATCATGTGTATAGTTGTAAATTATCTAAATATATCCATGTCTCAATTCTCATCGTGAGCATGTTAAGCCTATGTAAACCACAGTTATTTTACAAACAAAGTGTTCCATTAACATCATTTGATCATTTTGGTGGTGAATGGACTATTTTTGTCAATGTTAATGTGCAGTAATAAAATATATGCATAGGTCTGATTTAATAATTCAATATATGATAGGGTCCCGTTTAAAACGTCCGAAAATATATTAATAGGGTGGGTTTTCAAATCTCCGTCCGCAGACCTGTACCGAAAAGTATCCTTAGTGTTACCCCCCCCCCCCCACCGTGTTAAACAATCCATTCCATGAATTAATTGGCTTTTTATCAAAAGACAAATATAATATTTTGTTAGCTATATCATGGCGTCCAGTTTTTTGTGTTGAGGAAAGAGGAGTAGCAGTGAAAACCTCCTACCGTCGGTAGGAAAACCGACAATTCTTGTCAATTAAGGTCGGTTTCAAGAATACCATTTCAGCAGTAAGACTAGAATACTCAACCTCAGTGTTGACAGGCACGTGATCAATAGTAGATGACTCCTTTAACTGCTCGGCCACCAAGGGCTGTAAATTTAAATGGAATTTCTATTGGTAATTTTTTAACTTGTACTCTAAATTCAGATCATAATTGACATGTGACATTCATGAAGTAGTTTTAACTCCCTTTTACGACAGAAAGATTTAAGAGAACACCCTTTTTCAAATATTGTTACACCTTTTTATCTGAAACATGTATTTCTTTTGATAATAAGACATTATTCTACTATTATCATACATTATATAGGCACCTGCAACCTGCCCGATATTGTATCTACCAATTTTGTTTTATAACAATTAAAATAATTTCCAAAATACAAAAGCCAATTTTAGTTAGTAGTTGTCCCTCAGTACAACTATACCATTAATTAACAACAATTCCGTTATAATGCCAGGTCAGTCTCCACCAGACTAATGTCAACAAGATTCCCTCGAGCTGACCGGGAGACCTTTATAGGCATAAGAATTTATAATTCATTTTTCATACGGACTAATTCCTAATTAAGTTCAACATATTAACACCCTTGAAGAACAATCTAACACGGAAATAGTTTCCCTACTAAATGTATTAAGTTGTCAACAGTGATAAAAACTTATCCGAAAGTATGAAATATAAGATGACATTATGGAAATGGATTAATTTGGACTGAAAATATTTGATTTTGTAGACCACATGAGATTATCAATAATAGTTGTTACTATTATGATTTGGCACACATTTGTTAAAACTTTATTTCCCCTAGGATTTTCCTAATTTATCTATTTCTCGATACTTGTTTATTAACTTACTTACATATTTATCGTTACATGGGAAGTGAGCAACGAAGTGATAATAAAAAAGATACAAATATTATGTATGAGCAAAGTTCGAATGTTATGTATGAATATCGGCTACTCTGTTATTTTGAAAATGTTTCTATTCTATTTTGTTCTCTTTAAAAAAATATGAAGCCTTTTTATACTGCTTCAGTTTGGAATTACATTTTTAACTTTACTTCCCGTCTAAACGATGCTCCGTTTCAAAATCAAGCCACACAAATTACACGTTTCGTTTCATGATAAGAGAAATAGGTTTAGTGTAAACATTTTTTTGGAGAAATTCTACAAAAGTTGACTAGACACAAATGAAATATAAACATTTAATAATATAATCTCGAAGATGATGACTAAATAAAGTAAATATATATATACAAAATTGGGAAATAAAAATAAGTAGAACAGTGAGTGTTCCCACAACAGAATTCACATTTGTTCATTTGTTTTGAGCAATTGTATATCGCTTAATATCATTTCTCGATATTAAATTTCATCAAAATAACTCTAGATGATGTAAGTCGATATACGATTCTCACTCATTTTGAAACCTATATATATATATATATGTCCACGGGTATTTTTTGCTTTTACACGATGTTTTCTAGATCCTTTACTTATCAAGTTGTCAAGGAGTGTCAGAAAAGTACTACGACACTCCCGCTCTGTTCTAAAAGCACATTTTTTTTATTTGTCCACTACTATAGTATATACATAAATAACCATCTCATAAAATTTTCCCTTGTTGATTAATTACCAACAGGTCATCAACTTTTCTTTGTTTAAAAATATTGATAAAGTCTGCCTGCGAGGTAACTTATAATCGAAGTTCCACGACCTTTCATAAACAATGAAAACTTTAACGGCCTTGAACATTTTAATCAATTTGCACATGTAAATAAGAAATTAACATCAAATAGATATATATTAATTTCTTTCGATTTAATATGAATAATTACAATCACCAAGCATACATTAACATTACAGTGTAAGTGAAAGTTTATCTGTATACATATACATTTATAGACAAATAAGCAAAGCACTAAAACATAACATAAAGAGTATAATTGTACCATAAAACATTATACCTGAATGTAGGTTGTGTTAAACATCAAATTTAGACCCAAAAGTGGATATTTTACAGAGAATAACCCATGAAATCCCAGGGTCTTATTTCCAATAGGGTTTCCAGGAGAAAACTTGTAAGTTAAAAAATAAAAATGGACAACAACCGGCTGATATTGTTAAATACTTGATAATCAATTATGTGCCTATAGTCTAAAACTTTAATAAATCTTATTATTTTGTTCTTAATCACCGGTATTTTGTTTTGTACAGTTTTGTTAACAATAGTAAACTAAAACGAACAAGCATTAAATTAGTTTCATACCTAGTGTCTTTCTTGAGTTTCTTGAGACTGTTACTTTATATATTTGACCCCATAGATAGGTTGTTTCATGACAAAATACCATTACTGATATATGTATAACTACTGATAGATATATAATGCAGTACAATAACCACTTGTCACATCAACGACTGAATATCTAATGGAAACTTAAATATAAAATAAAAAAGTGTGAAAATAATTCATATAAAGTTATGTGCTCGGTAAAAATCACTTTGTGACGTAAGATTGTCACGATATTTTAAGAATAATAGAATTCGAACTCTGAAAAGCAGGTTTCTGTTTAATCACTTAATTTTCACAGGAACAATTTTTTGTTAGTGTACTAACAGTTCATTTTATTAAATATTGTTCCATTTTCTTTTTCCAAAATCATTTAAATCGGGAATGAATAAATATCTGTCGAACACATGTTAGTCTTTTGTTGTATAATTGCTTATGGTTGTAATTTATTATGCCTGCAAATGCCCTGTAATTAGGAAATAAAGTAAGAGTCATGGTAATCTGCTCACGTGTTATCCAATTATCTATAGTTGTTTTGAGTCTATGGTATCCACTGGAAAATGCTTGCTATGCTTTTTCTGACCCTGCACATAGTAAACACTTATCTGAGCACAAGTGTTTTTAATGAATGATATGTTAAATGTAATAAGTTGTCAAGAACTATTTACATAATTAACAGTGTTTATAAAAACAAAAATGCTGATGGTTTGGGGGTTTCTAATTACAGGATAACTAACAAACAAACAAACATATCACGCACATAACATGTATAATTTGACTCGTGCTATATATAAAAAAGAGTAAACGAAAACAGACAATGAAAATCCTTAAATATCATAGGCTTCAGACAGACGCGTAATCAATAGAAAATGAATAACTGCAACCAAGGGCTTAAAATGTAAATTCAATCATTATTGAGAACATTTACAACTTGTACAGATTAGAAGTGAAATATATGAAATTAATTAAGTACTTTAAAATACCTAGATTTTAGAGGACACACATTTTTCAGATATTTTTACACGTTTCTTATCTAAAGCAAATATTTATTGCTTTTGATAATGAGGAATTATCCTACTTATATCATACATGGTGGGGTTACCTGCAACTTTCTAAGAATGTATCTTCCAATTTTGTTTTATAACAATTTAAATAATTTCCTCAAAACAAAAACAAAACTAAAATTGTTTTCTCCTAAATTCTTTGTGTCAGTATTCTTTCAGTACAACTGTACCATTAATCAACAGCAATTCTGTTATAATGTCAGGTCAGTCTAAGCCAGACCATTGTCAACAAGATTCCACCGAGCAATACACTACTTTCCAGGAGTTGCTAGGGAGACCTTTATAAGCACAACAATTTATAATTAAGAAATAAATCATGGCTGTCCAAATTTTATGGATTATTTAAGTATGGGTAGGCGTTATATTCATGAATATTTTGCTACGAGCGTTAGCGATATCAATCGAAAACACAACGTATCAATAGACGATTTTGTGACGTGTAAACAATAAAGGCATCGTATAAAATATGGACGTGTTATCGCGGAAAATTTTATCTTTTGGATTTTCGTAATACAGGTACACTATGGAATAATAAAAAAGGCAAGCAAAAACATCAGCACACGGGGTTGTTATTTTTGAAATAGCTGGAACAGCCAAATTTTCTTGAATAGTTAAATAGACGTTTGTTTCCAAACCGTTTGAAGGACGTCATTAATTTTTCATACGGACTAATAGCAACGCCCTTGCAGAAAAATCTAACAGTTAAATAGGTTCTCCACGGGGAATAAGTTTTCAATGCTATAATCTAGACTGAATATAATAAATTTTCTACAGTGGTAAAACCTTATACGAAAGCACGAAATATAAGATGACATTATGTGAATGAATAAATCTGGACTGCAAATATTTGATTTGGTAGACCACGTGAGATTATCAATAATACTTTGCATGTATTATGATTTGGGAAATTCATGATCTGTTCATTTGTTGTAAGAATCGTATTTAGCATTATATCTCGGGTTATTTAGTTTCAACTAAATAACGCCAGATGTTATAAAGCAAAATACGATTCTCACTCACTGTAAAACCTATAAATATCTTGTTGTATTTGAATTTGTTTGAACCTTGTACAAATAGTATGACCAGTAGGCTTGCTACAAGTCCTTTTGAAATATTTTGCTATTATAGACTTACAACTTTATTATCAACATTTTCTTTATACTATCCATTGTGTTCGGATATATAACACGTTTTTGTCTAGTAATATAAGTTTTCCACTGGAATTTCGGATATAACGTGATGTTGTCTAGGGATATTTGTTGTCTACCAGTATTTAAATATTACACGTTGTTGTCTAGGGATATTTGTTGTCCACCAGTATTTAAATATTACACGTTGTTGTCTAGGGATAGAAGTTGTACACTGGTATTTCGGATATTACACGTTGTTGTCTAGGGATATTTGTTGTCTACTGGTATTTCGGATATTACACGTTGTTGTTGTCGTCTAGGAATAGTAGTTGTCCATTGGTATTTCGGATATTACACGTTGTTGTCTAGGGATATTTGTTGTCCACTAGTATTTTGGATATTACACGTTCTTGTTTTGGGATATTATTTGTCCACTATTATTTCTGATATTACACGTTTTTGTCTAGGGAAATTAATTGTCCACTATTATTTCTGATATTACACGTTGTTGTCTAGGGATATTTGTTGTCCATTGGTATTTCGGATATTACATGTTGTTGTCTAGGGATATTAGTTGTCCACTAGTATTTCGGATATGACATGTTGTTGACTAGGGATATTAGTTGTCCACTAGTATTTCTGATATTACATGTTGTCTAGGGATAGTAGTTGTCCACTAGTATTTCTGACATTACACGTTGTTGTCTAGGGATAGTAGTTGTCCATTGGTATTTCGGATATTACATGTTGTTGTCTAGGGATAGCAGTTGTCCACTAGTATTTCTGACATTACAGGTTGTTGTCTAGGGATAGTAGTTGTCCACTAGTATTTCGGATATTACATGTTGTTGTCTAGGGATAGTAGTTGTCCATTGGTATTTCGGATATTACACGTTGTTGTCAAGGGGTATTTGTTGTCCACTGGTATTTCGGATATTACACGTTGTTGTCTAGGGATAGTAGTTGTCCATTGGTATTTCTGATATTACACGTTGTTGTCTAGGGATATTTGTTGTTCACTAGTATTTTGGATATTACACGTTGCCTAGCGATAGTAGTTGTTGACCGGTATTTTTAGATATTACACGTTGTTGTGTAGCGATAGTAGTAGTCGACTGGTATTTTGGATATTACACGTTGTTATCTAGGGATAGTAGTTGTCCACCAGTATTTCGGATATTACATGTTGTTGTCTAGGGATAATAGTTGTCCACTAGTATTTCGGATATTACACGTTGTTGTCTAGGGATATTAGTTGTCCACCAGTATTTCGGATATTACATGTTGTTGTCTAGGGATAGTAGTTGTCCACTAGTATTTCTGATATTACACGTTGTTGTCTAGGGATATTTGTTGTCCACTAGTATTTCGGATATTACACGTTGTTGTCTAGGCATATTAGTTGTCCACTGGTATTTTGGATATTACACGATGTTGTCTAGGCATATTAGTTGTCCACTGGTATTTTAGATATTACACGTTGTTGTCTAGGCATATTTGTTGTCCTCTAGTATTTTGGATATTACACGTTGTTGTCTAGGCATATTTGTTGTCCTCTAGTATTTTGGATGTTACACGTTGTTGTCTAGGCATATTTGTTGTCCTCTAGTATTTTGGATATTACACGTTGTTGTCTAGGCATATTTGTTATCCTCTAGTATTTTGGATAATACACGTTGTTGTCTAGGGATATTAGTTGTCCACTAGTATTTTAGATATTACACGTTGTTTTCTAGGCATATTAGTTGTCCACTGGTATTTCAGATATTACACGTTGTTGTCTAGGCATATTAGTTGTCCACTGGTATTTTAGATATTACACGTTGTCTAGGCATATTAGTTGTCCACTAGTATTTCGGATATTACACGTTGTTGTCTAGGCATATTAGTTGTCCACTAGTATTTCGGATATTACACGTTGTTGTCTAGGGATATTAGTTGTCAACCAGTATTTCGGATATTACACTTTGTTGTCTAGCGATATTAGTTGTCCACTGGTATTTTGGATATTACACGTTGTTGTCTAGGGATATTAGTTGTCCATTGGTATTTTGGATATTTCACGTTGTTGTGTAGGCATATTAGTTGTCCTCTAGTATTTTGGATATTACACGTTGTTGTCTAGGCATATTAGTTGTCCACTGGTATTTTGGATATTACACGTTGTTGTCTAAGCATATTAGTTGTCCACAACTATTTTGGATATTACGCGTTGTTGCTCAGTGATGTTTATTGTCCAAGTTTTGTTTTAAATATTTCATGATGGTTTGTAAAAATTGTAGTTATCCATAGATATTTGTAGGGCGATAATCGAAAACTAACAAAGTTTAATAGTTAATTGATACAAAATATAGTTTTTGATTAGCATCAAAGAAAAATTATAAAAGAATTTATGAACATCATATTTAGTCGTCGAAATGATGTTCTGCAAAAGTTAGATAAATCTTTTTCATTAATAATTGATTGACTTTTAATGATGTGAACGAGAAATTATTGGACTGTGACTGTGCGTTGGCAGCTTCACTATTATTACCAGACTTTGATAGTATCTCATTCCAATTAAATCACTCACTCGCTCTCTCTTTGTCTATTGTCGCCCCATGGAACATAAAATTCACCCCGTTCAGGTCACTATCTGGTAACTTTGTTTATGCAAAAGTAATGTTATGCAATTTTAAAGAAACCGAGATGAAAAATTGACTTCGTGTTAGAACACATGTTATAAGTTGTGTCTGGATACTACGAAAGCCCAGAAGGCTCATTCGATATTCGAAATTCGAGATTCAAGATTCGAAACTCGAAATTCGAGATTCGAAATTCGAAATTCGAGATTCGAGATTCGAAACTCGAGATTCGAGATTCGAAATTCGAAATTCGAGATTCGAAATTCGAAATTCAATATAGTTATAACCAATCAAATTGTGTGTAACATAATCGTCTACCAATCAGAATAATTCTTATATAAACGTAGCCACGTGCTATTATGTTTATTTGGTGTTTTAACAGTCGACATATTTGTCAACGAATGACTTGTTCAACATGGTTTTGTTAAAAAAATCAAATTTATAAGCTTTATTTGTTATTTTATCAAATGAATTCAGTTTACAATAACATCTTGATTTTACAAATCAAGAAACAAACATGTACATTTACAACGGAATTTTTGGTGTGGGGGGGGGGGCTATCAGGGGTGGATCCAGAGGGGGCCCTCCCTTTTGACGGACAAATTTGGTTGGATATATAGGAAATCATTGAAGCATGACCAAAGTGGCCCCCCTTGGCCAGTCAGTGCCCCCCTTTTCGAAATTGGCTTATTTTAGCCCTTTGAACTTAGAAATGTGCTGAAAATACCCATTAATTATCTTGTCAGCACAAATTCTCTGAAACTACTCAGTACTATACAAAATTTTATGAAACTTGGTATGTAACTAGTACACCATATATGTAGTGCATATTATCAGGAATTGTTGATTCCTAAATTTATATGGTACTTATGGCTCTTTGAACTTAGGAATTTTCAGTAATCCTCAATAATCATGGTTTTCGCATTAATTCCCCTAAAACTACTCAACCAAATTTTATGTAGTTTCGATATAACCAAGGAATTCTGATTGGTAGAGATTATGTCACACGCAATCTGATTGGCTAAAACTATATTGAATTTCGAATTTCGAATCTCGATTTTCGAATTTCGAATTTCGAATCTCGAATCTCGAATTTCGAATTTCGAATATATAAGAACTATTCTGATTGGTAGACGATTATGTCACACGCAATCTGATTGGTTATAACTATATTGAATTTCGAATTTCGAATCTCGAATCTCGAATTTCGAATTTCGATTCTCGAATTTCGAATGAGCCTTCTGGGCTTTCGTAGGATACTGTAACCAGCTGTCATCTTCATGTTAATGACATTGATGTTAAAATGTATTTTATTTTAAGTCCTTCCATTACCATGCTATGGTGGCATATATCTGCCCCTACTTGTCACATAATTAAGTCAACATATTGTGTGAAATAAGTCGACTTCTCACTTAAATAAGTGTACTTGTCACATATTTAAGTAAACTTGTCAGATAATAAAGTTATAATATTTTTAAGAAAAATTAACCGTATTTTGCGTTTTTGCTCTTTTCATGCCATACATAAGTTGACATAACTAACAAGTAGACTTGTGTATCTGACAAGTTGACTTATTTATCTGGCATAAGAACTTAATTATCTGACAAGTATACTTATTTATCTAACAAGTCAACTTGTCAGATAATTATGACAACATGCAGATAAATAAGTCTAGGTGTCAGATAACTATGTACGCATGTCAAATAACATGTCTACTTGTCAGATAAATAAGTCTACTTGTCAGATAATTATGTTAACTTGTGTATGGCATGAAAACGGCAAAAACTCAAAAAAACATCTTTCTTTTCTTAAAAGTATTAGCACTTTATTAAGTTAAAAGTTTACCTTAATATGTGACAAGTAGACTTAATTAAGTGACAAGTAGACTTGTTTCACAAATTATGTAGACTTAGTTATGTGACAAGTAGGGGCAGATATATGCCACCATACGATTTTATGTGATCAAAGACGTTAAAGGGCACTCATCGTTTACATCGTTTCTAAATAAGACGAAAGTAAGAACGTACGTATCGCTGAAGCACGGGGGGGGGGGGGGTAACTTGGTATATATAGGGTAATACGGATGTGCGGCTCGAATGGGTCACTTTTTACCTCTCCAAAATATATGAAAGGGAAAGGGTAGCTTTTTTCATTGAAAAATATATCATTGGGTATAGTTGTTAATTATCTAAATATATCAATGCCTCAATTCTCATCTTGAGCATGTTAAGCCTATGTAACCCACACTTATTCATCAGTTGTTCATTTTGGTAGTGAATGGACTATTTTGTCAATGGGGAAGTGCAGTAATAAAATATATGAATAGGTTTGATTAAAGAATTCAATATATGATAGGGTCCCGTTTAAAATTTCAGAAAATATATGAATAGGGTGGGTTTTCAAAACTCCGTCCGCAGACCTGTACCTAAAAGTATCCTTAGTTACCCCCCCCCCCCCCCCCCCCCCGTGCGCTGAAGTAACTTTAAAGTAAGGCACGTATCGGTAGAAAAGAAAATATTGATAAAATGGTCAAATTCCAAGTTAGGAAACCAGTTAAGAACGTACCATGCAATATGTTTTCATTATCTGAATTAAAATTTATATTTAAATGAGGACAGAAACCTCAGACGAGAATCCAGCAGATTGTTTTCCATGGCTAGATCATTTTTAAAAATATCTTTGCTTTAGTTTTTATTAGAACTGAAAAAATTGACACTTGCAAATTACATTTCTATGTTTAATAAACTGTGCAAATATTGACATATAGCTACTCAAAACCCCCCCAAAGACCGCTGTCTCCATGTCAAACAGTCGAGATTTATTTAATAATAGGATCCTTAAAAGTGCAGCAGTTAAAAAAAACTAATACCGAGTTTTCTACAAAAAGCCTTCAAATACTGACGCAGATAACTTTTGTAAATGGATATCCCTGGTAATTTATTTATTTCTGCTAAGGACCTCACAGCGACATTTACTGTAAACAAGATCGCTAGAACATCTAATATCATTTCATTGTCCACATTGGTTAGGTCTTATTTATGTTGTATGTTATGACTTTCTGTTGCTTATTCTTGAGTGCAAGCGTATTTAAAAACATTGAGTTCTCGTAACTCACTGTTGATTTAGCATTTGCTTTGGTTTTATCCCTGGGGGTGCGTGCTTGTCTATATCCGGATGATTTAGCATTTGCTTTGGTTTTATCCCTGGGGGTGCGTGCTTGTCTATATCCGGATGATTTATCATTTGCTTTGGTTTTATCCTTGGGGGTGCGTGCTTGTCTATATCCGGATGATTTAGCATTTGCTTTGGTTTTATCCCTGGGGGTGCGTGCTTGTCTATATCCGGATGATTTATCATTTGCTTTGGTTTTATCCTTGTCTATATCCGGATGATTTATCATTTGCTTTGGTTTTATCCTTGTCTATATCCGGATGATTTTATTTTACCTTGTCCTCGTTGGTCGCTCGGTTTTCTTGTCTTATTATTCGAGACATGGCTTTATAATTTTATTACAAGATTTTTAATACGCCTCTGTATCTTCAAATTTACTCAACTAAACATACACAACTTGTATCTGTTTATCGACAGCAGTAATAACAGAAGACAGATCAACATGATAACCGTTATCAAAACCGTAAAGCTTCTTATAGTATAAATATATACATTTGCGTGCAAAACAAAAAAAAACCAAATGACTAAACTAAGCATATCAGGTATCTTAGGGTAATGATCTGACTTTTCTGTGTGCTGCTTATCTTCTTTTAATTGATTAAGATTGTTTGAAAATTACTTTGATGTAGGTGTGTAGGCTTTGGATATATTGAGTTATGCGATGTTTTATTATTACCACGTTATTAAGTGGTTTTTTGGGTCGGCTGATTTATCAGCCAGACCCATTGCGATCGTCTGCATGAAAAATTTGAAGAATGTGGAAAAACCTCACAACGCAAATGAATGCATGCCATCCGCATAATATAGTTCGTTTAATCTTGCGGAACACTCATAAAGATAAATATCTGCTAACAATTAATTGAATTATTTTATGCAATTAAGATTTTCTAAATAAAATTTTCTACTTGTTTTGATCAGAAACTCTATATGTAGTCTTTGTTTGGATTGAATTAATATCATTGCATCAATGATGCCGGCGGGTAATTTAAAATGTACTACAGATATTTTATATCAATATATTTTGTGTTAAAAACAGTGGATGTCTGTCTTTATCATATTGTTTCATTCTGATTTCATTGTCTTAACTTTAAATATGTCATGCAGTACAGATATTCATTCGTATATGAATGCTGACAGATTTATTACCACTGATACCAGGATGCAGTTTCACTTGAAACAATCTCCAGATGTTAATGAAATGTCATCAAAGATACCAATTTTATAAAATTTACTAATTGTGTTAGTTGTCAAAAGTGGTAAATTAAAGTACACGTTTTGTAACATGGGGATTTTTTAAACTGTAATATTACTTCCTCTGCAAATTTATTTAAACTCATAAAGGCGAAATATGCAATAAAGGATTTGAATATGCTAGCTTAATACTTACGCATTCTGACTTAAACATCACTTTGAATTTTGTATATTTTGTTTATTTAACAAAAGAGAGGTCAAGTTCGATTTGGCCATTTTCCCAAATATATCTATAGGTGTTATTGATTGCCCAAATTTGATGGTGATTTTATGTATCCCAGCCCAGCCGACCCTTGAAGACCTTCAGGTCTTTGATTTATTCGGTAAAGTAAACGCTCGATGATAAGACACTACCTTCGATATATGGAGTTAATATCATATTAATTAGTCGTAAACCTCTTAGTTAAGTTTGTAAAAGTCCTTTGACATTATTTTGTTTAACTGATAGTAGTATGCATTAACCTTTTTGCCTGATGAATTCCACCAACACGTGTCATACACTGGCCACGAAATAATTCATCTTATCGAACATTTATCTATCAAAAGCGATCGTCCTTTTTTAAGGCATAGCTGGGGTATACTTTTCCTGAATATCACTTTTTGGACATGAAGAGGAATAACGTAATTCACTTTTTGTTTGATGATTGTTTTAAGTTTTCTTCTTTGTGTAGTGTGTTTTGGTCAGGATTCTGTGACTTTTTTTAATGATTTTTAATTCTTTTTTATTTTATTTTTTATCATTAGTCTGGAGTTTACAATCCCTTTACAATCACCACCTGACCAATGTTTGGGGATTTGCATTACGCAGCAGACAAAAAGAAAAAATTCACAATTGACTATTTTTGGGGTTTTTTTTGTTATAAATATATATATAATAATTTAAGTGTTCATTTAAATAAGTATTATAAATGAATATTAAGAACAAGTAGAAACAACGCTCACACTGTCTCACATACCCTTTCTGTCCTTGCATAACCTAACAGGTGTTTCTTTAGCTTAATTTACTGTTGTATTAAGAAGTATAAAATATTATTGCGTTCTATATTAAAATACAGTTGAACCAACAAAATCACTGAACAATTTTACTATGAGGAGTGCAGGAATTTTCGTAGGCACTATGTTTTTTGTGTTCAAATGCGATGTAATAATCTAAAGCCAAATACCTCTTAATTTTAGCTTTTAGCTCTATCATATTTTGAATAGTATCCTTTAGTTTGCATCTGTATCCATAGTTTGTAGCAATAAATAGTAAATTTACAAATACAATTTCTGATGTAACTCTAACAAGATTTTTTTTTCCAAACAAAAAAAGAGTTTATTATGCACTCTGATGATTTTCACCAAAGATATCCAACCAAAGCTGGTGAGTAACAGTGCAATCATAAAACAAATGTTCTAACTTAGTCTCCTCATTGTTGTTGCAAAAGGAAAATAAATTGCTTGGAATAATGGAATTTGTAAGCAAATTCTATGTAGCAATTTGTACTGAAAATTTGTACATAAGAATCCTTACAACTTCTTTTAAGAACAGTGAAATATTTATATTTCTATTTCAAGTAATTCTTCCCACTTTGAGTTTAACACTTTATATAATTTTCTGAAAAATATAGTAAGACTTTTTGAGGCAATCTACAATGTTCTTAACAATCTGGACATCATGATTTTTCTATTTTTTTATAGATAGGAAAATTGGCTTAAGGTTTAAGGTTTAAAATATCTACACTCAGAATGTCATTAATGCATAAATTTCTGTATGGCTTTGTGATATATAGTGAAAAATGTTTATCTTTCCAAAACGAATTTATTGTTTGTTTGTTTGTTTGATGATGTTTAACGCCCTTTCAGCAATTTTTCAGCTATATAATGGCGTCCAGTTTTTATTGGGGGAGGAAGCCGGAGTACCCGGAGAAAACCCCCGACCTGCGGTAGGAAAACTGGCAATCCTTGTCAATTAAGATTGGAGTCGAGTACACCCTGCCCGCAGTGAGAATCGAACCCGCAATCTCAGTGTTGACAGAGCACGTGATCAATAGTAGACGAACTACCTTGACCACTCGGCCACCGAGGCCCCCGAATTTATTACATAACAGTATATTTCATGTAGATTTTTATTTTGTAAAGTAAATACCCTTTCACCATCAAACTGATTCAACTTGTAGGATGGATTGCCAGTCCCCTATTGGTGAACCAAAACTATTTTGACCCTAGATTTAATTAGATAAATGTTGTTGAATGATTCTTAATGGAAACTCGTTAGCCCTCCCTGTGACATATCTCCAATAATAGCATTGCGTTTTATCATGTCAACCTTTCCATCACAAATGAAGTGGAAAAACAAAGTGTTTTTTATTGTTATTTACCGATCGCTATCTGTCCTTTTCAAGAGGTCAAACGCACTTCTTCTAGTACAAGTTATCTCTTCGATATGCTTCACGTGTGTGCAATATGTTACTTTTAGGAGCGGGTCTTAATTATATTTCTTATCACATTGAAAACATATTATGATATGTTATATGTTTGATAACCCAGATGAAGAAATAATTAAGGGATATTTCAAATGCATTACATGGAAAGACCCCATCAATTAGTTGTCATGCCTTTCAGCTTGCCGGTATATTAATTGTTAACGTTTTTAAATTATCATATGGGATCAAGTGCTGCAATTAAATGCTAATTGCAGAAAACATTACAAGGGATCAGTCTTGTTAAAAAACTTAAGATTGATACTGGTTAAAAATTTGTCGAGAAAATACAGTTAAACCATGTAAACGTAAACTCATATAAAATGTATCTTTCCATTGAAGAAAGGACATATGGATTTTAAAGATAATTAATTGAGTTAATTGAAGGTTTGCATTATAAATAACTATACGTTTTTACGACATGGATATCTTCCTGTGAAAAAAAGATGAAAGGTCATAAAATAATATATTTTAGAAACGTGAAACCTTCCATATTCTTCTTCAGTGTTAGAAACAGGAAACGTTCCACGAGTTTTACGAGTTTCCTTGCCTGTGACAGAGCATAAATCTTTTCCTTTTTCCCTTTCAAAGAACACATGCCTTTGTTGTTTATCATTTATGTTATTTCTTTCGTTACTGAAAAGGAAACTATAAACGTTTATTACTTTTCCTGTTGACAGTTGCAGACAAATAAATCTATAACTTTATGGTTGTCTTTTTGATTTGTCTCCATGACTTCAGTAATTATACTATCAGTGGAATTATAAACTCGTATTTTCCTTCCTGTTTACCACACCAGAGCAAATTATCATTCAAGTTAACCCTCATACACATTCAGTTGGTCAACATAAATGCTTGTATACGATGTAAGTGTGTCCTCGGTAACAGACATTCGCAGACAGTTTGGTTGTTCTCATCGAAATAATAAAACTCAAATGTCAAGGTCTTCAAACAAGGCTGAATATTGTGTTCGTGTTTGGCAAATTGTTAGCATGTAATACACAGACATGGCGGCGAATCACAGTACCACTCTCCTTGCGCGCTAATGTCCCTTTGTGTACATGTCGGAAAGGACTAAGCTCATTCTCATCTCTGCAAAATGAATGTTTCGTTACATTTAAGCACGTCATACAAGATTTTCTAAATAAGATTCTGTCTGAAGACGAGTAAAATTTTTAAATATGGAGTTTTATATCAATTCAGAATAAACTATTTAAAATTTTACTTTAGAAATAGAAGGGAGGATTTACGCGAAACCTATGTCTTCTGTATATGTGTTCGAAGAACAACTGTGCTCGAAATAGATGAAGACAAAAAATCTTTTATAGAGTCATTTTAATAAGTCTCGAACACACATTTTTTTAAACAAAGACAAATATTATCATTTAAACATTACGATTGTCTAGTTCAGTTTACAATTCATTGTAAAAGTTAGAACTTTACAATGTTGTGTACGTGATTCCAGTTCCATCATTCTATCCATAACTTTTAATCATCTGCTGCATATAAATTCTTTAGAGTCTGCAATCGAACAACAAAACTTTGATAAGCTGTGTTTGAATGTCATTTCTCTATTTTTCATCTCATTTATTAACAACATGGGACTACTTATCTTACTGCAGGCTTTGTCAATTCGTTGAAGACAAAAATTGAAAAAAAAACTTGGGCAAAAATAATATATGTGTGTTTTAGGACAAAGTCCTTCATCTTAGAAGTTTTAGCCAGCACTAAACACTTTTTCGTAACAATTAGCTCTTTCTTTCCCGATTTTAATTATGTTCCCTTAAATACTTATTGGGTTCAATATAATACCACACTGTTGTTTTACAAGGGAGGTAAACTAAATAGACAGGTAACATAGATATACTATACCAACAATATAGATTGATTGGTTAGCAGTAAATACTCGTATTGCTACAGGAGACTGCCAATAACATGCAACAAGTCTTTCAATAACATACAACGAAACATTTTAAACATACGTTTTCTTGCGTGTATAACCAATATTAAAATTGTGTTCAACATTTGTGTATATTTGATTCCTCTTGTTTTTGTATTACGGTATCGAAATGGTAGTTAATTTCAACCAGCTAAATGGACTACAACAAACATGACTTTTTTATTGAAAGTTTGCTTAACGTACAGCGAGCAATCCACATAAATCAGATAACATATGCTTTACCAAAGTAATGATAGAGGTCTAATACAAAAGCTCATTAGAACATGGGGTTTGCTTCTCAAATTTACTATGTTGTACAGTCCCGGTATTTCTGTGGGAGATTTTTCTCATGTTTAGTCCTAATTGATCTGATACATGTTGAACTAGAAAGGCGAATGAATTAAAACACAACTTAAAAAATAATACCAAACAAGCTTAAATGCAACTCTCGTGACGCTGCGATATTAAATTAAAAGCGACATTAATGCTTAAGGCGACATAAGTCGTTTGCACATAATTGTATAATCATATAAAACATTTTATTCTGAACATTCTTTAAAAGGGTAAATGTTAATTATACTTTTCTTTTTAACGAAGTATATTTCAATGTGTTTTACATGTCTTATCAATCGGCAATTCAAGACATTTTTATTTCAAACATTCTAAGTATATGTTTACACGCTTGATGCTTTTGCAAATTAATTTACACATCACTCTTGGCGTGTTGAAAATAATAAATACATTTTAATAAAATGTGAATGTCCCATCCCCACATCCGCAGGGAGCATCCATTTTCCGAAATATTACCCGCCATCTATCTTACAGTCATTTTTGTTAGGAGCTTGACACGTTCTCTGCACGCATGTAAACAATGCAACGTGAGAATACTTAATGTTGCGCTCCAAATTAACAAATCAATTCAATCTATTGTTATGTGTATGCTTGTCAAAATAACAAGAAATTACTGAAATGTATAATGTTAGTCATTATAAACATTACTATAGCGTTATCATTCGTTTGCAGATTACGTTTTGCATAAAATGTCTATCAAAGGCTAAAGTATCACAGAATGTACTATAACACAAATCCTTACTGTCGGCATATGTACAGAGAATCAGAATGCCACAGAATGTACTATAACACAAATCCTTACTGTCGGCATATGTACAGAGAATCAGAATGCAGGATTTAAGTTTATTAAACATTAGTAACATACAGTAGTATCGTACGACTGATGACTACTTGAAATGGCGGATTTTATTTGACTTCTGAAAACATGTTTATTTCTTGTAGATTTTTGCTTCTAAGGGAGTCATATGAAACATTTTTTTAATTACAAAAAACATAAAAAATTTATTTAAAAAAAACAAAAAAAATATCATACCATATTCATACAACAATAATGCATAAAAACAACAAACACTATAAGACGTAGATAGAATAAATTTGACCAAAATGCGATTTATAAATTATGAAAATGTTAATATGGAATATAATGTCCATATTTTACATTGTAATTAGCCTTCCGTGATTGGATTATTATGCACCACATGACAAATGATCAAAACTCAAGACAAGACAAAAACCAATGAAACACAAGAATATATAAATACTTTATAAATAAATTTTAATTGCAACTTGAAAAACTGTTAATTAATACTTTAATGAAAAGTATTGACCAAGTGTTTCATACCTGGAAAAATTTCTTCATCTGAGCGTTACACATTTTTTTTATCTGAGCGTTACAAAAATCCCTTGATCTAAGCGTTTCAAAAAGTCCCTTTATCTGAGCGTTACAAAACCCCTTTGGGCGTTACAAAAAAACCTTTATCTAAGCGCTAAAAAAAAATCCCTTTGTCTGAGCGTTACAAAAACCTTTATCCGAGCGTTACAAAAAACCCTTTATCTGAGCGTTACAAAAATCCCTTTGTCTGAGCGTTACAACAATCCCTTTGTCTGAGGTTATAAAAAATCCCTTTATTTGAGCGTTACAAAAATCCCTTTATCTGAGCGTTTCAAAAATCCCTTTGTCTGAGCGTTACATAAATCCCTTTAGCTGGGCGTTACATTGATCCTTGTATCTGTGCGTTGCAAAAAAGTAAAGTTCAACCTGTATAAATCTACTATATTATCGTTTCATTTGAGTGGTTTGTAAAGGGCTGCTGCTGAAGATATTAATTTGTTACAAGCATGTATTTATTTATAAACAGAACTGATTTTACGTATTTGTAACCCGTTTTGTTTGTTATGACAATAACATACATCTTGTAATTTAGCTTAGTAACTTGTTTTATTTCTTTTTCAGATTGGTGTTAAGTGAAAATACGACCCGTTTTTATCAGTCAAAAATTAATATATATAATGGAATACAACACAACAAATACCGACAATCTTACCAACACTACTGATTTGTGTCCTATGACAAAAGGAACTACAGAATGGGAGTTGTGTGTGTATATGCTGTTCGCCCCACAAGCTGTAAAAATTGACAGGATTGTTTCCCCTTTTTGGTACTGTATAGGATTTATCGGCAATATCTTGACGATTCAAGTTTGGTCAAACAGGAGATTAAGGAGACTCAATACCTCCTCGTTATATTTGTCAGTCCTAGCCATAACAGATACCATGATGCTAACACTACATATACTGATGGAACTACAATACGCGTGGGGGAAGGCGACGTTAACATATCCGGTATGGTGTTCTATTTTCTTTGTGCTGTTCTATTTTTCCCAGTACATGAGCCCTTTGCTCGTATTTGGATTCACATGCGAAAGATTAGTTTCTATAGTAAGGCCTTTCAAAAGTGAACGATTTTCACGACATTCGCGAGCGCCAAAAGAAGTTGCGTGCTTGGTGATCTTTTCCTTCGCAATTTCACTTGGTCAAATTACAGGTTGGCATGCAGAAAATGGACAAATAGTAGCAGGTTTATCTCCTAAGATTTTCGAAATATGGTCTTATGTTACAGAAATCCTTATTTTTATTGTTATTCCGACAATAACATTAATATTTAACGTGCTTGTGATGGTGACAGCAAGACACGCCACTAAACTGCGACGGGAATCTACCGCTCAACAAGATGGTCAAAATTTACAACGAAAGCCAAGCACAAAGATTTTACCTACTACGGTCACTCTCATGACTGTATCGTTTTATCGTATTTTCACCACGGCGCCTATATCTATTATATATCTATTTCAGCACGTTTTTAAGTATGGAAGCCTGTCTTCCACTAGCGTTATTGCCACAGACCCGGTCTGGAACAGTTACTTTAAATATCTTATATATAAGAAAATATTGGACGAAATTGGACTATCTCAGTACTCATGTAATATATTTATTTATATTGTGACTGCTAGACATTTTCGGGCAGAGCTTTACAGAATGTTTCGCTCAAAAATATCATGTATTGACAAAGAAGCTGTAAGAAATGAATTTATGACGATAAACCAAAGTAACGGACAGTCAATGACGAGACAAACCATAGGATCTATGTTGTAAAAACTTTACATGGCCACGTATTCCTCGTAAATGTATGAAGGGTCTTATATGGCTTTAAATGTCAAATTTGAAATCCACATAATAATTGGATGTATTTTCGCAACGCTTTCCCAGATGGGTAACCTTTGTATAGAACCGTACGTAATCTTCAATATAATGTTAAGAAAGTTGTGATTGTTGTTATACAAGTGCGTTAAAGCTTTTGATTAACAAAATGAAACCATATATCAATCTCAGACATTATTAAAATCCAACAGTGTCTGTATGAGAGCTATGTGTGAAACATTTGTTCATATGTGACACGATATGTACCAATAATACATATAATGTAAGAAGGGCGATAAAGTACATATCACTAGCCATTAACTGATTAAATGGATGTATATTTATTTCTAGAGGTTATAACAAAATACCGAACACTGATTTAGAAGTCGGTTAGCTCACACAAGCATTTAATATTAAATAAAACTTGTGGTGTTTTGTTTGTTTGAATGGTGTTTTAACCCCACTTTCAACAATATCATGGCGTCCAGGTTTCTCATTGGGGGGGGGGGGGGGGGTGGAGTACCCGGAGAGAACCCCCGACCTGCGTTAGGAAAACTGGCAATCCTTGTCAATTTCACCCTGCCTGCGGTGGGAATCAAACCCGCAATCTCAGTGTTGACAGACAACTGGATCAATAGTAGACGAATTACCTTATCCACTCGGCCACCGAAACCCCAATATGGACTTGTAAACAGTAGACTATTAATATAGACTGTTGTTGTAGGTACAGTTAACACCTGAATGCGAAGATTATTTCGTCAGAAGATACCTTTTTTTTTACACGGCAGATATTGTGTATATATATAGCTTTTAACCCAGTATTACGAATTTCGACACCATTTTTGGTAATCTGTCAACATTGTTTAACATTAATTATTAAACTTATATTGCAGACTAATATATAAATTAAAAATCAGAAATTGCATATATGTACTGAAGCCAAATAAATATTTGTGATGACCCGTCTATTGGGGCAGATTTATCGCTGTACGTACATATACGTACGAAGTTGTCGAATGATAGCTGCAGAAAACATATACCACATTCGGAATGGTTTTGGGGACTATTAATCACAGTTCAAATTTGATCGATTTCACTTTGTCGTTCCAGAGTTATGATCTCTTTTGATACTGGTGATTAAATCATTAGACACTTGAAAATGGACCACTTAAACATTTTGTCCGATTTTTATCTTTACGTTCCGATGTTGTCGTCCCTTACAACGCTGAAAATTAGTGGTTTATGCATAATTAATTAAGAAAGCCTTAACCAAAATGATTAGAAAGTCTGGAATTTTTTTGGGACTACACATAGGTGGTGTTCGAAATATCGTTCCGTAGTTATGACCCCTTTAACAATTTACCAGAACGTCCTGTCGTCTTCAATAATTTATTATAACTCTTGAAACCATATTGACAAATCAATTAGACGAAAGTGATATACATGTATATACATAATATACATATGTACTGTTTCAGATAATATACCATGAGTCAACAAAAATATTATTATTATACTTTATATTACAGCAAATTTAATAGCTACAGAATAATATAAAATTATCGTATCGGTAATGTTATATTATTCTGTAGAAAATTTGAAAATATTCAAGCGATTGTTTAAACTGTAACAACAACCAAAAAGAGCAAAACAAAAACAACAAAAAACCACACGAGTAACCCAAACTCAAGGTGCTACTTACTATTATACACCTGTCGAGTTACTCATAATCCGTGAAAATCCAATTCCAGGAAAATCTACCTCAGACAGCAGTTTGTGTGTATATTGTATATAAATCTTGCCATGTCTTAATTTTGTTTACGTGTTGTGATTTCTTTTAAATGTTAAATTAAATATATTAAATAATAAAAGTCTACAGATTACACTGCTTTAAGCTATGAGAAGTATTTTGAATCATTGCTTTCCATAATATATGTATTTAAAATTAAATGAATTATATGAAAACTTGTATTTGCCCAAGTAAAAAACACACAAACATAAACAATAAAACTTTGCTGTTGGATCGGTTTTCTTGTTATTTTTGTATTGATCCACGCTTAAATATTTTCGAGTAACATCTGGAATTATTATATAACAGTGAAAGTTACTCTGTAAGAACCTATGATGGCAAACGGAACAAAATATAAGTAATTTTATGTATGTTTTTTTCTCTTCATTGAATTTCTTAGTTTAAGCAATTTGTAAAGCTGTTTATCTCTAAACAATAAAAACTTTCTGTTGATGTTGTTACACAGCAATTGATGATGATTCCAACCAGTGTCTTATTTAAACATGAGTGTTTGACCTTTCTTACTTTGTCTTGTATAATTTAAGTCGCAATATTTTTAAACATTGTTGCACTACATGTTTACTCATATTTCAACTAAAGATTTAAAGAATCATTGCTGAATGAGTAATTAAGACTCATCTTGGTTAGCGACAGTCATCAGTTAAAACATTCTAACTGTACAACTCAGCGACAATAGGGGTGGAAGTGAAAGATTTAATTATAATTAGATTGATAATCTATGGGCCATTTATCAGATTTTTGATTGGTTATCTGACAGAATAATTAGATGACATTTTAGGAGGAACATCTAAGAACTATTTATCACTATTCTGATTGGTTGGTCGACAGAGTTATAAGATAATATTCTGGAAGGATCATCTTAAAGCCGATTTATCCCAGTTTTAATTACAGAGAAGACGGGTCTTACGGCGCACCTAAGAAATTTTTGTAGATTTTTACAATCTTTTTATATTTTTATTCGTGAAAATTAAATGTTTATAATTTAATTTGCTTTGTAAGCTGAAATCTAATTGGTTAAATGCAAATCGAGCAACCCATATTATAAGAAATAACTTGCGGTTTATTAGGCGTAAACAGACCCAAACCATATTATATCGTATAACATGTTCAGAAATTTGAAGTATTCCTTAATTATCTTTCAATAATTTAATTTGCTTTGTAAGCTGAAATCTGATTGGTCAATTCAAATCGAGCAACCCATATTATAAGAAATAACTTGCGTGACCAATGACCTATTCTAACGCGGTTAAAATTCAAATAGTTCCACAACGTCATCGACGTTTTTACCGCAAAAATTGATAAGATTTATAGTTAAAATTAAATTATAAGGAATATTTCAAATTTCTGAACAGATTATACGATATAATATGGTTTGGGTCTGTTTACACCATTCATTAACCGCTTCGCGGTTTATTAGGCGTAAACAGACCCAAACCATATTATAAAGTATAATCTGTTCAGAAATTTGAAGTATTCCTTAAATAAATTATTTTAAAACATATAACCCAATTGTTAAAGTTCGTCGGCAAAGTATATAATTTTGTCATTTTGTTCAGTAAGAGTTTTTAAACTGTACAAGTACAAATGCAGACTGTTTAACAAATAAGACGTCAGAACTTAGACTGCCTGTGAGAAACCAAAAACCATCCATAGTGGGTGTAACAGGTGTACCAAAACTGCAGCAATGAATTATTAGACGCTGAAATTGCACTTAAAGGATACGATATATTCTGAAGTAACTTACACAGCAAAGTTTGTAAAGGAGTTGCACTTTATATCAAAAATACTATTCAAGTAAACCCGGTCGAATTTAAACCCGATACGCATCAAATTTAAGGATGGTGATGAATTATTAGTGGGCTGTATATACCGAAGCAGCGGGGGAAAAGATATCAACAATGACAATTTACTCAACGTTTTAGTGACATAAATGAATCCAAATATAGCCATGTTTTGATTGTTGGTCATTTTAATTTGAAAACATTAACTGGGAAACATGGAGCACTCCATCTTCAGAATCTAGTTACGACTTTAGATTTATTGAGAAGGTAAGAGACTGTTATCTTTCGCCACATGTTCATAAACCAACTACAGCACGCATTGATCATGAACCACACATACTAGACTTAATATTGACAAATGAAGAAGACATGATATTAGATATAGAATACTATACCCCTATAGGCACAAGTGATCACTCTGTTATAAACTTTAACTTCAATTGCTTTATCCAGCAAACTAACTGAGAGGACACAAACTACTATTAAAAAGCAGATTTACCTGAAATGAAGCATGAATTACAGTCAGTAGAATGGGAAAAATTGTTTACAGACTTAGATGTAAATTACGGAAGCCTTGGAGGGCCATTTTGACTTTTAACTTTTAACTTACTACTTCTGACTTTTTTGTTTTGAGTTATGACTATTGACTTATTATACAAGCCGAATGAGGACAATTTCACTTTTAACTTTTGACTTTCAACCTTTTGACTATTGACTTTTGTCTTTTGACATCTGACTTTTTACGTAAGCCGTAAAGAGACATTTTTGTCTTTCAACTTCTTACAATTGAGTTTTTACTTTTCAATTTATGTCTTTCAAGGCTGGAAAAATTGAAGATTGTACAGCATACAGTTGCACAAAACCCACACTTTTCCATTACATGTATATAAATTGTATATATGTCTCGCTGTCTGATGCGATTTGTTGACTTATGTAAATAAACAACTGTCCGTTCTCTAGAAATCCAATCTGTTGACTTTTAACACAGAGCACGTTGCACGAAAGAAAAAGTCAGAATGAAGTGTGTTACAGAAATATGGCGACTATTTAAATCTCATATTACGATTGGTTAATACACCTAGATGTTATACAATAGCATAAGGAAGTAAATCCATTCGTTTTCGTTTCATGTATTTTTTAAATAATTTTGTCTTATATGGTTTTGATACAGAAATTTGCACTTTTCCTGAATATATTTTTGTCAGTGAACTCACATTTCTATAATTAATATGTTTTAGTAAATCTAACTTAGGTAAGATTGTCTTTGAACATTGCTTCTAGCCTTGAAAGTCATCACTAAAAAGTCAATTGTAAGAAGTTGAAAGACAAAAATGTCTCTTTACTGCTACGTAAAAAGTCAGAAGTCAAAAGACAAAAGTCAATATTCAAAAGGTTGAAAGTCAAAAGTTAAAAGTGAAAATGTCCCCATTCGGCTTGTATAATAAGTCAATAGTCAAAACTAAAAACAAAAAGGTCAGAAGTAGTAAGTTAAAAGTTAAAAGTCAAAATAGCACTCCAGGGCTTCCGTAGTAAATTATCAGTGGACTGTATTTAAGAACAAACTCCAGTGTATTCAAGACAAGTTTATTCCAAAGAGAAAACAACGTACAGTGAAGGACGGAAAGAGAAATATTAACATAGATTATAAGACATTTCAACTAATCCGGAAGAAACATAGATGTTGGTCTCGCTATATGGAGACAAGAGACGGGGAAAAATAAAGAATTTTGCAAAGTAAGAAATTAAGTAAAAAATATGACCCGAAATGCAGTACAATTAACGAAAAAGGAAATCGCAAAGGATATTCAATCTTAAACGAAAAAAGTTCTGGCAAGACAAAGACAAGGACAGGAGTATCAGACCTAATAATAAATATGGCTTCAGACAAAGACAAGGCTAACACCCTATCCGAATTTTTCTCAAGTGTCATTACAGGAGAGAAACACTGAAAACCCAACACTTGAAAATGTTGAACTAAAATTTGTGATGGAAAACCTAGTAATAACAGACAACACAGTGAAGAAGAGACTCCATGAGTTAAACATAAGCAAATCGACTAAATCCAGGATTACTACATGACCTGTATGAGGAAGCCAGTAAACCAGTCACCATACTATTTTCAAACTCCAAATGTAACAAGGCCATACCATATGAATGGCGAGATAGATGCATAACAGCTATTTTCAAAAAAGGAAACAGGAAGTTGGCATCAAACTACAGACCCGTCGGTCCTACTTGTGTATTGTGCAAATTACTTGAAACCTTTGTACGGGATAACATAGTTGAACACCTGAACAGGAACTACCTTTTCCGCTTAACAGTTTGGTTTCATATCAGGCCGATCTACCTCCATGCCATACTTGACAATGGCGGAAATTTTGACTTTATGAAAGCCTTGATAAAGTGCCACATAAAAGTCTGCTATATAAGATTCACCAGCTTACCACTACTGCTACAACCAGTCATAAATAACACCACCAGAGGACACTTCAAGAAATTATTCCAACAAAGATCAACAAAGAATATTAGGAAAAACTTCACAAACATAATAGTGCAGGGATGGAACAGCCTTCCGGGCAACCTCGTAAGTGCTGAAAACACCAACATATTCGAAAGCAGACTGGAAAAATCAAGAACTGCTATATAACTATGAATCTATCCAACCTTACAACCGGACTAAACATTGAAGATGAAGACGACAAAGATCTGAGCGTAGAGACGCAAGTAGAATCTGGTTTTATGTAAACAATAGTATGTCCAGGATTGAATTAGGAAAAGATTTTTATATGTAACAAATCTAAAGTTAAACATTGATGAAACTGTAAAACAGTGACATTTTTAAATTAAAAGAAATCAAACAGTCGTTGATATACTAAAGATTGATTGAAGTTTTTAAGATCGTGTCTTTGAGGTTAGCGGTTTGATTGAAGTTTTGAAGATTGTGTCTTTGAGGTTAGCGGTTTGATTGAAGTTTTTAAGATCGTGTCTTTGAGGTTAGCGTTTTGATTGAAGTTTTTAAGATCGTGTCTTTGAGGTTAGCGTTTTGATTGAAGTTTTTAAGATCGTGTTTTTGAGGTTAGCGTTGAAGTTTTTAAGATCGTGTTTTTGAGGTTAGCGTTGAAGTTTTTAAGATCGTGTTTTTGAGGTTAGCGTTGAAGTTTTTAAGATCGTGTCTTTGAGGTTAGCGTTAAAGTTTTTAAGATCGTGTTTTTGAGGTTAGCGTTTAAGTTTTTAAGATCGTGTTTTTGAGGTTAGCGTTGAAGTTTTTAAGATAGTGTTTTTGAGGTTAGAGTTGAAGTTTTTAAGATCGTGTCTTTGAGGTTAGCGTTTTTTTTTGTTTGGTATTTAAGAAACGAATGTTTATAAAAAATTACACTGCAGAATTAAAAGGTTCGAAAATGTAACATAAAGACCACAATTTGTCCAGGGAAGGTTAATTAAAAAATATGTTATTTTAATAATACCGAAATTGGACAATACGTAACATGCCCGGAATCATTTGCGATAACCGGTTTCTCGACTGTAGTTGGCGGACCGAATTATCTGATTACATTCTTGGAGGGTCATCTATGCACCACTTATCCTTATTCTGATTGCTTGGCAGACAAAATCATCAGATAATGTTCTGTGAGGGCCATTTATCCCAACTTCGAACAGAGTTATCAGATAACATTCTCGGATGATCATCTAAGAGCCACATTTATTCCAATTCTGATAACGTAGTCATGAACTTGTGTATTTAAGGACTGTTTAAAGCAGGTTATACGATACAAGTGTCTTTGTTCCTGCTTGGACCCAATACACAAAAGAATTAATTTATGAATGATGTAAACAGATCAAAAGTGCACAATATGAACCTGTGTTTTTTATTTGTTTAAATGCTGTTTAACGCCACATTTAACTCTTTCTTCGACCAGACATAGAGATTTGTCCCTGTACTTACGCCGATAGGGATCATGACATAGAGATTTGTCCATATACTGACATACTTACAAGTTGATTTTCTCATAGAAGCCTCAGAATGTCCAGAAGTTTGGAATGGTTTTGGGGGACACCATTTCAAATCGAGACCAAATTAGACCGATTTCTTTTTTGTCGTTTCAGATGAAGGTAATTTAGAGCCCATTCGTATTTCCAAAGTGTATTGTTTCCGCCCGATAACTTGTACAGTGTTGATTAAATCATTATAGAAACTTAAAAGAAGACAATAAACATAGATCGAGTTCAAATTTAACCGATTTCACTTTGTCGTTACGATGTTATCGTCCCTTACAAGACTGAAAATAACAACATGAGTGGTTTCCAGAAGATAGCCTTAAATGAATAATTACAAATTTTGTGAAGTTATTCAGGAACTAATACACTTAGGTCGGGTTCGAAATTGATGGATTTTACTTCTGTCGGTCTGGAGTTATGGCCCTTTAATAATTTGGTCACAGCTTCATTCTTTTTCATTTATTATAACTATCAATGAACGAAACTATATTTCTGAATTCACTTGAAGAAATTGATATAATTATACAATAAATGACTTTAATGTACGTTGATATCAGGATTTATCAACCAGAAATATGTAATATTCATGTATGTAAAATGTGAATGTACATTTTTGACCGCTGAGAAATCCTTATAGCAACCGTATATCAGTCAGTAATTGTTTTAGTACATTACTAAAATCACTATCTTCTTTCATCAGAAAAAACAGAAACAGACTGAATGCTTAAATGTTGTAATTTTTGTTAGCTTTTTTCTCTTAATATTTTCTGTTAATATTGCATTGATTTATAAATATTTTATTCATGAAATACATGAATTGGATTGGATAGCAAGACCAAGCCTATATATATCCTCTCCATAAATACTTTAATACTGCATTTTGATATTGACTTGCTGATAATCCTGAAATTCAAGTTTCATTATACAATTAATGACTTTGATATAGGTCACTATCAGGATTTATCAGCCAGAGAAATGTAATATACACCGAGCCGCTAGGCGAGGTGAATATACATTTTGAGGGCTGATAAATCCTGATAGGGACCGTATATCAAAGTCATTAATTGTTTTATTACATGAATAAAACCACCATCTCCATTGATCAGAAAAACTGAGGATGTATATTCTATTGGAGCGCCTGCTTACATTTTGTAATTGTTGTAATGTTAGTTACCCTTAATATGTTTTATTTAATACTGCATTTTGATATCAATTTGCTGATAATCCTGAAATTCCTTTTGAATGAATATAGCGCAGAACCGACGTGTTGTTTACACGCACGATGTATGTATAGCTGACGTTATTGAATTGTGTACAATTAATACAATCGATTTGATTAGACGACTGAATTTATTAAGACGGCTATTCTGATTGGCTAAAACATAAAAACCAGGTCGATATCGGATTCCGCTTGACTACTATGCAGCGGAATCGTGCAGCGTACAAACATTTTATGTAATTTTAGTACTGTTGCGATTTATCGTGACCCGAAAGTTGTTTTTTGACAAATCAAAACCACGCAAAATTCTATTCATGTAATAAATCTTTATAATGTGCAATATTTGTACGTTATCAGATAACGAGAAATGCGAGGATTCAATTTAAGTGATTTTTTTTTATTTTCACACAAGCGCTTAGTTGACATTGATCAAGCAATAGAATTTCTGTTAAAAGAGGCCGAAATTTCAAATTAACTTAAAGAAACTGAACACGCAAAATCGACAAATCACAATTTATTATATATTAACTATTAGTAATTTGTTTTGCAAGAATAGTTTTTTCCCCCGAGTTGGTATTACAGCGAGTGCTCTGCACAACATTCAATACCAATGTTATGCCTACAATTCACGCAATACGAATTACTAAATATAAATAGTATTTTTTTATCGCTGATTTTTTTACACAAAAAAAACTTTTTATTATTAAAATGTTTAAAAAAATAATAAAAATAAATAAAGAAACAATAACGCGTCATTTGAATTCGAGTCAAAACGCCCCATTGTCAAAACGCCCCCAACCAAAACGCCCCCATTTTCCAGAACGCCCCCACCAAAACGCCCCCGTTTTCCGCTTTTGTTTAAAGAAGACAAAATGTTTTAATTGTCTGCAGGGGAATTTATCCTCGCAATGCGGGTCAAAAGTCTACTTGTGGACAGCTGGTGAGTTCTATACATTTCACACAACGAAAATATCTCTGCCTGTGAAGTTCTAACAGCTGTAACAGATTCTACTCTGTTATTGTCTTATTTGTATTCCAGTATGGCTTGAGTAAAACACAATCTGTTATGCTTATATTATTTTATAGATGCATACCGTTGTGTTAATTATCATCAAAGCAATGATTAAGTAACCTTTTTGTTTTGTTGATGAGCAATCAGTGTTTTCGTAAGGAAACACAGAACAGTAATACAAACAATGCCTCTTTGAGGTTACAAGCTTGAATGCTTGTTTAAATTACATTATGAAGATATTTGATTAATCTCGGAATCTGATATTTACTATTATAATGTATATTCACAAATTTATATATCGAATTTGTCTTCTTTAAACAAAAGCGGAAAACGGGGGCGTTTTGGTGGGTGCATTTTGGAAAACGGGGGCGTTTTGGTGGGGGCGTTTTGGTTGGGGGCGTTTTGACAATGGGGCGTTTTGACCTGCACCCCGTCATTTAATTTATTCAAAAATGGCAGTATATAGGGTCAGTCGAAGTGTAATTAGAGCATTCATTGTACACTTTCTTACAATATTGTCAGAATTATGAACTAATATTTATTATTTGTCTCTCATATTCATCCATTTCTGTATTTAATTCTAGCAGGAACCAATAAATCAAAGTTAGTTATGTCAGTCCCAGATTCTAGAGCAGCTTTAATTAACGTGAAAAATCAATGTTTCAAAGATTTATGCAGGTTTAAAAAACGACAGAAATGAGACTTATTAGTTAACACATATCTATTTTAATAATATCATACAATGTTACATATATTACAATGTTAAAAACAGACATATACATAAAAACGCAAAGGATTCGGAAACAAGCCAATAAAAGCTTATATTAAGTCCGTTTTCTGATTGTTGAAAGAGTACTACATATTAAGATAAGTAAACATGTTACATGAAGGAAATATGTTTATATAATTTAACTCTTGTTTGACAATATATAACTAAGGAATAAAAGAAACAACAAAAATATAAAAAAAACTGTAAAGTAATGATGAAATGCAAGAAAAAATATGATATTGCTTGAATCGTTTACTTGCTATGATGAAGTTTTGAGTTTTGATAAATATATCTGTATTTTGTTCAAGCGTTAGGCTATCTGACCCAAATAGTAAAAGGTTTACACCAACAGGTACATAGCAGTTAATGGTAAAAAAGATATAGTCTCTAATTTCTCACTAATGAGACAGCGTGCTATTTTTAGCCGGTTGAGATATCCTTATCTCAACCCGTGGGTGAGATAAGAATTTCACGCTCCTTTCCCCGTAAAAAGGTATTGTGACGTCAACTGTCGGTTCAGCAATAAAAATTATAAAATATTTGCTTTAGTTGTGTTGGTTTACTATGCCTTTTTAAATATTAACATGAAAACAACATATCTGAGCTTCCATGACCCAATTTATGCCACAATGATAGCGGTAAACATAAAAACAAACACGGTGACGCCACATGTGTACACTGGAGATTACGTTCAGGGTAGATAACTCTATTTGTTGCCATCTTTCAATAGAACAGAACTGGATTTTTTTAACGAATTAGTGAGAAATAGAATCAAACACCGGTGGTTGGGCAAGACGGAAAAATCTCAGACACCCTCGTGAAAGATTTCTATTGGTCTCCAACTCGGCAGAGACTCGTTGGAGACTAGAAATCTTTTCACTTGGGTGTCTGAGATTTTCCCGTCTTGCCCTCCCACCGGTGTTAGATCCTATATATCTCATGACTAATTATTAAGGGGTGTAACTTATTTATAAAAATACTACAAAATCTATATAAAAATGTCTACACTTGAAAAAAGTCGGTAGCAAACTATTTGAATTCGAAACTATTATAGTTCATTTACTATAAATAGAATGTTATCTCCTCCCTTCAATAGTAGATTATTTCGCTGTTTCTATATGCGTCCTTAGAAATTGGCGATAATGTGCAGTGTGGTTTGTTATGTTTGAATGGTGTTTTAACGCCGCTTTCAGCAATCTTGCTGCTATATCATGGCGTCCAGTTTTTATTGGGGGAGGAATCCAGAGTACCTGGTGATAATGTCACTAAACGAACGATTGTCGTGGTAAGATCTAACAAAAATGCCATAAATTAGAGATAAGTAATGATAAATAATGATTCCAGTCTGTGTCTCTTATTAAAAAGAATATGTCATCAAAGAACATTCATCACTATTCTGATTGGTTGCCGACAAAGTAATCAGATACCATTCAAAGAGAATCATCTACGAGTCTCTATTCCAATTTCGATTGGTTGGCGGACAAAGTCATCAGATAACATTCAAGGAGGATCATCTACGAGTCTCTATTCCAATTTCGATTGGTTGGCGGACAAAGTCATCAGATAACATTCAAGGAGGATCATCTACGAGTCTCTATTCCAATTTCGATTGGTTGGCGGACAAAGTCATCAGATAACATTCAAGGAGGATCATCTACGAGTCTCTATTCTTATTTCGATTGGTTGGCGGACAAAGTAATCAGATAACATTCAAGTAGGATAATCTACGAGTCACTATTCCAATTTCGATTGGTTGGAAGACAAAGTTATCAGATAACATTCACGGAGGATCATCTACGGGTCTCTATCAAATTTCGAATAGTTGGCGGACCAAGCTTGATATAAACTATACCTATGCAATATTCTTTGATATTATGTGTTGTTACTGGGGATTACTGTTACCCTTCATGATGTTAGAGCACTTTTCGCTTTGTTAGTGCACTAACTACATGTAGTTGCTTGCAGTATTTGTACGGACCCTTTCTTTTAGGCTTACGGTACACCGCATAATTTGGCTTTAAATTTTTCGGACTTTTAAACATTTTTTTTTAACAACAAAATTATATTTTATTCCAACTATGCTTGTTACAATCAGCACCAAGAATCCAAGCTGTTTCTGGTGTACCGTTGGTTGTAACTAATTGTATTACATAATTTCTGCATAATAACTAACTATACATGTAACTTTTTCTTGAATCTTTGCAAAAATATGTCGTCAGTTTTGACATTAATTCTCTTCTTAAATTATTCCTTTATTATGCAAAACGAATCTCTATTTATTTCATTTATTTCAGTTGGCTGATTTACTACCGCTTCGATAGAGGAAAATGTCTAAACTCAAAGGGATAGAGAGGTTTGTGCAGTTATATTTCTAAACAAACAAAACTATGGTCTATTTAAACTTCTCATTCAATCTTTCACATCGTACATCCATGCAGTTTGTATACAAGTAGTAGTACCCTCATGTAACCCGAGATATTTCAAACCTCGCAGATATTCTCGTGATTCAACTTACTACTGGGATTCAAACGATTGGTATACAAGATGAACAATTACGTGAAACAAAATTGTTCCTTTTTCTCAATAATGTGTAATTATTGGTTAAATTGATCAAATCAATATTTTGGTCCAAATAAATTTCTGTCACTGAAGGAAGCGAAGTGTAAAGATAATGGAATAAACGAAGGATTTTACTGAGTCACGAATTCAATTTGTCTTTTCATACTACACTTGATTACAGGGTATAATCCGAATTCTTAAGGAATCCAGTACAAAGTGAAAGTATACATACTTAAGTAATATCATTGATTAGTTGTCTGTGAAGCACTTTTGACATCCATATAGAGTAAATTGTTTGATTGACACTTGTTCAATTCCCAAAATAATTTTTATCACAAACATTTATTTAAGGTGGCAGAATTTATGAAGCTCAAAGGATTTGTATTATATAAGAAAATTTACGGTAAAAACAACTAAATTATCAGGTGGATACATTGAAATGATTAGTGCAGTCTGACAAACGCTATAGTGCATGAATTCGTCAAATATTCGTCAAGTACATTGTAAACGTACAATTAAAAACAAATATTTTCTAATAAAAACTATTCATATGAATAATTGCGTTTAACATGAAATTTATGTTTCATGCGATAATTGAACTTTTACAGAAATTTGTAAACAATTCCACTTACAATGCCATTATCATTGTTACAGACGGGCACCAAAACTAAAGATAGAAATACACAAAAGGTGACTTATTAATTGATCAATTGTAGGAGAATATTGTTTATACTTATAGGTAGTTTCCGTTAATTTTTTTTTGTTTCAGTAAGGAAAAAGTTACTTCATACTGAACTTACTAAGAAACCGAAATATGCTATTAAATTATATTTTATATTTAATTCTGATAATAAAGTAGTCATCCACAAGTTAGCTACATTGTGCAAAATTGTCTTTATCAGTATTGGGATAGTATTTTTTTTTAATTATATTGCCTCCCTTATCTTATCTAATATTTTTAAAATACCATGTTCGTTATATCTTGTTTGTACATGTATATATGTTGTTATTGTTTATATTCACAATCCCTGGTTGGGCTTGGATTAATAAAGAATCTTCAATCTTGGCAGGTTAAGTCATGATTCCAAAACAGATGTTTAAGGAAAATGTATAGATGTGAAAAAAACGGAAATAATTGTTTCTTGTGTTAGGTTGAGGCAAAATTTGGTAAAAAGTCTAACCTAGAAAATTATATATACTATAAGTGAACGTAGTTTGGAGAGGGTTTTCTGCGTGACAAATGAAAAATTGCTTACCGCGTATGGTTCAGCTTATGCTCCTTTTGTAGATCAAGAAGGGTACTTTTTAAAATCAATAATTATTTCCTGGAGATATTCAGCATTTTGAAATATGGCGGTTTTTTAAAATTTTTATCGGACGATTTTCCATACTAAAATTTGACTTTAATTAGAACGGAAGTGTACATTTTGAACAATCGATTGTTGTCTATTCGAAATCCTTCGAGGATGTCTGCAGTTAAGGCGGTAAAAGTCTCCCAGTTTGTCAGAATACCATTGAAGTCACGAAAGCAGACGAACATTTGTAAACAATGCAAGGTCCCTTTAGAAACTAAAATGGCTGACATTATGTAAAATTACCGTAGCAAAAGTCAAGGACGATTTGTAAAAAGTAAACAACAGTGGCAAAGTATAAAACATGATCAGGTTATCGTATCTTAATTTTGTTCTACTGGATTTTCGTAATAAAATGATAAAATATGGAATAATATAAAATGCAAGAAACAATATATTTCCATTGGGGTTTAGCATTTAGTTAAGTAAGAAATACATTCATAATTTATTTAACAATGACAAAATTTCGAGGGGTTAGAAGCATCACAGGAGTCAAACCAAGACTACATTTCTTTCCACTAAGTCCTGAATTTCAAATTGGCATTTCTGGACCGTTTGACGTAATGTTCCAGATATATATTGTATACGTCTCTCCAACACGGTAATATATCCGGCTTGTAATTAGATTAGGGTAGATGCATTATCGTTCACAATAGTAGACTCTCTTTCCTCTAGCGTCTACTGACTTACCAATTCACGTGTTTTTAGTATGATTACATCCAGTGTAATCGTATAAGGAACCATAAAACTGACAAAATTTACGCTACTTTTTCACATGAGATCGAAAGTGACAAAACCACAAAACAGGTTCGGATCAGTAGCGTTTCATCAGCTCTTCCATGGCTAGGTCTATACAATGGTCAGAGACGCTTTCAAGTCAGCGTTCGCGAGAAACTCGGGACGGAAAAAAGGTGCTGTTTATACAAGTGGGAACTGAAGCAACAGCATGCATAATTTCGAACACTCAGTTACCGAGAACGAAGAATTTATTATCGAGAAAATGCCAACTGTATGTGTACGGACTCCGACGTCCTGGACGATGTACATGTAGTTCATTAGTACAATAGACAGGTTGAGATTCGGAACTTTTACCGGTATCAATACGTGAAAATTGTAATTTTTCCTTCTACGTCATCAGGATTGTACCGGTACCAATACGTGAAACTTGTAATTTTGCCTTCTACGTCATCAGGACTGGTGTGTCAAGTGATAATGTGAGACGTACAAGATTGTCACAAACTTATAGAAAGCTGTTTATAAGTAGTTCTAGCTCGTGTAGTTTTCTTGACATAAAGCAGCTTCATTATCAAAGTTGAGTGCTATATTGATTAAGTTAAGGATATGCTGCAGCGTTTTTATTCAACTTTTATTTGTCAGGTCTTTGTAAATCCAATGAAATGTATTTTTCTAACCCTCTAACAAACTGAAAAATAAAAATTGCTACTATTTTTTCAGATTTTGGCGCAAATATAAAAATCATTATATATGCTTCATAGAAACGACTGACCAATCTATTTAAGTACATTTTAGTTTGTTTTCACCTTTTATTTTAATTTAATTGTAGAAATACACGAACAAGTACAAGTGAAAAAAAATCTCAACACAAATTACTACAAGAAAACCCGTGTACGTGTACGTGCAGCTACGTTTAAAAACTAGTACAAGTTTCTGATCTCAACCTCTCTAATAACAAATACAGGTCAATCAAAACGTCTCCCATAGAGCAAGTTAAGTCAGAGTAGATGGTTGCAGACCTTGTTGGTCGTTAATCTCTTGCAAAAACCGCGTTCCCGCCTAGGTGATAAGAAAGGGTCAGAAATACCCCAGAAATGGGCACGTCTGGTAAAGGTTACATCCCATTGTGGACCAAGAAATGGACACGTCTGAAAAAGGACACATCCCACTGTGGACCAAAAAATGGAGCGCGTATGACAAAGGATACATCCCACGGGGAACAGGAAAGTGTTAGCTGTTTATATGATGCTTAACCTTGAAACCTGAAGGACTGAAACGACCTCAAGGACTGTAACGACCTATTCCTTGCTCACATGAAATACTATCTAAGACGTCTATTGAGTCAAAAAGATCCACCGAATACGAACACCAAGCCATTTAAAATAGTGATACGACTATATTAGAAAACATTTCCAGGCTCGTTGGAGGAAACAATCCAGCTTCTTGGGTTTTAAAACTAAATCCCCTTATGGGAGAGGATGACACTTATTAATTTTCAGGGTGGATTGAAATCAACCTGTTGGGTGTTGTTAATTGAACGCCTACCTTCGGTTAACATATAATAAACCTGGGTCATGTTAAATGAAAAAGTTGAAAGCATACACGTGAGTAGCGCTTCAAGATTAAATAGAGACATAACGAAAGAACAGATTAATTGAACAGGACGTACACCTAATAAAAGCAGGTACAAACGACTTCAAAAAAGATTAATGAACCGTAGACACTGGATAAAAAACGGCAATTTGATCATCTACCATAAACACTTGTTCAAAACCAATTATGACAGTATGTGATTTTGGTAGTTGGAAGCCAAGAAGCATTACTATGTACATGTAATAACTGGTATATGAGGACTATTACCACAGCTGACATGCACACATAAACTTATCTTTTATGTTTATTACAGCTTTTTGATCGATTGATTGATTGATTGGATTGTTGTGCTTTCAGTGGGCAGAATTTCAGCTATATTCAGGACCTAGAACAAGTTAACACACAATTAATCAACTGAAAAAGGGTTGGGATGGGACACAGGGAATACACAATTTAGACTCCCACTAGAAAAGTATGGAGTATTGGTCAATGGACGGAGAATTTAGCCTTTTGTAACGGCTACAATGAGCCTAGTACTATTTTTTGAAATTTACAAAAGGAGTCTGTATCGTGCAAGGAGCGGCCAGGTTTTGGTCGTATTATGACCTGACAACCCCCAACGAGAGGGTCCCTTTATCCGCCACCCGTTTACGCGCTGGGCTGCTCTGTGGGACGAGCACAGAGAACCCTCCCGGTTTGGTCCCTGTTATTGAAAATGTTATGCACTTAATTTAATTATGTATTACAAAACATTGAAATTGAATTTTCCACAACAAAAAAATAATAATAAACAGCACACAGTAAATTAAATGCACCCAACCATGCAGCTGAATATTATTTGTAAATCAGGTCCTAGACAACATTCACGGCGTAGAATTTATAGTCCATAAGCCGAAGGATATTCAACGGGCAAAAAATAAGTAATTATAACTAAAGTTTACTATATAACTTATTTCTTTTGTAAACGTGCTAAATTATCCGTATTTCTTTGCCAATATACGTTTTAAGTGAGCTCATTATATTTTTAGAAAGACATTTTTAATAAATAGTTTTTATGACACAAAATTACACTCGGGGAATTTTCGAACGATGTTATTATTGATAAAATCAAAATGTATTCAATAAATATTTTCCCTTGTGACACCTCATTGTTATTGTCATTAAGCTTCGAAGCTCATTCGGGATTTATAACCAAAGTTTATATATAAACAAACAATATTTTGTGGAACATCAAATTAATGAAAATAAGAATTACAAAATCGTTTAAAACGTGTTCGGGTTAGACATTGTTGCAAGTTCGTTAGGTGTGCAATCGAAGGGGAATGAAGGCGCCATGATGATAGTTTTATGGATATAGCTGTAGTCGTATCCAAAGCCTGATGTATAGTGCATGCTAGCCAAACATAATGCAAGGTTTTTCAGTGAGCTATAATATATACGATGCTATATGTCAGATATAGAAAACATTATATTTATATTTAGAAGTTATGATTGTGATATCATGAAAATATGTGTTTTAGGTTTTTTTACATGGCTGATCAGAGAAAATTATATGCAACTGAGAGATTGTATTTTAATAAGTTGGTTTTATTCATTCAATGTGTTTCATCATACAATTTATTGATATTAAGATTTGTTGTCTATTATATACTCTAGTGCTTAACTTGCCGGGTTAAGTTGTTCAATAATGTCTTAACAATTGTATTGTATCATTGTGTATTGTATCATTGTGTATTCTGTATATATGTCCGTTAATGTTGCTGATAATAATCCTAAGTTGGATAACAAAACAATAAAATATTTGAATTTGAATTTGTCTGTTTAAATTCAGTTGGAAACATGTACAAATTGTGCTCTAAAGTTTTCAGATGTCGCACGACGTATTACATCCGATTTACTGCCAGTCGTAACCTTAATCCTCCGGTGATGTATGAGACGGTTCTTTACTTGACTAAAACCCATAATGAATGACAATGTAATACCAGAAAATAATTTAAAATTCTAATGCGACTGCTGTTTCCTTTTTTGTCTTTCGCTTCTGTATTAATGTACAAGTTTAGACATCAGACAGAATTTAAACTCTTTTTCTAGCCTTTTGTACGACATTCTTGAATCCATGTCATGTTCTGACTTGACAACGTTGTCACATTAGTGGATCGGTAAATTGATATAATTTAGAACCGTCATTAAACCAAGAAAACCAAACGCCCTGCCAAAAATGATCGGATGTATGTCTTCTACAAATTGTGAATAACTACTTTATGAATAACCAATAAGCAGTTTCCGACGTTGTAAATCAATTTTTAACAGATTACCTAAATAATCGTAAATTTTCTAATGTTTTCCGACGTCCGAATTCTCGATCATCTATTAAACTACTACACAGACACTGTCAAACGTTTTTGTGTGTTTTTACATAATATGATTTCTGTTTTGTATCAGTGGCGATTCATGTCAAAATTGAGATGGTTTCATCTAGATGGTTTTTCCATCTAGATGAATTTCAAAAGCATCTAGATGGTATTGTAAAGCATCTAGATATAATACCTTATCATCTTGTTTTGTTAACCTATTGTAAGATTGTTTGGTTCTATGTATAAGATAAAAAATATTACAATATTCGTACAAAAATTATATCATGTATTTTTAAGAGCCGTAGAAATATGTAGAAATGTACAAATGACCTTTATATTTTTAGACGGTGTAAGACATTTGTTTTTATCCTGCTACCCTCAATACATTTTATACTGATGATAAACTGCACTTCTAGCAGATTTTCAACTTAAAATTTTTGGCGCGTATTCTAGTGATATCCTGACGTCACAAACAAATATCGTATTCAACCTGAAACAGAATACTTCATACTTAGAAGTGAGAACATGGATAAAGGGAGACTTTTGTCGTCACTGGCGAATAAAACAAAAAATGGCTACCTTTATTGAACCGCAAATGTAATGATTAAAGGAATAATTTGTGTGTTTGTCTGTTTTATAAAATTTTAAAAGAAACTAAATATTACTATTACGTTACTTAGACCATGACAGAAATCACTATGACAAATATTAATATAAATTATGAAGAGTACAAAACAAAGGCATATACTACTGACTGGATATAACTGGTGAAAACCAGGGCATCAACTACTGACTGGATATAACTGGTGAAAACCAGGGCATCAACTACTGCCTAGATATAACTGGTGACAAAGCAGGGCATCAACTCCTGACTGGATATAAATGGTGTCAAAGCAGGGCATAAACTACTGACTGGAAATAAACGGTGAAAACCAGAGCATCAACAACTGACTGGATAAAACTGGTGAAAACCAGGGCATCAACTACTGACTGAATATAACTGGTGACAAAGCAGGGCATAAACAACTGACTGGATATAACTGGTAAAAAACCAGGGCATCAACTACTGACTGGATATTACTGGTGGCAAAGCAGGGCATAAACTGCTGACTGGATATAACTTGTTACAAAGCAGGGCATAAACTACTGACAGGATATAACTGGTGACAAAGCAGGGCATAAACTACTGAATGGATATAACCGGTGATGACCAGGGCATCAACTACTGACTGGATATAACTGATTAAAAACCAGGGCCTCAACTACTGACTGGATATAACTGGTGACAAAGCTGAGCATTAACTACTGACTGGATATAACTGGTGACAAAGCAAGGCATAAACTACTGACTGAATATATCTGAAGAAAAGGCAGGGCATAAACTACTGACAGGATATAACTGGTAACAAAGCAGGGCATAAACTACTGACTGGATATATCTGACGAAAGGCAGGGCATAAACTACTGTCAGGATATAACTGGTAACAAAGCAGGGCATAAACTACTGACTGGATATATCTGACGAAAGGCAGGGCATAAACTACTGTCAGGATATAACTGGTAACAAAGCAGGGCATAAACTACTGACTGGAAATAACTGGTGAAAACCAGGGCATCCACTACTGACTGGATATAACTGGTGACAAAGCAGGGCATACATAACTGACTTGATATAACTGGTAAAAAACCAGGGCATCAACTACTGACTGCATAAAATTGGTGAAAACCAGGACATCAACTACTGACTGGATATAACTGGTGACAAAGCAGGGCATAAAATACTGACTGGATATAACTGGTGACAAAGCAGGGCGTACTGACTGGATATAGCTGACGAAAAAGCAGGGCATAAACTACTGACTGGATATAACTGGTGAAAAAGCAGGGAATAAACTACTGACTGGATATAACTGGTGACAAAGCAGGGCATACATAACTGACTGGATATAACTGGTAAAAAACCAGGGCATCAACTACTGACTGCATAAAATTGGTGAAAACCAGGACATCAACTTCTGACTGGATAAAACTGGTGAAAACCAGGACATCAACTACTGACTGGATATAACTGGTGACAAAGCAGGGCATAAAATACTGACTGGATATAACTGGTGACAAAGCAGGGCGTAAACTACTGACTGGATATAGCTGACGAAAAAGCAGGGCATAAACTACTGACTGGATATAACTGGTGAAAAAGCAGGGAATAAACTACTGACTGGATATAACTGGTGAGAAAGCAGGGCATAAACTACTGGCTGGATATAACTGGTGAGAAAGCAGGGCATACAGTACTGAATGGATATAACTGGTAAAAACAAGGGCATCAACTACTGACTGGATATAACTGGTGAAAAAGCAGGGCGCAAACAACTGTCTGGATATAACTGCTAAAAAGCAGGGCACAAACTATCGAATGGATATAACTGGTGAAAAGGCAGGGCATTAACTACTGAATATAACTGATGAGAAAGCAGGGCATAAACTACTGGCTGGATATAACTGGTGACAAAACAGGGCATAAACTAACTACTGGATAAAACTGGTGACAAAGCAGGGCATAAACTACTGACTGGATATAACTTGGTACAAAGTAGGGCATAAACTACTGACAGGATATAACTGGTGAAAAAGCAGGGCATAAACTACTGACTGGATATCATTGGGAAAAACCAGGGCCTCAACTACTGACTAGATATAACTGGTGCCAAAGCAGGGCATAACCCACTGACTGGATATAACAGGTGACAAAGCAGGGCATCAACTACTGACTCGATATAACTGGTGAAAAAGCAGGGCATACACTACTGACTAGATATAACCGGTGAAAACCAGGGCATCAACAACTGACTGGATATAAGCTGACTGTATATAACCGGTGACAAAGCAGGGCATTAACTACTAACTGGATATAACTAGTGAAAACCAGGGCATCAACAACTGACTGAATATGACTGGTGGCAAAGCAGGGCATAAACTACTGACTTGATATAACTGGTGACAAAGCAGCGCATACACTACTGACTGGATATAACTGGTGAAAAGGCAGGGCATCAACTACTGACTGGATATAACTAATGAAAACCAGGGCATCAACTTCTGAATGGATATAACTTGTGAAAAAGCAGGGCATAAACTACTGACTGGATATAACTGGTGAAAAAGCAGGGCGCAAACAACTGTCTGGATATAACTGCTAATAAGCAGGGCACAAACTACCGAATGGATATAACTAGTGAAAAGGCAGGGCATTAACTACTGAATATAACTGGTGAGAAAGCAGGGCATAAACTACTGGCTGGATATAACTGGTGACAAAGCAGGGCATAAACTACTGGCTGGTTAAAACTGGTGACAAAACAGGGCATAAACTACCTACTGGATAAAACTGGTGACAAAGCAGGGCATAAACTACTGACTGGATACAACTTGTTACAAAGTAGGGCATAAACTACTGACAGGATATAACTGGTGACAAAGCAGGGCATAAACTACTGACTTGAAATAAATGGTGACAAAACAGGGCATAAACTACTGACTGGATATCGCTGGTGACAAAGCAGGGCATAAACTACTGACAGGATATAACTGGTGACAAAGCAGGGCATAAACTACTGACTGGATATAACTTGTGAAGTTAACATGTCTATTCTATGTGCCAATTAAAAGGCTAGACAAACTCCGGATCGTTTCGTCTTTGCCATATTGCTTTCACGATATGTGATAAATGACACAACGACCAAATTATCTCTTTTTTGAACCAGTTAACTTCTTTCTACTTAACATTGCTGCAAAATTCATGCAAGGGCACCAGACTCAAAATAATAACTAGATGTTCGATTTATATGTTATAGGTGAATCAGATTTGGTTTAATAGTTTTTTTTAATTTGTTTTATTTAAAATTTCATCCTATGCTGTAAAGGGTTACAAATATAGACGAAGGTAAGAAATAATCATATTGATTATAATATCTCAACTTTGAGAAGAGTACTGTAATAAAAAAAAGCAAAGTGTTGGAAAGACAAATGTTTACCGTTCAAAAATAAAACATTTACCTTTTCCATATCACATAGTCACGTTGTTCTGAAAAAAGGGGGGGGGGGTAAGATCGGCAGTTATCGGGTCCTTCCGTCGGGCATCCTCGGAAGAAGTTAAAATTTCTTTGATTTAATTTTACAGTAATTAAAATTGTTTCAAATGATTTGCAATTAAATGTATTCAAACGTCAAACTAACGTTCATGTGTATAAACATTGTTAAGAACTTAATAATATTTTCAGACTTTAAAATGCTATTACTCTGTTTTTGCAAAACAATTAATGAGATTATTAACTTCTACAATTATTTTCAACTATTTAAACTGTTGATGACCTTTATTCGAATGTAACTGAATTGTTTTTCTAATGTATTATTATATACATATTCCAAAATTTCATTTAGCTTTTTTTAATGTTTGTTTGTTTTAAGGACTTCATATTCGATCCTAGAGGATATAATTCTATAAGTATCTAAATATAACTTGCTTCTTTAAAATAGTTTTGCATCAAAATTTTTAAATCTTGAATTAAAAAAAGATCCATATCTTTTGTGTTTATTTTATTATGAAGAAATTTATTTGCCCTACCAATCTCTATGACATTCTTTACTGATTCAGAATTCATTTTTTTAAATAACATGCCTGTTTTAAAATCTACTGTTTGCGTATAAAAATCATAATCTAAACTAGCATTTTCGCGGCTTATTATGCGAGTCTAAATGGTCTTTCATTTTTAACCTTTCATTAAAGTTGAAGTGTCATAAATACAATTACATCACAGAAATATTTCTTACCTACCCCCCCCCCCCCGCCAAAACCACACAAACACGCGCCTCGTTCTCGGTCAATCTCGTGCGCGAGAGTTTAGGATTTCGAAATCTCAATAATAAAAACCCAAGGAAATTAACTTGTTAAATTTTATGTTCAAGATTGACCAATTTTCTACATAAAAAAATCCATTTTCTACCCTATAAATTATGAAATAACCCAAAAATTATCGATCAAGTCTTCCAGGATGAGTGGTTAGAAGGGCGTTAAAAATACTTCTTAATCGTTGGGCTGTTGATGATGCACGAGGAGAACGTCATGCATTAAGTAATACTACAAAATTTTAAAATGCATTATTATTATCAAATCATCTTATGAATTCCTATAAAAACAAATACATTCACATTCAATTATGTGAAGATTGAAACAGCATAAAAAATACAACGCTTAAGTAAATTCTTATATAGCCCCAAAAATAAAATTGAAAATTATCGATCAAGTCACATTTATAATCAATCTACATCTGTCAAGATACGAATGCAAAAAAAAGATATGAAGCTTGCTCTATCTATTGTGAAATAATCCAAACAAAACAAAATATATATGATAAAATTGAACCGAATAAGTCTTTCAAAAATATACATTACGTAATATAACGTAACAAAATCTAAAATGCCTTTTTATAATCAAATTATCTATTTAACTAATAAAAGAAACACAAATATATACATTTTATTATGCAAAGATAAGATTGCATTAAAAAATACTAAACATACCTATAAATCATGAAATAATTTAAAAAATTAATTGAACTGATCAATTCTTTCTCATCCTATCTAGCGACGACATTAGAGGTCAAGATCGCATTAACATACAATTTAGTACATCTTTACTACTCCTTATTAGATCAGGACAAAAAATGTATTTTAAAGCTTGAGGGATTTAACAAATACGAAAAACTGTAAATGAAATATTTTCTTTAATATTTAAGCAGCCATTTTATCACTTACATCATGAACTATATATATATTGTAGAGTATGGTTTTTTACCCGAAAAGCGATAAATGGTCAATCGTAGCCGAAAACAATTATATTTCATTAAGAGATAATAAGAAGAGATCGAACATATGATAAATATGCTAAAGCCCTTTTGATCTATTATATACAATCTGGCACTTTGATCTTATCTATACAATCAGGCTGAGCATGGAAATAAAACCTCAAGGTATCTTGTTGAAGCCAACCTCGATTCTAGATTTGTTACATAATTTCTTTGTAAGGTTTATTCCTGTTTATTAGTCACCAATCGCTACTATAGACTGGAACATTGTCTTTACATACCCAGTAACTACATTACATATCAACATCATGTCATTACGACAGTTATATCGCCGGTGTACCGGATGTGTATAAATGCGATATATTTTGTCCTGATATACTGCATTTTAACATAACTCAAATACAGTTTCCCGGTACCAACAGTTATGTGGTACATACGACCAAAACGGAGCTTTTATAACAACTTCAATGAATGATAGTTCAGCTCTTATCAAGATTTTTTATATCTTTTTTTTAATTTTTTTTTTATTTGCGAAAGTTACACCCGTACGGGTCAAAGCAAACATAAACTGTTACATAATAAACAATGCACATGACAATACGACAAAAAAGTATAGAGAATATCATTACATAATACAAACAAGATAATAACAGCTAGGTAAATGCGTGTATTTAAAATATTATACTAGAGGAACTTTGACCAATGTGGACCCTATGTTTATAGTTAACATTGTCAATCTATATATCGCTTTACATCCGTTAAAAACAAATGTTGCATCTGATGTTTTTATATGTAATCTTAAGTTGCCGCAATTTTCATAAAACGCACATTTATATTGATATAAAGTAATTGGCAGTCTGCTAACATTTCTTTCATAAATATTATAGAATAAGATTATATCATGCAAAGGCATTCATTTTGCCGGTGGCTGGACAATTGGTCCAACATGCAAATTGGTCCCAGCCAATTCGTCCCAAGCCTTTGCCAATTGATCCCAATTGGAATTGAGAAAACCGAAAATATGAATAAACTGCTATTTTATGTATACAATTCCGGAGTATGTCGTCTTTTGTAAGATGCAATAAATAATTGTTATGTCAATAATTTATTTCATTGAACCACATGAACATTAGTTTTTATGATTTAACATATGACAGAAGTTTACATTTGCGCAAATTTCGAAATCGGGAATTCAAACTAATCCTCACTACAGGAGTGGAGAAATAATTCAAATGCCTTCTTTTTAGAAATTGCAATTCTCATTCTAAGCCAATGTCTATTAGAAAGTACTTACAAACAGTATGTTTTTATTTCGATCTAAAATCCGAGATGCTTGTTACGTGGCAAGTCTTTATGTTAGATAAAACCCTACTTCGATTATTTATGCCTATCTGAACCTCTACACATAGCTTTTTTTAAACCAATCTAAATTGCAAAAGACAACTTTGCATGCATTTTCTCTGATTATCTGTCTCGTATAGATGCCAGATGATTTGTATTTTGCATTGACTGTTTTTGTTTTTGTTTGTTTGTTTGTTTAGTTTTTTTTTTTTGGGGGGGGGGGGGTGGGGGGGTGGGGTGGGGGGTGGGAAGGGACCCGCATTACACGTAGAAAAACCCCGACCTTCGGTAGGAAATGTTTTGCATGAAGCAAGTGCGAAAAGAAAAAAACATTAAATGTTCGAAGGTTTTATTGTAATACAGCTTCCATGTCAATCGTGTTAAGTGCAGCATATTACACTCTTGCGTCTAAAATACACGCTGTTCATGTATGATTTGAACAGCTGCTTTGAATCTTTACAACATTATATATTATAACTGCACAGAACATCAAATAACTTAAATGACAAGGATTGCAAGTTTTCTTATCGAAGGTCAGGGAATTTCTCATGGTACTCCGGCCTTCTCCGCGAATAAAATAAATACCCGACATGACTGGCATGCACTAGCTGAAGAATTGCTGAAAGTGGTGTTAAACAATATTTAAACAAACAAACTTTAAATAATCTCTGTAAAATAGATACAAAATGTTTTAAATGCATCCGTTAAATAATTATCAAACAGACAAACATGTAAAATAATTTGGCGGGGAATTGTAGTCCAGTGTTTAAGGTAGTTAGTCATCTGTTATTATTCACATGACAGTCAACAGCGCTGGGGGTTCTAGTCTCCCAGCGGTCAGGGTGTGCTCGAATCGGTGTTCCTGACGAATGACGAACACTTGTATCATTAGATAGTGTGATTCAATAGCCTTCCAACGACTCGTATTTTGGGTCATGACATACAGACATGAAAAAATACACAAATGGCTCACTGTTAAAAGGATTGTAATGTTAAAATATACTAGCTGAATTTTCCTGACACTCAGATGAACCCTCACAAAGTTTTGTACGCTTAGAAAATGTGTTTCCTAGCTTCTTTGTGATCATTGAATCAATACAAAGGTTGAACTTCTCCCAATTAATGTGTCGTTACTACGTAATACGATATCAAACACTGTCATAGATTGAGAAATAATTGATAAAGTTGTCAAACAATTTACGCATGTTATGATGTTGGTATAATTGAATTCTAAATCAATAGGTCGGACCTATGTATACAGTGGCGTAGCTAGGTTCTGATTGCAGTGCACGCAAACCAGGTGCGGATACAGGATTTTCGAAAAGGGGGCGTAAAAAGGGGATATCGGAATAGTAGGGCCACGAATTGGTCCTCCGGCGCCTCGCAGAGGCTCATTTAATGCAGGGGGTATGGTGACCGCTTAAGGCCCCAGAAGCTCTCGAAAACATGGTGCAAAATCCTGCATTCTCGCAATTTCCAAGCATCAAAATGAATTTATTTACCACAAGGTTTTTAAAGTGTTCAGTAACCTTTCTTTGGTACATTATACAACAGAGATATCATAATAAACGAATGCATTAATTTATGACGAGAACGGGGATTACATTTTTGCCTTTGGCGCTGGTTGTTACCATCCCTGTTCTCTTTTTTTTCCTTTCCTTTTTTTAAAGGGGGGCGTGCGCCCCTTACGCCCCCCCGGATCCGCCTCTGCAAACTTACGGTAAGGGTCTGGGTTTAGGGTCCAGGACAGGGCGCTGTTAGGGGGTCCGGGGGCGAAGCCCCCACCCCCCGTGAGTTCCGCGGATATAGCCTTTTAGAACTAAATTTTAAGTGTATGGACGCTTACTTTCCCAATGAAATTGAACCAGTCACGAGCATTCAAAAACTTTTATTTCAATGCATTTTTATAATACTTTTTTTAAGAATTTGCAATCTTTCAGCCAAGGATGTTTCAATGATTTAATAAAGGAAAAAAGACAAAATGATATGAATCGCGCGAGTTTTCCTCTTCCTCTTCCCTTGTCATTTCTTTTTTATTAAAAAAATTGCCATTTCGTTTGTGCACGCAGGTGCGTCGGTTGTGTAAATGGTAGCTACGCCATTGGTATACACGGTGTTGTATCATACAGACTAAATCAATAGGTCAGACCTAGGTATATACGGTGTTGTATCATACAGACTAAATCAATAGGTCGGACCTAGGTAAACACGGTGTTGTATCATACAGACTAAATCAATAGGTCGGACCTAGGTATATACGGTGTTGCATCATACAGACTAAATCAATAGGTCGGACCTAGGTATATACCGTGTTGTATCATACAGACTAAATCAATAGGTCGGACCTCGGTATACACGGTGTTGTATCATACAAACTAAATCAATAGGTCGGACCTAGGTATTCCAAGTGTTGTATCATAAAGACTAAATCAATAGGTCGGACCTAGGTATTCCCGGTGTTGTATCATACAGACTAAATCAATAGGTCGGACCTAGGTATACACGGTGTTGTATCATACAGACTAAATCAATAGGTCAGACCTAGGTAAAGACGGTGTTGTATCATACAGACTAAATCAATAGGTCGGACCTAGGTATTCCCAGTGTTGTATCATACAGACTAAATCAATAGGTCGGACCTAGGAATATGCGGTGTTGTATCATACAGACTAAATCAATAAGTCGGACCTAGGTATATACGTGTTGTATCATAAAAACTAAATCAATATGTCGGACCTAGGTATACACGGTGTTGTATCATACAGACTAAAACAATAGGTTGGACCTAGGTATATACGGTGTTGTATCATACAGACTAAAACAATAGGTCGGACTTAGGTATACACGGTGTTGTATCATACACACTAAATCAATAGGTCGGAACTAGGTAAACACGATTTTGTATCATACAGACTAAATCAATATGTCGGACCTAGGTATACACGGTGTTGTATCATACAGACTAAATCAATAGGTCGGACCTAGGTAAACACGATGTTGTATCATACAGACTAAATCAATATGTCGGACCTAGGTATATACGGTGTTGTATCATATAGACTAAATCGATAGGTTGGACCTAAGTATATACGGTGTTGTATCATACAGACTAAATCGATAGGTTGGACCTAGGTATACACGGTGTTGTATCATACAGACTAAATCAATAGGTTGGACCTAAGTATATACGGTGTTGTATCATACAGACTAAATCGATAGGTTGGACCTAGGTATATACGGTGTTGTATCATACAGACTAAATCAATAGGTTGGACCTAGGTAAAGACGGTGTTGTATCATACAGACTAAATCAATAGGTCGGACCTAGGTATTCCCAGTGTTGTATCATACAGACTAAATCAATAGGTCGGACCTAGGTATATACGGTGTTGTATCATATAGACTAAATCGATAGGTTGGACCTAAGTATATACGGTGTTGTATCATACAGACTAAATCGATAGGTTGGACCTAGGTATTCCAAGTGTTGTATCATAAAGACTAAATCAATAGGTCGGACCTAGGTATTCCCGGTGTTGTATCATACAGACTAAATCAATAGGTCGGACCTAGGTATACACGGTGTTGTATCATACAGACTAAATCAATAGGTCAGACCTAGGTAAAGACGGTGTTGTATCATACAGACTAAATCAATAGGTCGGACCTAGGTATACACGGTGTTGTATCATACAGACTAAATCAATAGGTCAGACCTAGGTAAAGACGGTGTTGTATCATACAGACTAAATCAATAGGTCAGACCTAGGTATACACGGTGTTGTATCATACAGACTAAATCAATAGGTCGGACCTAAGTATACACGGTGTTGTATCATACAGACTAAATCAATAGGTCGGACCTAGGTATACACGGTGTTTTATCATACAGACTAAATAAATAGTGGACCTAAGTATACACGGTGTTGTATCATACAGACTAAATCAATAGGTTCGACCTAAGTATATACGGTGTTGTATCATACAGACTAAATCAATAGGTCAGACCTAGGTATACACGGTGTTGTGTCATACAGACTAAATCAATAGGTCAGACCTAGGTATACACGGTGTTGTATCATACAGACTAAATCAATAGGTCGGACCTAGGTATACACGGTGTTTTATCATACAGACTAAATCAATAGGTTGGACCTAGGTATACACGGTGTTGTATCATACAGACTAAACCAATAGGTCAGACCTAGGTATATACGGTGTTTTATCATACAGACTAAATCGATAGGTTGGACCTAGGTATTCCAAGTGTTGTATCATAAAGACTAAATCAATAGGTCGGACCTAGGTATTCCCGGTGTTGTATCATACAGACTAAATCAATAGGTCGGACCTAGGTATACACGGTGTTGTATCATACAGACTAAATCAATAGGTCAGACCTAGGTAAAGACGGTGTTGTATCATACAGACTAAATCAATAGGTCGGACCTAGGTATTCCCAGTGTTGTATCATACAGACTAAATCAATAGGTCGGACCTAGGTATATGCGGTGTTGTATCATACAGACTAAATCAATAAGTCGGACCTAGGTATATACGTGTTGTATCATAAAAACTAAATCAATATGTCGGACCTAGGTATACACGGTGTTGTATCATACAGACTAAAACAATAGGTTGGACCTAGGTATATACGGTGTTGTATCATACAGACTAAAACAATAGGTCGGACCTAGGTATACACGGTGTTGTATCATACACACTAAATCAATAGGTCGGAACTAGGTAAACACGATTTTGTATCATACAGACTAAATCAATATGTCGGACCTAGGTATACACGGTGTTGTATCATACAGACTAAATCAATAGGTCGGACCTAGGTAAACACGATGTTGTATCATACAGACTAAATCAATATGTCGGTATATACGGTGTTGTATCATATAGACTAAATCGATAGGTTGGACCTAGGTATACACGGTGTTGTATCATACAGACTAAATCAATAGGTTGGACCTAAGTATATACGGTGTTGTATCATACAGACTAAATCGATAGGTTGGACCTAGGTATATACGGTGTTGTATCATACAGACTAAATCAATAGGTTGGACCTAGGTATTCCCGGTGTTGTATCATACAGACTAAATCAATAGGTTGGACCTAAGTATATACGGTGTTGTATCATACAGACTAAATCAATAGGTTGGACCTAGGTATATACGGTGTTGTATCATACAGACTAAATCAATAGGTCAGACCTAGGTATACACGGTGTTGTATCATACAGACTAAATCAATAGGTCGGACCTAGGTATATATGGTGTTGTATCATACAGACTAAATCAATAGGTCGGACCTAGGTATACACGGTGTTGTATCATACAGACTAAATCAATAGGTTGGACCTAGGTATACACGGTGTTGTATCATACAGACTAAATCAATAGGTCGGACCTAGGTATACACGGTGTTGTATCATACAGACTAAATCAATAGGTTGGACCTAGGTATACACGGTGTTGTATCATACAGACTAAAAGGTCGGACCTAGGTATACACGGTGTTGTATCATACAGACTAAACCAATAGGTCGGACCTAGGTATACACGGTGTTGTATCATACAACACCAGGAATACCTAAATCAATAGGTCGGACCTAGGTATACACGGTGTTGTATTATACAACACTGGGAATACCTAAATCAATATGTCGGACCTAGGTATACACGGTGTTGTATCATACAGACTAAACCAATAGGTCAGACCTAGGTATATACGGTGTTTTATCATACAGACTAAAAGGTCGGACCTAGGTATATACGGTGTTGTATCATACAGACTAAAACAATAGGTCAGACCTAGGTATATACGGTGTTGTATCATACAGACTAAATCAATAGGTTGGACCTAGGTATATACGGTGTTGTATCATACAGACTAAAACAATAGGTCAGACCTAGGTATATACGGTGTTGTATCATAAAGACTAAATCAATAGGTTGGACCTAGGTATATACGGTGTTGTATCATACAGACTAAAACAATAGGTCAGACCTAGGTATACACGGTGTTGTATCATACAGACTAAAACAATAGGTCAGACCTAGGTATATACGGTGTTGTATCATACAGACTAAAAGGTCGGACCTAGGTATATACGGTGTTGTATCATACAGATTAAAACAATAGGTTGGACCTAGGTATATACGGTGTTGTATCATACAGACTAAAAGGTCGGACCTAGGTATATACGGTGTTGTATCATACAGATTAAAACAATAGGTTGGACCTAGGTATATACGGTGTTGTATCATACAGACTCAATCAATAGGTCGGACCTAGGTATATACGGTGTTATCATACAGACTAAATCAATAGGTCAGACCTAGGTATACACGGTGTTGTATCATACAGACTAAATCAATAGGTCGGACCTAAGTATACACGGTGTTGTATCATACAGACTAAATCAATAGGTCGGACCTAGGTATACACGGTGTTTTATCATACAGACTAAATAAATAGTGGACCTAAGTATACACGGTGTTGTATCATACAGACTAAATCAATAGGTTCGACCTAAGTATATACGGTGTTGTATCATACAGACTAAATCAATAGGTCAGACCTAGGTATACACGGTGTTGTGTCATACAGACTAAATCAATAGGTCAGACCTAGGTATACACGGTGTTGTATCATACAGACTAAATCAATAGGTCGGACCTAGGTATACACGGTGTTTTATCATACAGACTAAATCAATAGGTTGGACCTAGGTATACACGGTGTTGTATCATACAGACTAAACCAATAGGTCAGACCTAGGTATATACGGTGTTTTATCATACAGACTAAATCAATAGGTTGGACCTAGGTATATACGGTGTTGTATCATACAGACTAAAAGGTCGGACCTAGGTATATACGGTGTTGTATCATACAGACTAAAAGGTCGGACCTAGGTATACACGGTGTTGTATCATACAGACTAAATCAATAGGTTGGACCTAAGTATATACGGTGTTGTATCATACAGACTAAAACAATAGGTTGGACCTAGGTATATACGGTGTTGTATCATACAGACTAAAACAATAGGTTGGACCTAGGTATATACGGTGTTGTATCAGACAGACTAAAAGGTCGGACCTTGGTATATACGGTGTTGTATCATACAGACTAAAACAATAGGCTGGACCTAGGTATATACGGTGTTGTATCATACAGACTAAATCAATAGGTCGGACCTAGGTATATACGGTGTTATCATACAGACTAAATCAATAGGTCAGACCTAGGTATACACGGTGTTGTATCATACAGACTAAATCAATAGGTCGGACCTAAGTATACACGGTGTTGTATCATACAGACTAAATCAATAGGTTGGACCTAAGTATATACCGTGTTGTATCATACAGACTAAATCAATAGGTTGGACCTAAGTATATACGGTGTTGTATCATACATACTAAATCAATAGGTCGGACCTAGGTATACACGGTGTTGTATCATACAGACTAAATCAATAGGTTGGACCTAAGTATATACGGTGTTGTATCATACAGACTAAAACAATAGGTCGGACCTAGGTATACACGGTGTTGTATCATACAGACTAAATCAATAGGTCGGACCTAAGTGTATACCGTGTTGTATCATACAGACTAAATCAATAGGTCGGACCTAAGTATACACGGTGTTGTATCATACAGACTAAATCAATAGGTTCGACCTAAGTATATACGGTGTTGTATCATACAGACTAAATCAATAGGTCAGACCTAGGTATACACGGTGTTGTATCATACAGACTAAATCAATAGGTCGGACCTAGGTATACACGGTGTTTTATCATACAGACTAAATCAATAGGTTGGACCTAGGTATACACGGTGTTGTATCATACACACTTAACCAAAAGGTTGGATCTAGGTATATCCGGTGTTGTATCATACAGAACAATGCAGAGCAGTGATACCAATGTCTTCCATTTTGCATGCTGTTGGACCTTAATAAATGTCGGTCCGATGTGTACGCATAATTAAACAAACAGCGTTTGTCGGTAAATAACCTTTCAAAGAAATTGACTTGTGTCAATTGAAGACTACGTTATAAGATGATATACCTATTGATATCTTTAGTGTAGATGTATATTTTGTTAACGTGTTATCTATGAATTGATTGTTTTTAGGTTACTTCTTTGCATCATAAATGTATTGCGGTCACCATTACCACAGACTATGGAAATGCCGCTAATACAAATGGATTATATAGCAAAATGTTAAGTTTTTGATGAATGTCAACGGCATTTCCTTTTGTAATGAGTTTTTGTCAAAAAGTTTCTCTCCCATTTTTGTCTAAATACAATAAGATACGATATAATGAGGTAAATAACAGAACACAGCATGCATTTGAAGGTTTTAATAGATAAGTGTCCATCATATATGAGTACATTAAATAAAATGTGTTAACATGATTGATCATGGTTGTGATTTGTCACAAAACATGGACAAGTGTTAAAAATTCAATTAACAAAAACTGGGTTTTTTATAGAGTAATGGTATAATTAACTACGAAATCTACAAATTATCGAATTGAAATGTTTGTCAGACAACAATAAAAAACTAAACAAAGTGGTGGAAAGATGAATGAAAAAAAGGGAAAACAAGATTTAGTTACTACGGAACTCGTCTTTTTTTTTTTCAAAATACACAAGCTCGGGAACAAATTTGACACCATAGGCCATTGAGAAAATTGTAATCACGAATCCAGACAAACGTCGTTAACTATATATTTTTAATTTAAAAAGTATTATCATATCATTTTGTAATATTGATATTATAATACGCCATACTATAATTGAAAAATTTGCTTATGTGGAAACTCATTCAAACAAAACGGCGGAGAGAAAATATAGAAGATTTATTAAGAAGCAGGGCAAAATGTATTCTAAATGTATAATGTCAGATTACACACTGTTAAAATCCACATAGTACAATACAGTAGGATACCAAACGTATTCTGGTTCCATTCAGAAAATATCAAAGAAAACCTACCAAACAACAAGAGCCAAGGGACAGTTACAAATCCGGATATAGAAAAACAAAACACAAAAACCAAAAACATAAAACACAGAAAGAGAGTAACCCGAACCCAATAAAAACCATGGGTGCACTCAGGCACTCCGGACGAGTAACCAATGCCTGCCTCAAATTAGACACCCGTCGAGTTACTCATTGTCATGTCTAGGGAAAAATCAAATCCAGGAATAGGAACACTACCCATGCAGACTTAGTGCATGCGTCATTTGTAGAAACAATCCTTAAATTCCAGACAAAAAATATGATACAAAATAGTTTTGTTCCAATTCCTTACAACGTTTCAATTGCGACGTTTACAACGTTTCAATTGCGACGTTGATGTCAATGTGTTTTAATTTTAACTTCAGAATTAATTTTAACTCCATCAAAGTGTTGTTTATTGACAGGCGTTCATTTTGTTTTCACGTAACACTGTAAATATCAGTCATTGAGGTTATAAATGATGTTTATAGCTTCTGAAGTTACTCTGTACGGATATCAAAAATAAAACAAGAAATGGGTTAGGTCGTTAGTTTTTTTAAAATAAGTTATGTGAATATAGGCCAATAATAACAAAGGAGGGAACATGCTGAAACATAAAACATTAAACTTTATATAAATGAAATAAAAAACCCCGCATTATTCATGCAAAGTGGCTTTCCTCATATTTCGAATAACATTTATCGATTTGTCGTCTATGCAGTAAAATTTTGGATTAGCAGCAGACTGTAATTCATCCGACAAGTTTGTAAAATTGGTGAAGCAAAAATTCATTTTTAATCATTTAAATACTTTAGTTCTAGTGCTAGAACTTAATGATGCATGTTTTACAGAGGTCGATTGTTAATGCATTCGGATATCATCATGGTTTATTATATTAGATAATAAAAGGATTACGATTTACCAGACATCTGAAGAAATGTTTTTTTATTACATGAATAAAATTTTACCTGTTTTTGATTGCTTTAAAACTACTTCCGGGTTATAAATTGCAACAGTACTAAAATTGCAACAAACTATGGTTATATTAGTTCCGTTGCCCAAACGGTCAAGCGGAATCCAATATTGACCTGTTTTCGTATTTGATTCATTTAGGTTTTTTGTAACACACCTAATATCGCTATATTATCAAATATTATATTTATTACTACATGAATAGAATTTAACGTGGTTTTGATTGGTTTAAAACTACTTTCTGGTAATGGTAAATCGCAACAGGACAATAATTGTATCAAAATATGATTATTTTTGTCGTTGCACAGTTCTGCTGCACAAGCGGTGAATCGGAATCAAATATCGACCAGTATTCTAATCGTTTGCAAATCAAAAATCTTGTCAACAGAATGAACGCGTCTGCTGCTATTAGATCTAGTATGATAGACGAGAATTTTACAAGATTTTATTCATGTAATAAAACCGTTACTGACTTAAGTAAAAATATGCGGTCGCTTTATTTCTTAACCGTCAAAAATGTTAACTTGCCTAGCGGCTCTGTAAATATTACATTTTCTTTGGTTAAGAAAGCCCGATAGCGACCTATATTAGCAATTGTATAATATAAACTGTCTGCAAATTATTATCTTTCATGTACAGACCGTTTTCATCTGGTAGCGCATTGAAATCATAGTAACCACGCTGAATTTGTAACGTAAAATTGTGGACATTTTGTGGACAATACATATTTTTAACCCCCCCCCCCCTTTACAAACACGAACATATTGCCAGAGGGTCATCATGATGCAAGACATATTTAAAGTTGTTTTAATAGTACTGCCCGTGACAATAAATGTAATAACGGTAATACAGCTAATTAATCATACACTATACAGTATAACCATCGAGATTTTTACATATATAAAAGTTTAGTGTTCTGCAAGTAGCCGTTAAGGAAAACGCCTATTCAAGTGTAACCAGTTTGTTTCATCTGAAAGTCCTAGAAATGCATGCAGGGGCGTAGCTGCCTTTACGCAAATACGCAGTTGCGTACTTTCGGAAACAGTAACAAAAATTAAAAAGTGACAAAAATGTCTTCATGCAGCGTTAAATTTATACTTTTCAATTCAGATAATATAAACTACAATCCTATAACTCGTCTCCGCATTCATAAACACCATCAATCCGGAAATTGTACTCTTCCGACCGTATAAGTTTGCGTTTTACTTTTTTAAAAGTTTGCATTGCATAAAATTTAAAATGACCTCTTCGTCAAGGACTGAGTTTCTCGAATCGTCAACACCTTATCCAGACATATTGAAGCTCGACGGCGAGCATCATTCCATCACCGATGATGTCAAATATAAAGTGTTAACTTTGAAATGGAAAAACGTTCACCTATTCAATTTTCCAATATATCTGCCGTATTTTGTTGAGCCAAAAGTAGATTTGGTTTTCCGTCATGTCATAATCATATTTGAAGCCCAGTTAAGGTCTCTCAAAAAGTGGTTCAAAACTGTTCAAAATCGCTAAAATCCGGGAGCTTCAGGGGGGCTTCGTCCCCCTGGTCCCCCCACCAGGGCTTTGCCCTGGACCCACTGGGGGCCTTGAGCGGCCCCCCGACCCCTCGCCGTAATTTTGCATACATCAAATTTAGGTCCAGCTACGCCCCTGGCATGTTCAACTTTAATAACATTAAAACTAATAAAGGTCAGTTAGCGAAGAACAGGATAATGACTACGAAAGAATGGCGTTTGAAGCTGGCTCGAAGTCACAAAGATAACACAGCTGGGTGAATATCTCAATGTGACAAAATACTATAAAGTGCAATTCTTTCGCTCTTGTTAGTTCTAAAACCTTAAAAAGGCCCCAGTATTATTGATGATACATACACGCTCCCAAATACTCTCGTTTAAATTAATACATGTAATTACAGCACAAAATTTACAAACGTGTACATAAATTGTATATTTGTTTATTATATGGTTTATTATAGCGAGCACAGCTCGTAGCGGCGATCTCTACCGCAATTACGTGTCATGTGATCAAAATGAAACCACGTGATCAAAATCTACTTAATGCTGATATTGATTTTTTTTCGTCCGGAAGTTGATATCGTCAAAAATCTGGAACAAAGTGAATGAAGAAAATTACTAAAAATAATTTTAAGAAAGACTTGAAAATACAGTTGACATCGATAAAAAATAAATGTTATATTTAAAATTGTTTGTTTTGTTTGTTTGATGGTGTTTAACACCAATTTCAGCAATTTTTCAGCTATATCATGGCATCCAGTTTTTATTGGGGGAGGAAGCCTTGGTACTCGGAGAAAATCCCCGACCTGCGGTAGGAAAACTGGCAATCCTTGTCAGTTAAGATTGGAGTCGAGTACACCCTGCTTGCTGTGAGACCACGTGATCAATAGTAGACGAACTACCTTGACCACTCGGCCACCGAGGCCCCTATATTTAAAATTCACAACAAACATTTCATACTATTTTTTTTGCCATCTCAAAATCGATCTTTAAAAACTGACAATCAAATTACACTTCATGTGACATCACTGTTACAAAGAAAGACGTCACGTGACTACTGGAATTTAGAGGCACTTTTTGGGGTGATAGAAAATAACGTCAATTATGAAATGCACATTATATATTGATAATAAAGGACTATATTGTCTGTGCTTGCATTTTGGCAATGCCTACTCCATATTAATAATTGCACTTGTACATATAAATAGTATTGTAGTAAATTCCATTTTAGGTCAAGGACGTCGATCATATAACAACTGTGTTTTCATTGGTCCTTAACGAGTGACGTCATTAGAAATGAACAATAAATTATAACTTTCCACTGTAGATCAACCCAACGTGATATCGTTAAGAACAAGAAAACTTTTGATGCAGAACATCAATTCGCCGCCGATTTATTCTGCATTCTGAACATTTTTGTCTATATGATAATTATTTGACGGGAGATATTTTAATGCATGTAATATATAGTATGCTTTAAAATGTGTAAGTGTAATTTTGTAAGTGTATATTTGTATCGTCAATAAAAGTATTCAGTTAAAAACGTAGTGTTTCTTCTTTTTAATTTGCATAACTGCATATTCTTTGGGGACGCTTTTGTTGGATTTGGGGGGTTTTGGAAAATGGGGGCGTTTTGGTAGGGGGAGTTTTGACTCGAATTCGTATACATTTATGTTAATAAGCTTATTCCCTGTTTTGTACAGTTATATTGTATATAATGTTGTAATGCCTCATAGAAGCTTCAAGTCAATATTTTGTACACACGAACAATATGTATTTAAACACTGAATAGTGCCATTTGTTGTACTTAGCATGGGTGGCTTAGAGATGTATTAAAATAAAACGTTCAGAACTTTGAACCTGGACGCCATGATATAGTTGAACAATTGCTATATATCGATATATCTTTATTTCTCATAAAGCCAATGCATAACACTCGTACAGAGATATAACAATAAATATTCAACAGCTATATACAATATATACACACATATATACAGAGAACAGTTACACAAATCTAAGATCTTGGAAGAACAAAACCAGCATTTATATCAGTTATAAAGTTACAGAGTTTCTTAAGGATGTAGGAGGGTCAATTTCAAAGTGATGTCATTTTTTCCAAAATGGGTTTTATAAAGTCTTCAATCATAATACTTTTTATCAACAATGTTTAAAACTAGTCTTACCGAATTAGTTTTCGAGATATCCCACACCAAACAAAGGACCCTTTAAAATTGTGAAAATTCTATTTTTGGCAGAATTTTTAGGTGTCATTTACAATTATTCGTTAAAACTAACTTAATAATAAGCTAAATTAAATATTAAGTAATTAATTGTTTAAAGATTACATCTAATTTAAGAACAAAACAGATAAATATTATTTTTTGCATACATATATATGAGATAAAACTTAAAAATTTAGGTTAGAAGCATGGCAAACTACCAGGAAAATAACCATAGGGGGCAACATTTTTAAAATGAACCAAAATATGTTAAAAAGTGATGTCAATTTTTTCAAATGTATAAAATTACTTTCAATATATATGGTAAATTAAATTTCTATAACATTTATATGGGGTCACCGTGCTTTTAAGAAAAAGACAGAGAGAAACTCCCCAAAATTTACATTTTTGACCTTTATTTCAAAGTTTTATCTCTTGATATTCCATTTATGATTAGTCTTACTGTATAGTGTTTATTAAAAGGGGAATTACAATCATACCTTAACAGCTATAAACAGCAACCTGACATTTAAACCCTCAAAAAGTTCCAAAGGTACCATCATATGACCTTGACCTTTGTCTTCAAGGTCAAATTTATGCTTAATTCACACATAGAAAGGCAAGATCATAGCTATTTTATTCTTTGTGGTATGATTTTAATTTGTTGATCATCAATCAAGATAATACAATAAGTTAAATAATAAAATGACCTTCATATTAGACCTTGAAATTTTACCTTCAATGTGAAACTTTTGTAATGTACCATTAAGCCTATTTTACATGCAAAGCTCGTCATCGAAATTTTTGTAGACCTGTGGTACAAGTCAAGTTTTGCAACAGAGTTGCATGTTATCTTCATATATCCTTGACATTTGACCTAAAGATCAATTTTAGGACAATGTAATACACAATGTCTATAAGAAAATGAGATCTGGAATAAGTTATGTGACAAATAAACTCCACATTGTACCCAATGTGTTTCCCCATGATTTCCTCTATTCTGTTATTTGTGGGTGTATCATCATGAGATGATGTATGGTGATCTAAAGTCATTGTAAGTCATGTAAGCTGCTACATTGTATACTGGCATATAACAATTTGTCATTTTTTGGTAATTTTGGCAAATTTAATATAATATTGTACATCTCAGCTTCAGAATTGACCAGTTAAATACAGTACTGAAAAAAGTATCACCCATGGATGTTTTTTTTAAAATTCAACCCTTTCTTTTAAATACAAAGTCCCAAAATTTTAACAAAATATTCATATTACCTTTATGTTTGTATACACGAAGAAAAAAATGTAGGTTCGTGTGCTAAATTTTTTGAGAAGTACGGGAAAAACGATCCATTTTTTATATTTTTCCCATTATTTCAAGTTTTGCCCTTAAAATATCTGTCAGTGTATTTATTTCGGTAAACTAGCTAATTTATTTCATATAACATGTGTTTGCTAAAACTAGGGGCTTTCTATAGCCTGATAAGCATGCACAGTGTGTCAAGTGCTAAAGAGTCAAAAAGGATAAATACATGTACCTAACAAAAAAGACATTTCAGGTACAAGAATTTTTACATCAATGTTTAGATTCTAATACAATTTTACAAGAAGGTAGAGCTGTTTTCGCAGGTTTGATTGGTAATCCATCCAATACAATTTTCTAAATAATTAGCAGAGTGTAATACGACAGCAATATGTTGAACCATGTATGCTTGGGGGGCAGGGGGGGGACAAAGTGGATACAAAATTTATATTGGAATACACTAACATTGGCGGCCAAGCAGTTAAGGCAGTTCGTCTAGTATAGATTACATGGTCTGTCAACCCTGAGGTTGCAGGTTCGAGTCACTGCGGGCAGGGTCAGTTTTCCTACCAAAGGTCGGGGTTTTCTCCTGTTACTCCTCCCCAATGAAAACTGGACACCATGATATAGCTGAACAATTGCTGAAAGTGGTGTTAAACACCATTAAAACAAGAAAAAAAAACAATCTAGCATTAAATGGACGTTATATTTCAATTTCCAAATCAATCCACTATTTCTCAGGTTACAACACTGAAACCAATATTGCCCTTTATTGCTAGTAGATAAAGAACCATATGCACCAATTTCAATAAAATCGTTCAACAATTACTAAAGTTAGAGCACGGAAACTAAATATTTAACAATAACCACACCAAGAGTTGTACCATATGCGCCTTTCACATTCATGATTGTGGCATAAAAACTTGAACTTGAGTTGCATATATTTCGTAATTTTATATGTTCAAATAATGACAACAAATAGCCTTGACAATGTCAACAAATTATAATCTAAATGTTATGCTCCTTTTTACTCAGCATTTTCACAAAATAAACTACAGAGAAGCTTGAGTTATGCCCCTTTATATATATCAGTGTTACATTATTGATGGATGGTATTGGTGGCTCAATAATAGGTAATCTTGGTGCAGGTATTTCAGCTACATATAATTCATCATTCGCATGTACTTCTGTCAAGTCTATGCCTTTTTCATAACAGGTACCCTGACTCAATTCACAACTTGTAGTTTTCTGATCATTACTGAAAAAAACATATATAAAGAGCATTGAGTATCACTATAACATATGAAATGACATACAATTTTACTCATCTCTATAGCCATTTCAATAGAAATGGTGGGTTAAACTATGTTTGATGTGCCAAACCTCCCTCTTTGAAAGACACAAATTAAAACAAAGTGATCGACAGATTCCAAAATACAAATGGCAAGTACCTGAAAAAAATTTCTTATAACCCTGATCTAAAAGTTGGTCACAAAAATTATATATAGAATTTAAAAATTCAAAAAATGTGTGGTTCCAAAAGAACTAAATGATCAGACCATTCAACATTTCTGAAGGCCATATTTTTGGTTATATTTAATAGTTATGGTAACAATTTATGTGGGATATGATTTACAAAAAAAAGTGTTGCTTAGTTTCATACTCTCATACTTTCATATCTCTCAGGAAACAACCTCTGTATAAAAATTAGGAGATAATCCAAAATTAGTATTTACAATGTACCTACAAATTATAATATAACGTGTTTCAATGTCATTGATAAAGTGTATACATGTATATGCTTAATCGTGAAAATAAGCATCAATTTAACAATGATTTTTATCGATTTACTAGTACTACTACTAGTATATCCAAGTTAACAAGTATATACAATCTTTTTTTTTATATAAAACCATTGAAACCAGTAAAAGAGAGAAAATGTGACATTTACACTATACCCGAAATAATGTATTGTGAATTAATAATACTAGTATTAAATTAACATAAGTACTGTACAAAAAATAGTTTTTTTAATACATAGTGCATTTCCAAATTTGCTTTTCTTTTAATTTGAACCACTGTGTTCATTTTCCTACATACATTGAGTTTTCTTTATCATTTTTATCTAAGTACAGTCAATGTACAGGTATGAACTTCTCATGACACCATGGAGATGGTTAGCAAAATTTATCGATATTACATCAATATGTATTTCAATTTTTACCTCAGACAAGGCCATCATCATGTTTTTTCTCTGTTGGTATGATGTTTACACGTTGGCATTTGCTGTTTACACAAAGTATTTTCTAAGTAGCAGCTCAAGTGTTTATACATTTTACACAGTTTTGCAGAGTAATAAGGATGTTCATATTCCTTGCAGGCTGATCGTCAGTCGGCAAGTACAGCCAATTCACCAACCCTGCGTCCATCTTTCCACTCAGCTAAAGCTAGGGTTAAGTAATTTCCTTTGTGATCATTAACTATATACTTCTTTTTGAGCACTGCGGGATATATCAGGTGTGGTCAGTTGGCATAATAATCTTTTGCAGCAAAGCGACTTTCCTATAACTACCCAGCGCTTTTGACAGATATTTTCTTCTGCTTTTCAGAAGACAAAAACACAATCTTACGTCTAGCCACGGAATAAGACTAAAAAGGTTTAAATCTGATCAAAATTCTTGTCTGACGACATCCCGTGTTTATTCCGGAAGTTGGCGGGTACTTACGTAAATGTCGTATTTTCTTTGAAAATCAAGTTATTTGTTTAAAAATCCGATATCTTTATATACTATTATTTAATTCAATACAAATCTTTTGTATTTCGTGGATTTCTTTAGTCTATATTAATTTTTGTGAAGTTTTACTGATAACGACATCAATAATTTTACGGTGCGCAAAGCATAAGGAACAAAAACACAATTGTTGACAGCTCGTTTTCCCTCTTTGTTTATATTAACATAAAGTCAATTTAAAAAAATTCCACTGATAGTTCTGGAATGCCATTTGGTAGTCTGAAAGTTCAATACCTCTTCCAAACTATATCCAAAATTTAGAAAAATTGATCAATGTTAACTCTTTTTAAAGCTCTGGAAGCATCCCTATCTTCAGGGAGGGATGAAGTCTGAGAGACTCTGAAAACAGGAAATTGGCAATTATTCCACTAGTCTAAAATAATCCTAATCCATTATATTTCATCAAATGTTTAATTTCTAATTTTTTTTAAAAGAAAAAAAATTACAAAGAAATATACCATTTTATGGGGAACTACATTCATGGACAACGAGGTGCAAAGGTCATCAATTGTGTTGTCGTTCCTAAATATAAGCTGAAAATTGCCCGATTTCAATAAAACTTACCATATGCCTTGTTTGATCTAATACGAGTCATTCTTCCAAATTTTATGTCGGTCTGACCGATACTTTTTGAGATATTTGGTATCACATGGACCTACCTTTAACTCGGTAAAACATCACCATTTTCTCCCAACTTTACCAAATTCTGTAACTTCACCTCTCGCACTAAAGTAGCTGTAACTTTCTTGTTTTTTGAGATATCTACAAAAAATAAAATGTGTCTGAAAGTGAAAAGGTACAGGTAATTTATAAAAAAAAATTGTTGAGAAAGTTGACTTTTAAATACCTAAAATGTTAACATAATTTAAATATTTGAAATAAACGAGGAAAAATGAGAGAAAAAAACATTCATAATTCCATTTGAAAGTTAAAGAATAGTTTTAAAATTTAAACTTTTAGGGAAAAAATAGGCTAAAACATTATACAATCAAAAACCAACCTCTTTGTGGGGCTGAGAGGCACACAAAAGGTGGCAGAAATTATAAACTGAATATACCTATACCTGCAATTAAGCCCAGGGTAAAGGGAAGATCAATTAAACTTCAAAAGATTGTTAATTGCAAATAAATTGTAAATAACTCAAAAACTAATTATGTTTTTTACCTAATTGATACTCTGTTGAAGATAAATTTCCCAGTGTCATGGCGAGAGGACGTCTCCAACTGGTCTTATCTATTTTAACAATTTTTATCCATTTTAATAATAATGTACAGCAATTATATAAATCATCAGGATGTGATGAACTGTCATCTTCAAAAGGAGTAACAATTTTCGCCACTAAACAGAAATCTCATTTTGTTAAATACGAACTTTTATACCGACTGTATAACCGGAAATTAACAACGTCAATATGTAAACAAACAACAGCTGATAATTTAAATGACTCTTATCTTAAACCTTTTTATCTGCTGCAACTACTTATACTTAGCGGCGACATTGAGGTAAATCCTGGACCAATTAAATTTCCATGTCAAAAATGTGCTAAACCTGTTAAATCTAACCAAAAGGCAATTCAATGCGATTTTTGTGATATATGGGTGCATCTTAAATGTACTTTATTAACCACAGAACAGTACCGTAATCTTGAAAATTCAGATGAAACTTTTTACTGCGAGGTCTGTACAGATAGACTACCGAATTTTACTGACTCATTTTTCAAGCAAAAATGTGATGAGAACCAACCTCTACCCCATGTATGTGAAAATATGAATAACTTGGAACTCTACTCCATCAACTCTACATCAATACCAACCTCACCTGCAAGTGATAGTGAATATGAATATGATATTTTTGATGAACCCAAAAGCACCAATAAGAAATGTAAACTTAAATGAGACACTTAATGTAAATAAGGATACTATAACTGATATGCAACAATTATACTTTAAACCTATTACTGAACATTTTATTGAGAAACAAATTATGAAACTTAGTGTAAAGAAAGCCACTGGTATAGATGAAATATCAACTAAAATTATCAAGATAGCAGTCCCAGTTATCAAAACACCAACCAAAGAACTAATCAATAAATCTCTAGAGACATCAGTTTTCCCAGATAAACTTAAAATAGCACAAGTTGTACCAATACATAAAAAAACAGCACCTTACTTAAGGATAATTATCGACCAGTTAGTGTTTTACCAACTATCTCCAAACTTTTTGAAAAAGCTATAGACATACAAATAAGTGATTTCTTTGAGTCAAAATTTCATATGTACTTATCTGCTTTTAGACCGGGTTACAGTTGTCAAGATATTTTAATTAAAATTATAGAAGATTGGCGCATAGCCCTAGACGATAATAAATATATCGCTGCAATATTAATGGACCTCTCAAAAGCGTTCGACTGCCTGCCTCATAACCTTCTCCTTCTGAAACTCGAAAACTATGGTTTATCTAAAGAAGCCCTTACACTTCTAAAAAGTTACTTAAGCAACAGGAAACAATGTGTTAAAATTGGCTCAGTATATAGTTCCTTTCTAAATATTTACAAAGGGGTTCCCCAAGGATCAATTCTAGGACCAGTTCTATTTAACATCTTTATGAATGATATCTTTCACTTTGTGACAAAATCTGATTTATACAACTATGCAGATGACAATACACTCTCATATAGTAGTAATGATTTTCAAGATGTAATTAATACTCTAGAGGTAGAAAGTAAAGATTTAATACAATGGTTTAATAATAATCACATGCAGGTTAACCCAGAAAAATTCCAAGCCATAGCTGTAGGCAAAAAATCCCACTGTAAAAATATCGTATTTGATATAAATGGTAGTAAAATTAGTTGTGACGATGAAGTAAAACTTCTTGGTGTAACCTTTGATTTCAAACTAAATTTTGACACTCACATAGCAAATATATGTAAAAAAGCCTCCCAACAATTAAATGTCTTAAAAAGAATTGGACAACACCTCAACAAATTGGGTCGACTCACTATATACTATACTTTTATTCTGTCAAATTTTAATTATTGTCCCTTAGTGTGGCATTTCTGTAGCGAAAAAAACACAAAAAAACTAGAAAAAATTCAGGAGAGGGCCTTAAGATTTATCAATAACGACGATAGTGGTACATACGAAGACCTACTTATTAAATCTAAGATGCCATCATTACGTCTAAGAAGACTGCGTCTTTTAGCTATACAAGTTTTTAAAATAGTTAACAAACAATCCCCTGTATACTTACATGATCTTATAACTATTAAACAGAGTATTTATTCTTTTAGATATTCAAATATAGCAGCCAAACCAAACGTTAATACAACAAGGTATGGTCTACACTCAGTGCGGTATGGGGCTGCCAAACTATGGAATGAACTCCCAAATGATATGAGAGGAGATATAAGTTTAAATCAATTCAAGGGTTTAATTAGTAGGTGGGAAGGGGTGGCTTGTAATTGTTCTTTTTGTTGTTAGATATAGTTTGGCATCCCTGACCTCACCGGTGTCTGAAATCTCTAGTGCTCCTTTCAGTGCTGCATGTTGATATGCGTTGGCTTTGCTTTGCTTACATCTTTTATTTTCTAATATGTAAACATTTGTGCTTTTTGATGCTTGTGTATGCTTTTAATATATTTTAGTGCTGTTTCCGCTATTTGCTTTTATGTATCCCATGTCTGCTCATTTTTATGTGCTTACTTGTATCTTACCTGAGCTTTTTATGTTTTTATATGTCTGAGGAAATCTCTTATGTCTGCATGCATTTATGTACTGTATTTTGTCCTTAAACATGCTTTTACCTGTGATTTTATGTCTGCAATGTATTGTTTGCTTTGTTTGTTTGTACTCATATGTCTTAATGTCGGTTTTAAAAGCTCATCAGAGCTTATGTTTTATGTATATATAAACTGTTATCGTTTGTCTTACCGACTATAAATAAAATTTACTTGACTAGACTTGACTTGAGAAATAAACATTTTTATGCTTTAGTGTGATTTTAACCAGCCATTCTTTGGATGTAGGGCAAAAAGTTAAAAAAAAAACTTTAAAAAAAACTTTAAAATTTTAAATCCTAAATTTAGCCTGAAAAATGAATAAGTTTTATTTTAAACATATAATATAATGAAAAACTTTTAATCTTAACTTAAACAATAACAAAAAAGTTACCAATTGGGGAAAAATGTTGACACTCGAAGTGACACCTGTGTGTATTGTGCAATAAACATGTATGCCAGACTCACAGGTGTTACTGCTGTCAAGTAGTTGGGAGGCAAACTCAGCACCATTCTGTGTATTACTGTGGTAATTGTCAGTTGCCATAGCAAAAAGTATAAAAACCTGCAGTTCTGTGGTCCTGTCATCACTTCTGTGTGGATGTTGTAAGACTACGCCAGAAAGCTATTGAAGATGTTTACCACTGGTCAAATTGGTCCTCGCAAAGGTCTGTCTGGACTGCAGAAAGGGAAGGTTCCCCATGCTGGTAGATTCAAGAAGGGTCATGCAGATTTGAGAAAAAAAACTGCTACACCTACATCTTGGGATGAAAATGCCAACACCTCAAGCAATCACATGGACTCCAGACTGGATGGTAATGAACACAGTCAAGATGTACATGGAATGATAGAGATGACGGCTGACTCCAATGAATTCCATCTCACACTCCGCTCCTCTGATGGTAAATCCAGCAGCCTGAAAATAGAACAAGAAGAGAATAATGAACTTGCAGGAATGAGATTTGTTGACAGTGAATCTATGATGTACAGTCAACCGGCAACACAGAGAGGTATCCCCTTCATGCACAGACCCTGAAATGGATGCTTACAAGAAAAAAAAATGGGGAGTTTGTTGGATTTACTACATGAGATGTCTGCATTGCAGTTTCTATAGTCAGCCATTTAAACTTTACAAGGACATTCCAACCAAGAAACCTGGTCCTAATCCTGGAGCACCAAATGTTGCCCTAGCCACTGTGTTACAATATGCACCAATTGGGAACAGCAAGACACAAGAGATATTAGCCCGGATGAACTGTCCACCACCATGCCTTACCAGTATGAACAGAACTTCAAACAGAGTTGCAAAAGAGACGGTAGAACTGAATAAAAAAGACATGGCAGAAAAGATGGAGATAGTTAAAATTGAAAACAGAAAGCGAGGCAGACATGAAAACGAAATTAACATCACAGTGGATGGTCGTTATGGAAGCCAGACCATTACCAGCAAGAAGAAGCCAGGTCAAAATGCTTCCCAGGCATTTTCCCTTGCAATAGAGACAGTCACAGACAGGAAATACATTATAGCAGCAGTCCACCAGAATCAACTTTGTTGGAAGGGAGCTTGGTTAAGAGGCAAGGGCTTTGAAGTAGAGTGTCCAGGTGGACATGAAGACTGTACAGCCAACCTGTATAAAGCTGCACCAGTGTCAGAGTACACCATGGGGAAGGAAATAGGCACCCAGCTTGCACTCCAGGGGATACTAGTGAAGTATGCAACCTCTGATGGTGATGGAAGATCAGCCAGTGGAATAGATGATGGAATGAGGGCCCTGCACCCACTGTGGAAAGTTGAAAGACTTGCTGACCATGTGCACCTTGGACAGACACAGTTCAGAACAGCAATGAGAGCCCAGTTCAGTGAAAATATGTTCCATGGCACGACCAAAGAACAGAGAAGTGATCAGAAAAAAAACTTTTGTCTTGACCTAAAGTGCAGAAGTTCCATGGTTGTGAAGAAGCTGATGGAAACATACAACAAAGATGTGCATGAAGTGTGTAAACACTTACCTGCAACACTTGAGGCAACTGTGCGATGTTACAGTGGTGACTGCAGTCTGTGTGCTGAACACTCCATGGTCTGTCCAGGTACTGATTCTTCCAACTGGTGGCTGAGGTCCAAATATCTGTCAACATCCAGGATCACTGTGCTGCAAATGAATGAAAAGGATGTAATGTTACTGCAAGAACTATTGAAAATGAAGTTGAGTGAAGATGCAATAAACAGTATGAAGTTGTTGGACAGTACAAACAAGAACGAAGGAGTTCACAGAGCACTGAGTTTAAATTTACCGAAGAATATAAACTTTTCCAGAAACATGGAAGGAAGACTGGCTTCTGGTGTCCACAGAAACAACAATGGCACAGGGACTTCATCAATCAAGAAAAGTCAGCACTTTGGCATTGACCTCAGTGAAGGTAGCACCAAGTACCTAAAGAAAATTGACAAGAGAGCTGACTACCACAAAGAATATGAGAAAAGGCCACAGGTCATCAAAAGAAGACTAAAGAAAAGTGTTGACAGACTAGAAGAGCACAAGACATATAAAGAACTCCACTGTAAACAACCAGAACACAAGAAAGGCCAGTTAGTCATACCACCAGCACTTGTACACCACAGTGATTACTGTAAGAAGAAGCTACCCAGAGAAGCATGTTGATTGCTGATAAAAGGCCCTTTTCAGGGCCACCAACATTCTCCAAAAAGAATCTATAATGTTGTTGAACTCAAAATATTAAAAAAAGCTAATAAACTATTGAAATAAAATAGACCACCTGCTCGTTTTTGCCATTAATAAAATTCAAAAGTTCCCCCTCCCCCCACCTGTCCAAACTACTTAAATTAAAAGTTAAAAATGAACAAAGGCCTCCATTTTTTAATCCTAGAACTTTTTTTTCTATAAAAATGAGTATTAATTCTTTTAACAAATAGATGGGGGTCCATAGGAGCCCCCATTTAGGAAATAATATAGAAAAGTAGTAATTTTGAACCAAATTATAAAAAAGACCCCAAAAAACAATACAACTGTTAAATTTTCATACATTTCTTGTATTTCTATTGTTTTTCATTAAACATGACAAAAATATTGCCTTTGGTCTCAATATAGAGTGAAAAATCTAACTTTCTTACTCACCTCATTCTGGCTCCTAGGAACAAAAAACACAATTGTTGACAACTCTTTTTCCCGCTTTGTTTATATTAACATAAAGTCAATTTTAAAAAATTCCACCGATAGTTCTGTAATGCCATTTGGTAGTCTGAAAGTTCAATACCTCTTCCAAACTATATCTAAAATTTAGAAAAATTGATCAATGTTAACTCTTTTTAAAGCTCTGGAAGCATCCCTATCTTCAGGGATGAAGTCTGAGAGACTCCGAAAACAGGAAATTGGCAATTATTCCACTAGACTAAAATAATCCTAATCCATTATATTTCATCAAATGTTTAATTTCTAATTTTGTTTCAAAGTTCCTTCTTTCCAATAAGCCCAAAAAGTAAAACCAAAACAAGAAAAAAGCCAAAGAAAAAAAATTACAAAGAAATATACCATTTTATGGGGAACTACATTCGTGGACAACGAGGTGCAAAGGTCATCAATTGTGTTGTCGTTCCATAACAAAAATTAGTCTGGGATAAACAAAAATACGACCAGCGAACATCCTTAAGAGTAGTCTTTCTCTTACATGACATGAGTTCTGAAAATTTAATAATATTGTGTCTATGTATAAAGTAGTAGTATAGTGCTTGTTTACGTTTTTCGTTAAAATAATCGCATTATAAGAGATAGTGGTATTCATCTCCAATTTGTGAACTATTACATAATACACATTTTCGATTTCCCCTCGGGATATTTTGCCATCGCCCCGTTTCGATTGGAAGTTTATTGTTTGTTGTTCTAAATCTACAAAAAGAATTGCCTGTTCTAATTCTAGTATGTTAAAATATTCCTCTAATTTAAAATCTGTTTAAAAGGTTCTATAATTTATAGCTTTCATTGAATTTAGTACAAGAGAATTCCAATTCTGAATAAACTGATCCTCTAGGCATTGTTTTATTAAGTGTTTTAGCCATTCATTATTATTAAAGTTTTCAGATTCCCAAATATAAGAGAAGCCATGCACAGTCATTAAATATCTTTTTTACAAATGAGATCCAATCAATGTTTATATTTTTATTTTCATTCATTTGACGACACAATCAGTACATAATGTAAGACTATTTTGATTGCTTGCCAGTTATAAGCCTTGCAAAATAGCATACAGTTCTTACTTTTATATCTATATAAATAGGATATTGTCCTAGCTCCCCATACGCCATATAGCTAGGTGTGGATGTTTTAAAATTTAAAAGAGTCTTACAAAATTTTTAATTTATTTTTTTCAAAATCTCATTATTACTAAAATCCCACACTTCACACCCATAAAGCAGGATCGGTTTGATCATTTTGTCAAATAGATCAAGTTCACATGTTAATGAAAGTTTATGTTTTCTACCTATTTTCAAAAGCTCATATATAGCCTTATCAGCTAGATACTTTTTTGTTAAGTTAAAGATTCCGGTTTTAGTGAAAATTACACCAAGGTAATTGAAATTTTGAACTATTTCAAGATTTATATTATTATAACTGATACTCAAATTTTGTGGAGAGCTCCCATTTCCAAATACCATGACTTTAGTTTTATTGACATTCCACGTTTCACAATATGCATAAAAACATCCAGTTGAACTTGGAGATCATTTGCTGTCTCAGCTAATAATGGGGTATCATCGGCATATAACATAATAAAAAGTTTTAAGAAAATGTCTAGTTATTTAGTTTAGTCCTGTTGTGTTTTTATTTTCGAATAAGGTTTCCAAGTCGTTTAAGAATAACGAAAAAAGAAAAGGCGATAAGTTATCCCCCTGTCTCACGCGTTATTACAATCAAAATATTCAGATATACAGTTCTTATATGAGATACTTAATTTTCTATTGTCATACATGCTTCTAATAACATTATACATCTTGCCATTGATATTATTTGACAGCATTTTGTAGAAAAGTCCTTCTCTCCAAACCTTATCAAAAGCAATTTCAAAGTCTATAAAGGCGCAAAATAACTTTCTTTTGTTAAGTTTCAATATATGGAAAAATGTAAAAAGAGTAAAAATATTGTCTATAGTTGAGTAATTTTGACGAAATCCAAACTGATTTTCCTTTATAAGCTTAAATTCCTCAGAGAATTCATTAAGTATTGCATTTAAAATTGACGTAAATAATTTCCCTTGAGAACTGACAATTTAATAGACCTGTAGTTCTTGGGATCGTGACTATCACCTTTATTTTTATAGATAGGCATAATTGTACCAATTTAAGTGTTAGGGATTAAACCTTTATCAAAAATTAAATGAAATAACTTTTCATAAATATTAATAAATTGGTTTGACGTGGACCTGATATATTCGTTAATAATTCCGTCCTGCCCACAAGCTTTATCATTCTTAAGTTTCTGAATACATTTCAGAATTTCCTCCCTTGAAATGTAAGCATTAATATGCACGTTGATTTCTTTGTTATATAGATAACCAACAGTCTGTAGATCATTTCCGTTGTCATAGTCTTGTGTGTATTCAATTGTTTGAAAAAATCATAAAGTTTGTCAATTTCAATATTAGGTTGCTTCTTTCTTTTACCTTTGTTTAAAAGTTTCCAAAATTCTTTTGGGTTATCTGTACTTAGTTTTTTAATATCTTCTGTAAGTTTTTTACTATAAGTTTTATAATTTCTATGTAGTATTTGCTTATAATTCTTTTCAGCTACAATCATTTCCTAGCGATTTTGTAAAGAGGAGTTATGCCTAAAACTTTTTTTTCAATTTTCAATAATTTTGACGCGCAAATTTGCAGTCCATATCAAACCAACAATATATGTGACTTAGGTTTTTTTACCAGATGTGACATAAATTTCACCTAACTCTTTTAACAATGAGTCTACAATATCCTGATTCACATCATCAAGTTATCTATTATATATAGTAAGTCTGCTATCAAGTTCTGACAATTTATTAATATCAATATTAGTCTGAAAATCAACTTGCTTTTTGGGGTTCCATCTTTTAGGTTTTGTAACATATTTACCAACATGATTCAAAAGATTATCATCACAGTTTTGGTTGTCGATTATATATTCATCACATGAAAAACATATCATTATGGCAGTGTACATCTGAGAACAATTTGCTAGGTTCGAGAATTTCAAAGTCTTTGAATGATTTTAAAAAATAGGGACTACTAATACAATAATCTACTGCACTTGCGACAAGTAAATTTTTCAATATATTTTTCACTTCTTAGTCTACCATTAGCTATAAAAAGGCTATTGCTTTTATAAAAGTCTATTATTATATTTCCATATCTATTTCTTATCGTATCCATACTAGTTCTTTTAATAGGAAGAGATAATTGCTCTAAAATATTAGTATAATTATCCATATAATCTGACATGCTATTTTCATTATGATCGTTTCCGTCTAGAACTATAAAATCATCTCCATTACTTGTTCTGGCATTAAAGTCGCCTACAAGGCAAACGTATTCAAAAATATTTAAAAATGATAAATATTCCTTTTTCGTTCAGTGCTTCATCAGATGAATACTGTATTCAGGAGGTATGTATACTACACCAAATATTTCTGGTTGGTCCAATTTAAATAATTTCCCCTCACACTTAAAACAAAGGATATATTTACAACTTGATTCTTGCATTTCTATCATATTATGTAGAGTATCCCTATACCCGACTATAATTCCGGCCGATCGTCTAATGGTTATATTTTTTCGATATTTCATTACAAAGTGAAACCCTGGGAAGTCGATACCATCCAGGTCGTCAGTTTTTGTTTCGACAAAGCAACCTATATCGTGGTGTGCAATCAAATTTCGAAATTCTGGGTATTGTAACCTTGACTTAATGCCACAACAATTTAGACATAGTAATTAATACAATTGTTGCTAAGATTGATAATTGACCGATTTACAAAACAATCAATGCAAAATACATAGTATCTGGACAATCATGGCAGCTATAACAGACCGATATCTGATATCAATAAAAAAAATGGATGCAAAATTGTCTTTTCAATTTTAGATTGCTTTAAAAAAATGTTCGTGTAGAGGTCCAGATGAGAAAAAATCTTTGTAAGATTGTGAGAACTATCTAATAAACATTCACTTTGCAATTTCCAAAAGACGGCATTTGAAAATCTTTCCCCATAAGATACTATGTGAAGCTAAGTCCTGCAGTTGGGGCTAGTTTGAATAACCGATTTATGAATATGCTCACATGCAATCTTTTGTCAATGTTGGACGTTTTCAATTAAATTAATTATTGACATAACATTTACATACGCAACATACAAAAGTAGGCATACTCCAGAACTGTATACACAAAATAGCTTTATATTCTGGTTTTCGATTTTCTGCCGAAATTGTAGCCTTTTATTTTAGGTTTCTATTTTCAAAGCTACGCTCATGGTTAGCGCTACGCTCATGGTTAGCGCTATCACCGAAACACAAAGTACCACTACAAAATAATCCCACTGTTATTACTTCCGTATGTAAAATACCAAAACATTTACTTTTGCATGAAAATTTAATATCACCCAAAGCATTTTTGCAGTATTTTATCTTGATCTTTCACTCAACTTGACATAAGCTTTATTTTTATAACAGTTATCTTGCAAAAAATACAAGCTAACAACTATGACTCTCTTTCCTTCGGTATTTACGTACAAATAGGAAAAAAGAAAATACTTTTAAGGAATTTAGAAGAATCCGCAATTTATGTTGATTGTTGTTGGATTAAAAAATCTCAGCTTTCTTTGTAATACATGTACACATGAAATCCCAATTTACTACTGTTTTGTGTCACATATCATTTGTATCATATGTTTGTCAATTTTACAGGTATCATACAATTTTACAATTTTATCATACAGTAGGCACAAAACACCGAGGAATAGGATAACCGGTTATGTACAGGTCACATTCTCAATGGTTAAAACAAGAAACATCCCGAGTATTACATAATGGCTACCGTGAGAATATTGACCTTTTTAATTATTACCATTCTTGTAGTGTCAAATGAATACATATTTTGTTTGAATTGCACTGTATAAAGAATATATTAGAACCGCACTCCATGTATTTATTGTAATGGACTTTGAGTCTGGGTCCGATATTATGATCCATTCTATTTTCAGAATGAGTCACCAATTATTTCTTATTATAATATGACGTCCTTCAAACGCATTTAGAAACAAACCTCTGTATTGAATAAAATATGGCTGTTGCAGCCATTTCAAAAATCAAACCCTATATGTTGATGTTTTTCCTTTTTTATTATTCTATATTGTACCTTTGTTTTACAAACATCCAATAGAAAAAATGTTTTGAATAAAGTGTCCATATTCTTTTTTATGCCTATATTGTTTCCATGTGACAAATCTTCCTTTGACTCTTTCTACGTGCGCTGTGTTTTCAAGTGAGCGTTGTGTTGTTTACAATGACGTTGAAACCGTGAGACTTTTCCCGCCTCCACCGTAAACGAATTTACTGTATCAAAATGAAAACACAACTGAATTTATTAATGTTGATTAATTGTGGAAAATAACTGTTAATTTAAGTTTACACCATTTTGGATCTACAACGGGACCATTTATAAGCTCGGTAAAATGAGGTAAGCAGTTGCAACACAGCAACACAGTCACAGACACCGTATATATTGTTAATGTTAATATGTTAGTTAGTTTTAAATTTATAATTCTTCCTATTTTTCTACCAAGTTTTACACGAGAAAAATAATAATTTTGTAACAAAGGAGGATCTCAAAAATAAGAACAGCCAAAATAAACCTTTACCTATGTAGTCACGAAATGTAAAATTTCTATATTTTCATATCAGAATCGAAATAATATGGGTAGGCATTAAATTATTGATATTTTACCACTCACTAACATTTGTGGCAAAATATTCACGAATAAAATGCTAACCCATATTTAAATAATTCATAAAATTGGGGCAGTCATGAATTATCCTTAAATAATCTCAGTTGGGGCAGATAATTTGATCCATTCTATTATCAGAATGAGTCATAAATTACGTCTTAACAATGTCAGTCTGGGTCTGATGTTATGGTATATTCATTAAATAAAATGAGTTAACAATTATATCTTAATAGTCTCAGTCGGGGGTGGGGTGGCGGGGGGGGGGGTAATAATTTGATCCATTCTATTATCAGAATGAGGCACCAATTATATCTTTAAATCTCAGTCTGGAGCTGATAGTAAGGTTCATTCCTTAGTCAGAATGAGTCTCCAACTATGTCTTAATAATATCAGTGTGAGTCCATTCCCATGAGTCACCAATTTTGTCTTTATAATTTACGTCCGGGACTGATCTACAACCAGAGGTACAGAGACACAATATATACAATTATTAAATAATAATACATGACAATATGGAATGAAACAACAAAAAAGTATAATTTGACAATGTGTTAACCTGGAGGACTCGCATTTAATTTGACACAAGTTTTCTTAATTTTGTCATATTTGTGAATTGAAATAGCTTGTAGACAGTTGTTTATTTTTATAACCGTGCTGAAAAAGATATACCAAAGATGTCGGCGCCGTTGTAATAATACGATAAAATGATGAGTGGCCGTAGAAGGTAAATTGTTTTTACTTTTCTTTTGTTGTAAAGTTTGACCATCTTGAAAACTGGTAGGTTCCCGTCGCAATTTAGTGGCGTGTCTCGCTGTCACTATCACAAGCACGTTAAATATTAATGTAATTGTCGGAATATATAAGGATTTTTGGAACATAAGACCCTATTTCGAAAATCTTAGGAGATAAATCCCCAATTTGTCCATTTTCTGCATGCCATCCTGCAATTTGACCAAGCGAAATTACAAACGAAAAGATCAGCAAGAACACAAATTTTTTTGGAGCTCGCGAGTGTCGTGAAAATCGTTCACTTTTGAAAGGCCTGACTATAGAAACTAATCTTTCGCATGTAAATTCAAATATAAGGAAAGGCTTCATATACAGTGAAAAATAGAACATTACAAAAAAGATAGAACACCAAACCGGAATACGGAAATGCTAACGTCGCCTTCCCCCACGCGTATTGTATTTCAATTAGTATATGTAGTGTTAGCATCATAGTATCTGTTATTGCCAGAACGGTCAAATATACGGTTTGCCGATAAATCCAACGCAGTAAAAGATAGGGGAAATAATCCTGTCAATTTTTACAGCTTGAGGGGCGAACAGCATATACACACACAACTCCCATTCTGCAGTTCAGTTTTGTCATAGGACACAAATCATTAGTGTTGGTGATATTATCGGTATTAATTGTATTATATTCCATTAAAAGTAATAATTTCCACAACAAAACATAGTATTTTCACTTAACATTCATCTGAAAAAGAGTAAAAGAAGTAAATTTGCCATAATGCACACTAGTTTTGAAAAAACTATTCTTCAAACAAGACACTTTGGTATAACAGTAACTGAACTTTATATTATTTTCATTGTCACTCGTTTTTGCCTGTTAGTCTTTGAATAAGAGTTATGGTCGACGTATATTGCATTGACTACAAATCAAGGCGTCGCATTTTCCAATCAGAACTAAACTGTACACATGTGGATAGTACAGGCAATACCGAGAAAATAGCACAATCAAAAAGGACTTGTGGCAAGTCTACATTTACACTGTATACGCTGTCCCTACAACCTTTTGACCAACGGGTAACGAAGGTGATCATTCTATATCAGTAAATGTAATGTGTAACAAATTTTCAACAAGTTTAGGTTATTTCGACTACCATAAGAATAAAAACAATTAATGAATTTATATGTTAGATTTTGCAGTGAAGAGGATAAATCGTAATAGGCATTTCCACGTGATATTTATACCTGCATGTCAAGCTCTCAATACCTTTGTATTATTGTTTTACAGATTTCAGATCTCTATTAGAGACTTTTTTAGAAGACATCAACATTGCATTAGTAGGTATACCTGTTACATCGTAGATATATACTTTTTTGTAGTCTTAGGAATTCTATGAGTAAAAATGAATCAAATAAATATATTTTTACAATTTATCTATTTATAAAACAGATAAGGCACTGTAAAATATACGTCTCTAACAAGAATACAATAAACATTGAACATTTGTTTATATATAGTTACAATCAAATTTACCTAAAATGTAATTCTACAATTATATAAAAATGACAGAAGGCATGTCGCTCGCAAGTTGAATGTAATGAAAGTTGTAGTCCTCTGTTTGTGTTTCTGGTTAGTTGTTTTTTCTTTTATGTTTCTGTTTTGATTTTTTTGCAATCGTAAGCGAATCTAGTTCAATATTATAAGATCATGTATGCATTATCTATGTGTTTAAAACATATTCTCTCACAGGAATGCCGTGTGAACAACATATACAAAATAAAAAAACAAAGAATTGTTTTAACACATATTTGCGTTAATTGTATTACAAGTCTATGATGTCTTTACTAAAAATGTTAAAGTACCCGATTTCCTTGTAGATTACTAATCTAGCTAACATGTCATTGTCCAATCCTGTTTTTAGAAACAATCGTATCTTCTCTCCGTTCTGATAATGGTAAGATTGACACATTCTGTTTCACGTCGTCTATTCTTCTTCCGTTATGTAAACGAATCTCAAAGGGCTGAGCAATATTGATTAAAAATAAAACTATTGTTTGGTTTATAACCAGAATCTGGCCTCTGCAAAAGGCTGAGCAATATTGATTAAAAATAAAACTATTGATTGGTTTATAACCAGAATCCGGCCTCCGCAAAAGGCTGAGCAATATTGATTAAAATTAAACTATTGATTGGTTTATAACCAGAATCCGGCCTCCGCAAAAGGCTGAGCAATATTGATTAAAAATAAAACTATTGATTGGTTTATAACCAGAATCCGGCCTCCGCAAAAGGCTCCATGATATTGATGGAAGTAGAGTAATTAAAAAATAAATTAAAAAAAAAACATTTGATGTAAATGAACATAAGAAGCTTGATTTTTTTATTTGGTTATAGTTTGTGTTTGCTGAATTACTAACAGGAAGCCTAGTTTAAACTCTGACCCGGAAGCAGACTGAGAGTCAGGATACTGACTTTTGCATGAGTGTAACTGCAGTAATAAATATAACATAATTGCAGAAGTTCCTTTGCAACGGTATCTTCTTCCAGTATACGTTTACTTGTAAGCAGGTAAAATCATATTTCTGCTAAGATTATTCAAATTTCCTACTTGAGGACTGCATTGTGAAAATGAAGTAACCATGTGTGCTAGACAGAAATGAAGTGTGTAATAAATAAGCGTTCTATAATAAAACAGTCCCTGTAAATTTACTGCATGCTTTCCACAAGCCAGAAACTATGGGTCTAGAAATAGTGTTGTGCTGTTTATGTCCCCGTCCCGTGTAACCAGTCCACATTTTAGTGTTTCCCGTACCTGTGACGTAGTGTGTAGAGTTTCGTCCCTTGATTTTCCCTCTACTATTGACGTTGTCTGCTTTTATATTTGATTGTGTTATTTGCTGATATATTTGCTGTTTATTGCTGAAGGTGAGTGCTATTTCACCTTCATTATTGCTATTATTGTATCATTAAATTGCGTCATCACTTGCATCGCACCACACTGGCGTCGTCGACTCGTACGAACCTGAATTTAATTTTGACCGCGTGAGACAAGTTCTCCTCACGTCATTTCTATTGATTGAATATTATCATTGAATAAAATTATTTCTGAGTCTTATCTTAGGTGAGCGATATTATATTTGAATCAAGCAAGATCGAAGAAAATTATTCATGTACTTTTTCGGTAAACCGGCAGTGGCAAATATTTTTTCGCCGCGATTAAAAATCTGAGATTGGCATTTTTAGTCCGCCATTATCGCCTTCGTCTTCGACCAACAAGACGGAAGTCGTGTCACCGTGCATGTCTGACCGAGAAATCTAATTTTGGCAAATTGTAAACATCCGGATATTTCAAGTTTCGTGTGTTTTTGAAGACTCATTGAAGAATAATCAATTGTATTTTGATATTTGTATGTAATATTAAAATAATGTGTATTGTTATAAAATTAAATAAAGAAATAATGGCCAAAAAACTACTTGACCTAATGTCAGCTACAATCGAAGACCTCTCCAAAATTGAAGGCGTTGACAGTGGAATGGCTTCCTCAATAATAAATGCCAGATCACAAGATAACTACATCGACATTGATACAGTGTCCGAAATAACTGGCATTCCAGGAAAGACATTAAGAGACCAGTTGAAAGAGTCTAGTCCCTTCAGGCTAATGAGAGGAATGCTTCAAGACTTCGAAACACGTACTAGCACTAAGATAGCCGAAGCGGTAAGTGAAATAGCCAGGGTTCACGATAGAATCAGTGAGGTTGAAGAACATGTGAGTGAATATACACATAGGCTGACAAAGGTCGAACGGTCTATGCTCATGGGTTCTACCATACAATTTAAAAACCCAGATCTTCTCCTAAAAAGTTCCATTTCAAATAAGGACCAAGGTATGCAAGTAGATAACCTTGTAAGATCTAAGAATGCTGCCAAATCAAGCACTCCTGTGTCAGTCAGTGAGCCAATGCAGGAACCAGCTCTGTCGCCTATAACATCACCTAATACGACTGTTATAGAGAATACGAAGACACAACAGACTGATGCTGGATTGCAAGGAGACCATTTCACTTCTGCGAAGTCTAGCCTTGATGTCAATAGCAGTACCGTCATGGCTTCTGGTGGAACGCAGGGGCCTTTTGCCCCGCCTGTTCCATCCATTGCTATGAATCCGCCCCAAGTAATTCAAAGACTAGGGGCTCTGCCCCAGTCAGCCAGGGAGCAACACATGAGGGGTCCTACTTGCAACAAAATAAGCAGGATTCAAACTATGCAAATATGTTTGGTACACCTAGATCACAGAGTACCTACAAGGTACCTGAAGCAAACCCTATAGGGCTTCTGACATTTGACCTTACAAAGCCGCCACCTTCCTTGCCAGACCGGTTACGGAGGTCAGATGATATATGGGTTACGGATGAAGTTTCACGTGGCAGGAGTAGGGGCAGGTTACATGAATCTGGCCACCCTTCCTATGATTTTTCACCGACCAGAACTGTAGTTGAAAGGGACAGAAGTCGAAGTCCAGCCCCCCAGAAAATGCCTGTTTTTACTGGTAAAGGTGACCTGACCTGGGAGTCGTTTATTTATAAGTTCGAGAGGACTGCGTTAAGGAGAGGCTGGAATGAAGTCAAAAAGACAGGAAGGCTCTTCGACTGTTTGTCAGATGCTGCCTTGGAATTTGGTCGCAGGGCCGGGTCAGATTGTTGCTATGAGGACCTGCGCCGACTATTGAAACAGCGTTTCAGCAGGAAGGAGGAGCCATCTTCAGCACGTAGACAACTTCCTTTCATACGACAAAGTGAAACAGAATCACTTGAGGAATTCGCTGAACGGGTCCATGTTTTGGTTCTAGATGGATTCTGCGATGACACTGGTGACATTATTGACCAGATTGGTACTGAGGCCTTTCTGAGAGGATGTCGTGAAAAGGAAGCTGCTCGACATGTAATTGAAAAGAACCCCAAAACCATAAATGAAGCCCTCAGGTGGATAAAAACTTCAATGGCTAATCAGAGGGCTATATATGGATCAAGAAGCAATCTTCCCATGACCAGACAATCATATAGTCAGAGACAAGTAACATTTGCTGAGACAGAGCGTTCCCCATCACCTGTCAAAGGGCTAAAGGCCCCCGACACTGCACAGCCAGACAATGAGTTAAAGTCGGACATTAAGCAGTTAGTGGCCATGATGGGTCAGGTGATTTCCAGAGAGCGGAGCCCAATCCGTAATTTTGGATCGCAGTATGATCGACAACAATCTCGCTTCTCACAGAATGGTAAATCACCACCCCCTTTCCAAAGAAGACACCAAAGTCCACAACGATCAAGGTCGCCATCACCATATAGGAACAAGAGCCCTGATTCAACCCCTTTTCGTAGGCCCATGCAGTCTGAGCAGGGGACCTTGTCCCCGAATTCTGCAACAAGAGATTTAAACATGAACGGGTCTGGTCGATAGGCTCCGATCAGACCCCCGAGGACAAGAGCCTAAGAAAGATACAAGCAAGGAGAGTAATAGGCAGGAGTATGATGGTTGACGCAACAATTTGTGGCATACAACTCAGAGCTGTTGTGGACACTGCCGCTATGATCACTATAGCAGACAAGTCTTTGTTCGATGAGACCTATGTTAGAAGTGAGAAAGTTGAGTTAATGGGAATAGGAAATCAGCCTGTATATGGGGAAATCATACGAGCTATCCCGATAACTTTGGGAAACATCACTATTGAATGGGATGTGTGTGTCACTACAATAAATGACAGGCTTATTCTAGGCCTAGACTTCTTGGAGGCATGCAAGGCCCTTGTAGACATCCCTGATCGTAGACTTATAATAAACGGAGAGTCTATAGCTGCTCCATTGGTTCCTGGTAGTGACGTTAATATTGCAAGAGCAGTTCTGCGCAGAGGGACTACCTTACCACCAAATTCTGTGACATCATTGGCTGTCAAGGTCCATCCTCCACCAGGCAAGGATTTCCTACTAGAAGCCTGTGCATCATTACCCGTCATGGTCTCAAGGGTTGTTAGAAGTGGTGATTCTTGTAAAATCAATCTAATAAATGACACTGGGCGTTTTGTAAAACTGAAGAAAGGAACATGTATTGGTCAGGTGGAGGAACTTGAGGAAGTTATTGACACCCCCGAACCAATCAAGTACAGTGTACGATTGACTAAGGAGGCTGGCATTCCAGAACCTTCACAAGATGTACCTCCACATTTAACAGAGTTGTTTGCAAGATCATGTGAATCATTGATCGCTGAACAGAGGATTAAATTAAAACAACTTTTGTTCCAAGATGTGTTTTCTGAACATGACTTAGATTTGGGGTGCCTAACAGAAGTAAAACATCAGATCAATACTGGCACAGCCCCACCTGTTAAGCAGAGGATGAGAAGGACACCCCTGGGCTTTCAAGACGTGGAAAAACAACACCTTGAGAAATTATTAAGTGCAAACGTCATAAGACCGTCCACGTCTGAATGGGCCTCTGCACCCGTAATCGTACGCAAACGCGATGGGTTTGTCAGGTGGTGTATTGACTACCGTGCCCTCAATGATAAGACAGTAAAGGACTGCTTCCCCTTGCCCATCATTGAAGACTGCCTGGATTCCTTGCAGGGTATGACAACATTTTGCACCCTAGATCCTGCCAGTGGGTACTACCAGATCCAGTTAGAGGAGGCCGACTGCAAGAAAACTGCCTTCATAACAAGATATGGCCTCTTCGAGCATACAAGAATGGGCATGGGGCTCTGCAATGCCCCGACACATTCCAGCGAGCCATGCAACTTGTATTACGTGGTCTTACCTGGACGGAGTTGCTAGTTTACCTTGACGATATTGTGATCCTAGGTAGATCTTTTGAGCATTGCCTTGAGAACCTTAGAAATGCACTACTCAGATTTCGACAGTTCAACCTGAAACTAAAACCCAAAAAATGCCAACTCTTTTAAAAAGAAGTAGAATTCCTAGGAAAGTTGGTTAGTGAAGAAGGGATCAAATTATCCCCAGCTAAGGCAGAGGTAGTACAAAACTGGCCAGTACCAACCAATAAGAAGGAACTGATGAGTTTCCTAGGATTTGTGAACTATCACAGGGACCATGTCGAAAACTTTGCCTCTCTGACAGCATGTTTATACGCTTTGGCACATGAGATAGATAATCCCGCTTGGGAACGTCAACACCAAGAAGATTTTCTAAACACCAAGAAAGCTTTGATGTCAGCCCCTTGCTTGGCCTATCCAAACCCAACAGATAAATTCATTCTTGACACAGACGCGTCAGATCTCGCAATAGGGGGTGTACTCTCTCAACTCCAAAATGGAAAAGAAGTGGTGATCTGCTACGCAAGTCATGTGCTTATAAAACCTCAGAGGAAATACTGCACGACTAGAAAAGAGCTCCTTGCAGTAGTCAAGTTTTGTAGGCATTTCCGCCACTACCTCTTAGGCCGCCGGTTTGTACTCAGAACTGACCATAATAGCCTAATATGGTTGATGCGATTTAAACACATTGAAGGCCAGCTCGCACGAAGGCTGGAGGAACTGGCACAGTTTGACATGGAAATAGTCCATAGGTCCGGCAAGAAACATCTGAACGCCGATGGAATGAGTCGAATCCCAGACACCCTGGAAGACTGTAACTGTTACCAAGCCGGTTCAGAGCCATCTAAACTTCCTTGTGGTGGTTGTAGCTTTTGCCAACGGGCCCATACCCAGTGGAGTAGGTTTGAGACTGATGTTGATGATGTGGTGCCACTTTCCACTCGCACGCCGACGTCTTTTCCAATCAGAATAGCCAAAGTCAAACCTGAAGGTGTGGAACAGAGGCCCCAGGCTTCGAACCACCCTGATTCTCAAGTGGATTGAAGAAGGACATTAACCAGACCCCCCAGAGTTACAACTCCACAGTCCAGCGACTCGCTCTCTGTGGATGTGCAGATCCTGTATTGAAACAGTAGATGGTGTGTTGTACTACCAATGGCAGGAGCGACCTGACAAAGACAAATGTTTGCTAGTCCCAACGCAACTTAAAGACCTAGTACTACAGGGTTGTCATGACATGAAATCATCTGGCCATTTAGGACAAAAGAAGACCCTAGAGCGACTTAAACAGTCTTTTCCGTGGTATCAGATGGCTAGTGACAGTGACGCTTATGTGAGGTCATGCTCAATATATAACCAGAATAAAAAACCTCATATGAAGCCAAAGACAGCATTAAGATCTTTTCACGCCGGATTTCCCATGGAACGGGTCCATCTTGACATACTGGGACCATTCCACAAAAGTGAAGATGGCAATCGTTATATTTTAATGATGATTGACCAATTTACCAAGTGGGGGGAGATGGCTGCCCTACCTGAACAGTCTGCATTCCTTATTGCCAAGAAATTCCTGGTCCATTTCATCACCACCTTTGGATGCCCTCTTGAGGTACATACAGATCAGGGGCGAAATTTTGACGGAATACTGTTCAACACTCTATGTGAGGCCCTTGAGATCGCAAAGACAAGGACAACCCCTTACCACCCGTCGTCAAATGGACAGATTGAACGTTACAACACAATTGTACTTCAGATGGTCCGCTGTTATATTGAGAAAAAGAACAAGGACTGGGACAAGGATCTGCCGTTACTGTCAATGGCTCTACATTCCATGGTTAATCGTCAGACGGGTTTCACTCCAAACCAGTTAATGCTTGGCAGAGAAACCATCCAGCCTCTTCATCTTCTCTTGGGGACCATACCCCAGAGTTTGAAGACTAGCACTCCAGATGCTTGGTTGAATCAGCTAACTAGTGACCTCCATGATGTGCACCAATTTGCAAGGGAGAATCTGCGCACCGCACAGAAACGCCAGAAGAGGGACTACGACCTTCGCCTTGTGGAGAACCAGTATGTTGTTGGAGACTTAGTCTATAAATTAGATTCCTCTACCAAAATTGGCCAAAGCAAAAAGCTCCGGTCACCATGGACAGGACCTTATCTAGTTGTAGAAACCTCCCCTCCGATCTATCGTATCAGAGACAGGCGGGGAGACTCGGTGATTCACCACGACCGCCTGAAGAGATGTGATGACAGGTGCATCCCAATCTGGTTGAAGCGTCTCCGGAACCAGTTGTTTAACCAGACCTGTGAGGATGAATCTTGGTTAGAAGAGCAGTCTGAAGACCCGGACTAGACCCTTCCTCGCGTATTGTCGCAAAACGGTTTTTCTGATGAGATAGCTGAAATGTTCGATGACGAGTCCGTGGGATCGCGTAGACATGCGCCTCGTGTCCCGACATCGCGCAAAGTTCGTATGCCACTGCCGGCCGATGAAACCGATAAGAAGATAAATTCTGGCACCTTAGGGACCTTGTCCCTAGGACATAGTTCTGCTTCGTGTGATGACCTACAAGGGCCTCTGGCCTTGGGGTCCGATGAACCGCCAAAAGCTACGCGGAGAGGGCGACCTGTAAATGTGCCCTCCAGGTACTTTCCAGATTAATTCTAAATATATTAACCACTTTGTATATATTTCCTTGTACATATGTTAACCATATTTTTTTGTTACAGAGTGTTTTTTGCAGTTATGGAGGAAGATGTTTTGTCCATTGAGGGCGATAGTTGGAAAAGTGAGTTGTCAGAAGCCTCACATGGAGTGGACCAAGAGTTTGTCCTGGTAGATGAAGTTGGTGAGGATGACGACCATGATCAAAGAATAGTAGAGGATCATGGGATTGTGTCAGCCATGGTCAGTACTAGTCAGTGTATTGAATGCGCCTCCTCTTCTAGGGCTCTGAGTCCTGTTGAGGAGGGACGCAGTGCTACCCCAAAGAGTCGCATTCGGACATGTTGGGTTTGTGGATTAGAGACTAGAGAAAAGATCAGAAAGCACGTTTTGAAAGAACATGTGCCATGGTTTTGGTACGCTGCAACAGCTTGTTGGGAGTGCGAGAAACAGGTCACACAGAAGTCCAGTGTTGCAGTCGGGCATACTCATACCAGAATTGCAGGTCAGGGTCATAAGATCAGCTACACCTTTGACGAAGATGCGCTGAACCATTGGTGCCTTTTGGTAAATGGGTCACTCCACCGGTTTGTGAAATGGTTTGGTTGTGGTACACTGGATGGGTTGCTTGAATATGCCATCAATAGGGAGCTGCACCTGCCCGTAATGAGTGGATTTTCAAAAGAAGAAGAGCAGATCCTCATGTTTTACATTGAGAATTACAGCCCGAACAGAGTGTTCCATCTAACTGTCCGCCCACCTAATCATGTGATCTGTCTCGTTAACTGGGAGCTAACAGCAAGCTTGCTACGTAGAGTGAGCAGTAAGAGGCAGAAAAAGTTTGCCAAGAGCTTCAGGTACCTTACTTATGAGGGAGACGCCATAGAAGGGTCCGCAACTTCACCCAGTGAGCCATTCTTCATCGTAGACACTCACTTCCACCTTGACCTTGTTTTGAAAAGGCTACGATACGGAAACTTTCAGGACATGTGTTTGAAGCTGTCCTCTAAAGGATGTGGATTTTACTACGGAGTTGCCAACTATGTCTTTCCAGTTAACTGGTCCCACTGGAAAGAACACCTCCGTAATGCCATTGGTGTTTATGTGAGCTTTGGAGTCCACCCTCATATTGCCAGTAAGGGTCTCTCAGAAGACTGTCTGCTTGAACTACAGGCCTTGCTTGGAGAACATCGATGTGTAGCGGTCGGTGAGATAGGGCTCGACTATACCACTGTTTGTGGGTGTGAACCTTGCCGCACTCCCCACCGCTGTAAGATGATGATAAGACAGTGCCAGGAGGAAGCCTTTGTTCAGCAGCTGCTGATGGGCAAAGCATGAATTTGCCAGTAGTTATCCACTGTCGTGATCATGGAGATGGCGAAGCAGCCTCACGCACACTTGAACTAATAAACAAGCATGGATGCCAGGACATGAAGTTTCATCGACATTGTTTCATGGGTGGAATGGATGAGCTTCTTCAATGGCAGGCATTGCCAAATGTAGTATTCGGTGTGACGTGGAAGTCAGTGAAGGAAAGCCCTACAGCAGTTCAGCGTGTTGCTCCTCTGCAGCTCATATTGGAGTCAGATGCACCCTTCCTTTCACCATACAGTTGTGGGCCAACAAATCATCCCTGGCATTTACCAGCAGTGGCTGTAGAAGTTGCTCGTTTAAGGAATGTCCCCCTGTCTATTCTCAACTACACCACCAATGAGAATGCAGGAAGATTCTACGCCATTCCAAAGGCACCAGAGTATTCTGTATAGGGGCCCCAGGCTCCATACAGATACAACACCAAGATTGTGATGTACATATGATGTTTGATATGCAGTTTCTAAATATTTTGTTTTCACAGAAGCAATTTCCAAGGAGGAGCTTGTTACATTTTAAGTACATTAATTGACATTTGTGAGAAATTATTTTTCCTTTGGATGTGGCCTGGTTCTTCAAGGAAGAGGCGAGTGTTGTGCTGTTTATGTTCCCGTTCCGTGTAACCAGTCCACATTTTAGTGTTCCCGTACCTGTGACGTAGTGTGTAGAGTTTCGTCCCTTGATTTTCCCTCTACTATTGACGTTGTCTGCTTTTATATTTGATTGTGTTATTTGCTGATATATTTGCTGTTTATTGCTGTGCTATTTCATCTTCATTATTGCTATTATTGTATCATTAAATTGCGTCATCACTTGCATCGCACCACAATAGTACCGACTTTAATGTTTATAGATAGTAAACAAAACTACCAAGTAAACCGTTGAAACAACAAAGCCAAATGCGAAATTTAGGAAACATACAACACGAAACAGAATAAACAAAATCATCAAAACAGACAGTAAGTAACGATAGTTGCTCCGGACTAATAAGCAATGCCTGCCTCTAATATGATCCCCGACTAGTTACTAATTGTTACGTCCAGAATAACTACTTACTATGACTCAAACGAAAATGTCTGATCTCATTGGAGAGATGGAATCGGAGAACAATCAATGAAGTCAAAGTGACGTCAAGATGTACAACAAACCCCGATTGAAGTAGGGTGAAGAAGCTGATGAGTCAAAAAACCCTCCGGTCTTGAAAATCTTAATTCCGCTCCTAAGGTCTAGTATAACGTAAAAATTATGAAATATAAACATCATTTGTTGCAATCAATGAATGGAAAGTCGACAATTTGAAAGTGAAGGTAATGACCTTTATTTTAAAGTCTAGTTTGTGGCTTATCCCAGGTGGTGTCACTTATTTAAAACTCGATATGGTAATGTATATCTAAATAGCCACAGAATTTAGCATTGTTGAACGTTGACCATTTGGCATCAACAGGATAAAGCAACACTCTCGATGTTGTTAACTCTGTGATAGATATTCATCTATTGTATTGAAGTGAAACATACCATGAGAATGAATGAACAGCAATGAAGGTCTGTGAGGTTTATTGACTTTAACAGGTTATTTATATGTTATAACATAATTTGAAGTTTAGATTAAACATATTGTAATAGTAGAATTGCTACATAAGGAATTTAAACCCAAACAGTTTTATATTTGGGACATTTAACACGAATAGAAGGCTGTTTTTTAATGAAGATACAGAGTTTACCTAGTTAAAAAATGATGCGCGGGGTCGTGTTTGAGTTATATTTTATATTTTAATACTAAAGCTATATATTATAGTTTTTTTCAGATAGCCTTACCATTTTGCAGACTTTCGTATTTTGGAGACCTCTACACACTTTTTTAAAAAATCCCCTCAAGTTGGTATATCACTTTTCCTTGTTAATTTATTGTTCATAAACTTTTTGTAAATGTTGCTCTACATCTTATGATGCATGAAATAAGATGAAAGATAAAAGATCATAAAAATTTTAAAATCAGTTAAATATACGGAAGTTTTGAAGTGTTTTGAAGAAGGTTTTGGAAGTGTCTTTATAGCATTAAGCAAACTGTATATACAAACAATCAATATATGCCCGCTAATACCTTTCTACAAAACTGGAAATAAGATGAAATATAACAGATTACGAAAATTTTAAAATCAGTTAAATATACAATTACACGGAACTTTTGAAATGTGTTGAAGCAGGTTATCTAAGTCTCTTTAAAGCATAAAGAAAAATGAATGTCCAAACAGTCAATAGTTATATTGTCGTAATAGTTATTTTGCATATGTACATTGTATCTTTAGTATTTTTTTTCTATATAGTCCATGCTCATTGCAAAATAAAATACAAAAACGAGTGCAATGGGATTTTATCAAACCAGAACATTAACATAATGCGGCATAGTTATAAGGAATAAATTAGGATTCAGTATTTTGTTTTTGACCTCTTTCAGCATACCAAAATGCTCCTCAAATTGACTCCAGATTTAGTAAAACAATTATTATTTGGATAATTGAACAATTTCAGAATTATCAGAATAATTCGTTAATAAATAGAAAGGGTACAGGTTTTAAAATAGACGAAACGCATGTGGTCATGTCAGGAACGTTTTATATGAAACATTCCTTGTGTATGAGTGATGAAGTACTATTAGAAGAATTTAACAGATTGGTTCCTTCTAGGCTAATTAGTATTAAATAGACTAAAATTGAAATCGGAACGGAAAAAGCTTAAGTGCTCCCAAGACCTTGTTTTGAGCTGGCCAAAAATTGCCGCAATGTCGAACACAATTATACTCAAATGTGTACAAAATTGAAACAATAGCATTCAAACACGAAACTGCTTCCCCAAGTACCAGATTTATATGCAGGCCGGGAGTAATTTCTGAAATTTACTTAAGTAAATATGTATACAAAATATGGAATAACTACTAGGGAGAAACCATTGGCAACTATTCAGCTTGGAAATTTGCACAAATATTTGACGTATTTTATCGAACTGTGCATGGTTTAATAAAATGATAACTGTAAAATAGATTGTTGACTTCACCATACAATAATACAATGTTCAGGAATGAGCAATGCATAAGAGGATACATATTGTCGGTTCCCTACAAAATACGGAATTATATCCCAAACACTTGCAGAAAACGATTTTTTTCGTTGATCTACCATGATAATAAAGAAATATTTAAATTAGATTATTCTGAATGGTTTGTCGAGTTCTACCATAGAAAACGTGCATGATGTACATAGATATAACAAAACATTCACTCCGACGACCATAAAGGTATAGCTATATACAGGAAAAGTAATAAACGTTTGTAGTTTCGATTTCAGTCACAAAGAAATAACATAAATGATAAACAATAAACGTGTATGTTCTGTCACAACTATCATCAGGAAACTCGTATAGCTCAGTACAAGTGCAGTATAAATACAATAAATAAAAGTAGACAACAAAATATGACTATGGCACTGTAAAGTCTGTGGGAAGGTTCTAGTTTCATAGTATCATTTCTGTATTCTTTGTTCGAGAAGGACAAAGTCATCGGGCTTCCATAAAAGATTTATCTAGTTATTTATCATGCTATCTTTTAAATATGCTACATATTTCATTGTGTATTTATGATTAAAATTGATTCGTCAAACATGTTCAAAATTATACAATAAAAGATGACATAATTCACTGTATAAAGTTTTTACCTTTTCAACTCCAGAATATGAATAATAACTGATTTTTAACATTAATGATACGACGAATGCCATGCGTGGACCAGGGGTTTCTTACCCTTCCCCTGACACGAAGGATGCCACACGCGGACAAGGAGTTGCTTAACCTTCCGGGGCACACGGGCTTAATTTCAGTGGTTTGTGTTAATCCAACTTTTGTTTTTATGTAGTGTGTCTCTTTGTTTTGCTGTCCCCTAATTCCGTTTAACAATGGTTTTATCTGTCCTTGACTTATTGTTTCCTGATTACTCCTCGGTATCTTCTACTCTGTTTCCCTATATTGACTTTAAACATTATTTCAATTTAACTTTATTGTAATGTGATTGATTCTGACATGCTCCACAGATTTCTGATACAATTTACAATATAGTCATATCTCTAAGAGATTTTAGTAGGCAGTTCGCTGTTAAGAATCCTTTTGTTATACTTGCTTAAATTGGAAACGTATGTGATCAGATTGTGCATTTGTTAAATAATACATTGTTTACAATAAAATCTATTTAGCTATGTTAGGAATAAATTATTATAAAGATTCCCTTATTTCAGACATTTAGTAAGGAAATAAAAATACACCAAGGTTTTTTTTAAAAATTAATATTCATAGTTTATGCATAATTGTACTAGGACCACCAAGTGAGACTTCCCAATGCTCGCTCCCAAAATTACTAGTACCCAGCATGTCTCCAGTTGATAGAAGAAGCACTCTCATTGGAGCTGGTCAGGTCATAGTAAGTATCGTATTGGGTAACGTGTTTATTTGTTTGTTAATACTATACTTTTTGCACGATAAAAATCCAAATTTTGTAGATTGAGAAAACGAATAGGTTCATCATTGTAAGTGCTACAAATTGTTCTAATGTATCGATTTAAAAAACTTTTAAACAGGGCTGATCATCATTTATGTTCTCTTAGATTACAATTTAATTGCAACCCTGACGCCATAAAATAATGTAAATGCTTTAAACATACGTAAACATTTACTGTACTTGCAAACCCAGGGCATGACTAAATGATGGGGTCTTAACATGTACCATCCATTAAGTGTTTATGTATTTAGGTTATCAAACATTGAATATCATCCTTTGTTTTTATGATAAGCTGTATAATTGAACATTGACTTGACCCACTGTACAAGATATGTATCGCGCATACATTACCAGACGAATACTATAGAGTTTACTTGTACTAGATGTGCTATGTGTGACTTCTTGAAAATAAATGTAATTGATGGGTCAACAGTAATAGAAAAACATTAAAAAGACACCAAATATGGATACAGTGATTACAAACTACACATAAAAACCAATTGTTAGTATCCCGACCCAAAACCTTATGAAACACATGAGTGCAATCAGGTGGTACGGACGTAATAAGCAGCGTTGCCGTTAGATACCTGTCGATATATATAGTACTGATTTAAGCAGTGTCCGGCGTTAATAAGATACCCGTCTATATATATATATATTGTACGGACGTAAGCAGTGTCTGCCCTTAATTTGAATCCGGTCGATATATAGTACGGACGTAAGCAGCGTCCGCCATTAATAAGATACCCGTCGATATATATGGTACGGACGTAAGCAGTGTCTCGCGTTAATAAGATAAACGTCGATATTTATAGTACGGACGTAAACAGTGTCCGGCGTTAATAACATACCTGTCAATATTTATAGTACGAACGTAAGCAGCGTCTGGCGTTAAAAAGATACACGTCGATATATATATATAGTACGTAAGTAGGCAGTGTCTCACGTTAATAAGATACCCGTCGATATATATTTAGTACGGACGTAAGCAGTGTCTGTCCTTAATTAGAATACGGTCGATATATAGTACGGACGTAAGCAGCGTCCGCCGTTAGTAAGAAACCCGGCGATATATATAGTACGGACGTAAGCAGTGTCCGGCGTAATAAGATACTCGTCGATATTTATAGTACGGACGTAAGCAGCGTCTGGCGTTAAAAAGATACATGTCGATACATATAGCACGAACGTAAGAAGTGTCGGCGTTAATAAGATACCGGTCGATATTTATAGTACAGAAGTAAGCAGTGTCTCGCGTTAATTAGATACCCGTCGATATATATAGTACGGACGTAAATAAGATACCCGTCGATATATTTGTTTGTTTGTTTGAACGTTGTTTAAAGCCACCTTCAGCAGTTTGTCAGCTATATCATGGCATACAGCTTTTATTGGGGAGTTGGGGAGGAAGCCGGAGTCCCCAGAGAAAGCCCCAACATTCAGTAGGAAAACTGGCAATCTTTGTCAATTTAAATTTAAGTCGAGCGCATCCTGCTCGCAGTGAGAATCGAACATGCAACCTCATTGTTGACAAACTTAGTGATCGATAGTAGACGAACTTAATCGTTTGGCCACCGAGTTTCCCGTCGATATATAGCAAGGACGTAAGCAGCCGTTAATTAGATGCCAGTCGATATAGATCGTTTCTGTCGTTATGTTCAATAAAAAGTCATATTCAGGATGCGAGAAGCCTAAGTAGGGCTCAGTTCGGATCTTGGAAGTAGATGTTCGTTCCACTAAAACAATATAATTAACTTGCGTGTTGGCACATTTATTGGTGGAGTAATATATGCAAACTTATTTTTGAACAAATACCCGGATGCCATAAAACCTAATGTGCTGGACAAAAAGTAATGCATGCAGCTATAATGTACATTTAAAGAAACAATAACTCAGACTCATATTTCAACCGTAATGTTTTCTCGACCAGCGTTTACTTTACCTCATAATGTACTCTTTGCATAACACCGTGGTAATAAAACTTAGCAGAACTTAATATATCACCTGCCTAAAAACATACATCAAAGTAATTTTTCATAGACCTTATTAAAATAAATGGAGACAAATAGCAAGCATAAAGAGAAGATAATCATTTAGCACATAATTCAATATTGTTCCTTTTATTCTTTGTATGCACAAGATATTTTAAAGAAAAAAAACTTTTAGCATGATGCACGTTATCAGCTTGGTAACTATTCTTTACAAAGTACTAAAATTTGTATAATGTTAAGTTAAGTTGATGAAAAGATACCAAGGCGTGCCAAAATAAAAATCTACAAAATTAATCTTTAAACAATTGTGCACAGAATACGCTAAGAATACGAAGCGATCAACTCAAATCTTTAACTAAGGGACAATAAACTATAAAAAGATAGAGACAAAAACTCACATGAAGAAGAAACCAAAAGGAAATAAAATACAACAGCGAGTAACACTAACCCAAGAGTTTGGGTGGAGATGAAATATCTTTGGACAACATGGTGATCCAAAATACACGTAGACAAAAAATATCCCCAAACAACTTTTTTGAAATATTCTAACATCGAGTAACACTAACCCAAGTGTTAAAAAACATGGGTGCAGTCACATACCACATAAATCAAAGCGGGAGGTATGGTATGCCATAAAACATGGTTTAACCCACCATTTCTTTTGAAATGTCTGTACCAAGTTAGGACTATTACTGTAGTTGCTATTGTTTGTTTGGTCTGACGCTCGCCAGTTTCTTGAACTTATGGATTATCTTTTTTGACAGTTTCCTTTTCAGTTTCCTGTTCAGTTTTTTGTTATTACTTCTATTTAACTCACAAACAAGTAATAGTCAGTCAAATATGCAAACCAAAAGTAAAGTACTGGACGACGAGATCGTGTAGCTTATGGTAAAATACGTTGTGATGTTCCAAGCGAAAAAAGATATAAGTAACAAACCAAATATACGTACACCATTGCCATAGGGGTAAGTTTTTATTGGATTTTGAAGTACACATTTTTTCAGTATTATACTTATAACTGATAAACTCGGGCGAGTCCAGGTGCTTGGGAATAGAAAGCAACGCTTACTTTACTAAAATAAAATGGATCTAGCCATAAAAATCAGTTGAGTTCAGAAGTATCAAACAAAATCATCGACTACAATATTACTGTACAGCATCGTGTTATTTCCAAAATACAGATGAACAACACATATCTCGATCTCATGACAAAGTCTCATGTAAAGTCGTAAATACACGTTGACATTGTATATCTTTGAACAACATGGTGATCCAAAATACACATGAACAACAATTATCCCCGAACCACTTGAGATATCTGAAATTCATGTGTACATTACAAATCCCTGGAAAATACCGTGTAATATCCAATTACTAATACCTAGACAATATCGTGTAATATTCAATTACAAATAGACAAGAAATAGACGTAAACAATTTCGAGTATTATTACATGAATAGAAGTGTGCGTGTTTTGAATTGGTCTAACAACTACGTTTGGGTCAATTTAAATAGCAAAAGTACTAAAACTGCGTCAAAATATGGTCACTTTCCTAATATTTTCTAATGACATTTACCGGCTAGCCGAGTATGCAGTAACATTTGGGATTAGCAGCAGACTGTAATTCATCCGACAATATTAAAAAAATCGGTAGAGCAAAACAATAATTTCTTTAATCATTTAATTACTTAAGTTCTACTGCTAGAACTTAATGATGAATGTTTTGTTGATGTCGATTTTTAATCCATTCGGATATCACCATGGTGTATTATATTAGATAATAACAGGATTATGATTTACCACATATCTGAAGAAATGATTTTATTACATGAATAGAATTAAGCATGTTTTTGATTGGTCTAAAACTTACTTCCGGGTCACGATAAATCGCAACAGTGTTAGATTTGCATCAAACTATGGTTATTTTAGTTCCGCTGCTAAAGCGGGCAAGCGGAATTCAATATTGACCAGTTTTCTGATCTAAATAATTGACGCATTTGTAACAAAAAATCTTGTCACAATGAAGGCGTCTGCTGCTTTAAGATCTGGTACTAAAGATGAGAAATAGATGATTTTATTCCCGTAATAAAACTGTTCTGACTGTATTGCTCAACCTTCAAAAATGTATATTTAACTTTCCTACCGACTCGGTGAATATTACATTTACTCTAGTAGAAAAATCCCGATAGCGACCTATATCAAAGTCAGTAATTATATAATATAAACCGTTTACAAATTATTATCTTCATGTACAGACCGTTTTTATCTGGCAGCGCATTGAAATAAGAGTAATAAAGCTGAATTACTGTAACGTAAATTTATGCAAATTTTATGGACAATACATACTTTAGCCCCACCCAAACACACAAACATATTACCAGAGGGTCATCATGACGCACGACCTAACAAACAAATTGTTTTAATAAGAGTACTGTCAATACCAATATTATAATAACGGTAATGCAGCTAATTAATCATACACTATGAGTATTCAGTATAACTATCATGACAAGTGTAAAGGTCTAGTGTTCTGCGAGTTGCGGCCAAAGGAAAACGCTTATTCAAGTGTAACCACTTTGTTTCATCTGTCCTCGAAATTCATTTTCAGTTTTAATGACATGATCTTGAAGACAGTAAGACTTATAAAGGTCAATTAACGGTGGAAAAGTGAAAAACGGGTTTCCCAATGACTACGACAGAATGCTGAAGTAACGAAAGTTAACGGTTTTGTATCAACGTTACAAAATACAATGACGTGCAATTCTTTCGCACTTGTTGGTTCTAAAACCTTGAAAAGACCTCAGTTTAGTGATGATCAAAAATTAGCCTACATTACTCTGTGTCTTGTATGTAACTGATGTGATTTATACACACCCTTCACTTGATGTTTCTATTGATTATTGTCTGTCGTTTTTGTAAACTCTATCAAACTGGTACTAAAATGAAGGTAATAACAACATACCTTGGAAAATGTCAAAAATCTAATCCCAACATCAAAGTCCAAGAAACCGGCAAACAAAAGAACCAAAGTTTTCCCGTCAGCAACATAAGTAAATATGTACAGTTCACCATCTAGGTTGATCAAACATACACAATCCCAGATGAATTTAACTAAAATACGCTCGTTTTAATTAATAATTACAACAGAACATTTACTAAGGTGTACAAAAATTTTGTATATTTGTTTATATGGTTTTTATAAGTGCACTTTTACTTTTTTGTTAGAAATAGTATAGTAGTAAATTCAATTCTTAGGTCAAGAATGTCGGTCAAGTACAACGTTTCATGGTAGATAACCCAATGTGATATCATTGGTCCTTAACGAGTGACGTTATCAGAAATGAAGCTCTTATTGAACAATAATATCTAACGTTTCATGGTAGATCAACCTAACGTGATATCATTAAGAACAAGAAAATGTTTGAAGCAGAACAATTTGCCGCCGATTTATTTTGTATTTTGCACATGTATGTCTATATGATAATAATTTTACGGGAGAAAATACAACTATTAGCGATATCACGTCACTTGTATGACCTATTTTTGTCAGCAATATTGGATTTTCCTCTCAATAGAAAACATAGGGACGATTTAGAAAAATGCTGATATCTTGTTAAATAAATACAATATGTATGTTTTGCACATTGTTTCTGGTTCAACAGTAACTTATCTTTCGAATGATATACATTTTATCAGCTAAAATTATTTGCAATATGCCTCCCATTCTGTTTACAAAAGCCTTATTTTCTGCCTTCTTGTAACATGGTTTCAATGCATAAATACATTTGGTATAAAGTTTTGCACGAGATAAAAAAGTAGACACATTTATGTTTTAAATTTTCACATTTTTAACACTTTGATTGGTTATCTTCATACTTCCCATTGCATTGGAAATTCACTACTTTTACAATTTGTAACATGGCGGAGACATCTGCTTTCAGACAGGGGACAGGGTTGTGCGGCATTTTTATGGTCTTATTATATCTCAGAAATATGTAACATTTTAAATTAGAAGTATATATTTTCACAATTAAGGGTATTTTACTTACTGAATACTGTAATTAGAAAGAATTAACTGCAATTGATTTTTCTTGTCTTTTATTGAAAATTTGGTAATGAACGTTGTAAGGTATTTCTATAAAAGTAAATTACAAATATTTCCCCATATTTTGTAGAATTTTTTTTCAGTCATGAATGTAATCAAAATTCAAGTTTAAAGGAATAAGCTGTTCGATATACATCCTGTATATAAAAACAAGTTTATTACAGTACAAGCTTGATCAGAATGACACAGCATGGGTTTAGTTTTAATACTTTAAAGGTGTTCTAAATAGCACATCTGTCACAAATGTTTATTAGGTAACCATAATTCATTGATAATTTTATGTGATTTATTAAATTATAAACTATAGTTTTCCTACCACAGGTCGGGGGTTTTCTCCGGGTACTCCGGCTTCCTCCCCCAATAAAACCTGGACGCCATGATATAGCTGAAAAATTGCTGAAAATGGCGTTAAACATCATTCAAACAAACAAAATTTCCTACCGCAGGTCCAGGGTATTTCTCCGGGTACGCCGGCTTCCACCAAATAAAAACTAGACGGCATGATATAGCTGAAAATGTTTAAAAAATACTAAAATAAACAAACAATAATTTTGCGAATAAAGAAATAATGATGCCACGGGGAAAAACAATAAAGGAGAAACTCTATCAATGATAAACAAGAAATATAGTTTTAAAAATGGGAAAAATTGTCTAATATTAATAATATGATAAAAAAACATACAAGTGTTGTTAATAATAGCAATTTGATATATTCTAAAAATGTGCTGTTAATGATAAACAACAATCGTTCTTGAAAAACATAGTTATCGAATCTTTTAAAGCCTCTTTATGTCTATGTTACAGAGGTTATTTTATGTTCTGTGCAGTTAAAGTATATAATGTTGTAATGCCTCAAAACAGAAGCTTTAAGGGGATGCAGGACACCATTCGTAATTTTTTGTGAAAATTTCAAAATAGATGTCACATTTATTGTTAATGTAATAATTATTACTTTCATTATTACCTCTTATGTTCCACAAAAAATAATAATGAAATGAACATGTTATACTTTTATTATTACCTCAAGTTATCAATGGTTGAGAAAAAAGGTTTTGCATAAATGGGTTCAGTATTGGCAAAAATAATTAAAATGAAATTTTTAGCAAGGGAGGTAATTTTAACAAAAAAAACATTTCTCAAATATTTTTGCCTACGTATTTCCCTATAAACACAAATCTAACTCAGAGACACAACGTTTCCTTTTCATAATTAAATTGTGTACCAATTGCTTGACATAATATCGAAGATTAACAAAATGTCATTAGGCAGAATTTCTATTATCTTTTATTTTGTGCTTTTTTATTCCCTTCTCTGTATAATCTATCAGAAAATTTTAAAATGTTCAGTGCCTAACCCCCTGCATAATAAGTTCTGAAACCCCTATTTGTTATTCTGATTAAAATTAAAGAAAATTCATTGACAAATGTTTTAAGTAAAAGTGTCCTGCATCCCCTTAAGTCAATTTTGTACACATGAACAGTATGTATTTGACACTCATTTGCTATACTTAACATGGGTTGTTTAGAGGCTGTATTAAAATAAAACGTTTCGAAACTTCAACATGTTTTTTGTTTCTTATGCATAGAATTCAATGCACTAATTTTTCGTGAAGGTGAGGGATTTTCACCCAGTACTCCTGCTTTCTTCCAACAGTAAAAATTGAACGCCATTATAAAGTTGAATAATTGCTGAAAGTGGCGTTAAATGCAATTTAAACAAACAAAAACAATCAATACAAAATACATATTATCTGGACATCATGGAAGCTATAAAGGACAGATAATCTTATATCAATCAAGAATCCAGGCAAAATTGTCTTCTCAATTTTACATTGCTTAAAAAAATGTACGTGTAAAGGTTCAGATAAGCAAAAATAGTTACTGTATTGTCTTTGTATATCTTAAAGGCTTGTGTAGCAAACATTTCTGATTTTAGATCGAAATAAAAACACAATCTTTCAGGGTGGGAAACGTACGTCATCGTGAACGATTTGTACACACATATTTTACGTAGGTAAATGGCGGACATTTTCACTTCAAGGTAGTTTTAGGCGTTTTAATCTAATTCAGTATGCTGGTGTAAAAGGTTGTTTAGCCTAAACTGTAGATTGAGATATAAATGTTATAGAAATACAGGTACTTTGCATGTAGAGGCTTTTGTTTTCTCAAACACTTCACTCAAAATAATGAACTTTCAACAACGTTATATGTTTATAAAGTGTTTAAGAAAACAGTAGCATTTCCACACATTTTGTGGATGTTGACATAAAGTTATACTTTACTCACTCAAAAAAGAAACGCAACATCTTTTAAATTTTGTCAAATAATTTTTTTGCGGACAAATAACCTATAAGTATTCAAATATATGTATATACACAACATTATAATTACACCTTAATTAAAGGGTTCAAGGTGAAAGCATTCAAGTTCAAACACCTGTTAACGACTGTGGTCGAAATCTGGAAAACAGTATGAATTACGCATTGCTAAAAACATGATCAACTTTCGCGTGCAAATCATGGGTATTTTTTTTACTCAGACAATCGGTATAAAACACGGCTATTTCTTTATTTGATTGCATTAGTAAAATAAAATTCGGATGACGTGACTCTATGCCAAGGTTAGATGCTGCTACCCGAAATATCGCTAGCGGTCGAATCGAGGCCGGGGAATCACATAATGTTGTTGCCAGAACGTACAATGTTCATCGTAGCACAATTTCACACCTTTGGAGACGCTACCAGCAGCTTAGTACTACGACAGACCGACTATGTTCAGTGCTTCCGCGTGTTACAACTCAGGCGCAAGATCGTTACATTAGATTATTCCATCTACGGAATAGGACTATTGCTGCAACAGAAACAGCTGTAAACGTCACTGGGTTGCGCCTTATATCACCATATACAGTACGCAATCGGTTACGCTCTCATGGATTGTGGGCAAAAAGCCCTTACGTCGGAGCAACACTGAGACGCCAACACCGCCGTGCAAGGGTTAGATGGTGTACGACCGTTAGTGTATGGAATTTACAGAACTGGAGAAGAGTGTGATTCAGCAATGAGTCACGTGTTCAGCTTGAAAAACGAGATGGTCGCATACGAATGTACAGGCGCCGTGTTGTAGAAAAAAGCAGCTTTGGCTGAGGCAGTGTTATGATGAGGGCCGATATGTCTTACGCCAGGAACACACAGCTGATACATATCCAAGGCAATTTTGGCAATCTTAACACTGATAGGTATAGAGACGAAATTTAACGGCCGCATTTATTGCCCTTAATTAACATTCAAAGCAAGCAATTCAGTGTGCGTGGAAAAGGATACCTGCACGTGTTTGTACTCAACGTTTAATTGAATCCTTGCTAAGAAGAGTAAGGGCGTTCTTACAAGCAGGCGGTGGGCACAACAGATACTGACATTTTCTGCGTGATTTATTGACAATATGCCACAAAATGTTATATTACATTGTAAAAAAACTCATGAACAAGAAGTGTGCCAATTTTTACATTTCTGTATCACTTATTTTTTGTATGTAGCGTTTCTTTTTTAACTGAGTATATATAAATTTACTGAAAATATCTTTATCTTTCTTAAAAGCATGACACCAGACCTTGATGTGGACTTTTACCCATTTTTTGGGGCAAAAATGTGTATATAAAACGGCATGATAACGTATGTCTATGTAAGATTGTGCGAAAGGCATTTGAACATTTTTCCCTATAAGATAATATGTGAAGATAAGTCCGCATTTAGGGATAGTTTGAATGACCGATTTCTGAATTTGCCCACATGTAATCTTTTGTCATATATTTAATCATAAAGATACTTGAATTAAAACTAACGTTCACGTTGTTGAATTGTGTATACACAAAAGAACTTTTTTCTCGTTTTCTTTAGTAGAAAAAACGTATTGTTGTAAGCTAAAATTTCGTATTTCAAGGTATATGTGGAAGCGAAGGCTTTATGTATGATGTCCTTAAGACAGGATTTTAGTTTTTCGTGCGGTAAGGTAATATAAAGAATTGAAAAATCAAAGGTTTTAACATATGTAATTTAGATATCGGTCTTGATTTTAAAGTTTCCAAAAGTTCTTTCAATTTTTAAGAATCTACGTATTTAATATTACTTAGCGAATAAACAGTTTCACAGTATTTTTGCTGTCCTTCTTTTACTGCAGACAATATCTTAGTCAACCGTTTTGACAACTCTTAGGTAGAGCCGCATATGTATCTTTCCTTGTAGGGATTTTTATGTAATTTATGAATCCAATACAAGTATGGTAAGTCTTCAAACTCTTTGTTGTAATTAATATTCAAAGAAGTCATGAATGACTTATGGTTAGCCAGGTTTGCCAGGATTTCATCTTGGTCAAATGTGATACGTTTTATGTGTAATTACCAGAGTTATCCTTGATGCATAGTTCTTTAATGGGGCATTCATAGTAATGTGACTTACATGCAAACACAAGCCTTGTCTGCAGGGACGACAACATATTTGTCATGGGGGGAATTGAGGCACCTCATAGCATCCTCGTCTTTGAATACGGATTAAGGTCGATCACTAATGTAATGTCTAAAATTGCTTAATTTGACGTTGTACCAAAGACCCTTTATTGTCCCTTAGATAGTGAATCTTTTTTTGGTCTTGTTCCCTTTCTCTCTTAATCCATTTTCTGGCGTAGTCTAAATTTATTTTAAGTACATATACATGTATTCTAAAGTCATACAGGTCTTTGATCTAAAAATAGTACTACCCATCACTACTCTAAAGTGCAAAGACTTTGTTTAGACCACACAACACACAATGTTTATTAAGCTTTATAACAGTTATTTGCAAAGAATACAAGCTAACAACTAGGACTCTCTTTTCCTTCTGTTTTCACGTGCAAATCGAAAAAAGGAACTACTATTTCGGAATTAAGAAGAATCATCCGCGTTTATGCTTATTGTTGTTTGATTAAAAAGTCTCAGTTTTCTTCATAATACATGTACTCATGAAATCCGAATTTACTAATGTTTTGTGTCATCATATGTTTCTCAATTCTGCAAAACTCCGAGGAATAGGATGACCGATTATGTACAGGTCAGATTCTCAATGGTTAAAACAAGAAACACCCCGAGTATTACATAATGGCTACCGTGAGAAATGGTTAAAACAAGAAACGTCCCGAGTATTACACAATGGCTACTGTGAGAATATTGACCGTTTATATTACAGTTCACGTAATGTCAAAAAGGTATAAATATTGTCATTCATAGACTTTGTTTGCATTACACTGTATAAAGACTATAGCAGTAGAGCATTCCATGTAATTATTGGTACGCACTTTGTATTTAGAAATGTATGATGTAGTTATCCTATTAATTCTATTATGGGGAAAATATTAGAGTCCACTCGTTATTCAGAATGAGGCACCAATTATGTCTATATAATCTCATCATGGGGCTGAAATTATGATCAATTTTATTATCAGAATAAGTCACCAATTATGTCTTATAATCTCAGTCTGGGACTGATAATATAGTCCATTCTATTATCATAATTAGGCACCAATTATTTCTACTAATCCCAGTCTGTAGCTGATATTATGGTCCATTCCTGGATAAGAATCAGTCACCAATTATGTCTTATAATCTCAGTCTGGGACTGATATTATAGTCCATTCTATTATCAGAATTAGGCACCAATTATGTCTATTAATCCCAGTCTATAGCTGATATTATGGTCCATTCCTGGATTATAATGAGTCACCAATTATATCTTATAATCTCAGTCTTGGTCCATTCCTTAGTCAGAATGTGTCAACATTGTTTTCTTAATAATTTACGTCAGGGACTGATATTAAGGTTCATTACTAAATCAAGATGCGAAATTCATGATTTCTTTATTCTTTAAAAAAAAAGAGGTTTTGAGACATTTACATTTATTATATAATAACACTTGACAATTTGGGAGGAAATAATAAAAGAGTAAGCTACACGTTGAAAGCAATGAAAACTACAGTCTAATTTGACAGTGTGTTAACCTGGAGGACTCACTTTTAATTTTACACAAGTTCCTTAATGTTGACATATTTGTGGATTGAAACAGCTGTTAAAACTTTGTAACACTAATTGTATTGAAAAGTATTTTTTGTTAAAATTTCTATCATTCAATAGAAAGAGAGCAACCCTGTTAATCATATAATACAACTCATTTTTGACAGAGGGAACAATATCTATACTGTCAAGCGTTAGTCTATCAGATGCCAGTTTCAAATGGTAATCGGTGGTAAAACCAGAATAAGTCACCAATTATACCTGAATAATTTCATTCTCAAATTGATATTATAGTCCAATTCTTAATCAGAATGAGACACCAATTATGCCTTACTAATCTCAGTCTGGGCTGATATTATGGTCCATTACTAAATCAGATTCGCTAATAAGATCTTCATAATCTTAGTCTGGTGTTGATATTTAGGACAATGCCTCAATCAGAATGTGTAACCAATTTAAGCTTAAATATCTCGGTCTGCAGTTAATATTATGGGCGATACCGTATTCAGAATGAGTCACCAATTATATCTCAATGACCTTGGTCTGAGCTGCTGTTATGGTCCATTCCTAAATGAGAAAGAGTCGCCAATTATCTATTAATAATGTCAGTCTGAGGCTTATTTTTTGGTCCATTCCTTTATCAGAAGGAGTTACCTATTATATCTTAATAATATCGGTCTACAGCGGATAGTTTTGCCCATTCCTTAATCAGAGGGATTCACTTAATCTATCTAAATAACCTCCGTCTGTGTCTGATATTATGGTTCATTTTTTAATAAGAATTAGCAGCAATTATTTTGTTTAATTTTATTAATCACAAGCGTAGCACAATACCATGACCTTCTCCGTCTTAAAACAAGTTTTCTCATAATACGAACGATTTTATACAAACACACAGGCTAAGTGTATGAGAAATGAGAGCTGAAATAAATCCTTTAATTTGTCGATCTCTTATTTAATGCAAAACACCATATAAGACCCGATATAGGTATTGTATAACAACATGGATCCCATTGCTAGAACGGTCCCCTGCCTTCCACTGGTTTTTGGTGTCACGTAATAAACTCTCTTCAATCGGTTTCTTTATTAATACAGGGTATTTTTGAGCACACGATTCTGTAAAGCTCTGCGCGAAAATTTCCAGCAGTCAAAATATAAATAAATATATTACAAGAGTACTGAGATAATCCAATTTCGTCAAATATTTTCTTGAATACAAGATATTTAAAGTAACTGCTCCAGACCGGATCTGTAGCAATAACGCTAGTTATAGACAGTTGTTTATTTTTATAACCGTGCTGAAAAAGATATATAATAGTTGTCGGCGCCGTTGTAAAAATACGATAAAATGATACCGTCATTAGAGTAGCCGTAGAAGGTAAATTGTTTTTACTTTTCTTTTGTTGTAAATTTTGACCATCTTGAAAACTGGTAGGTTCCCGTCGCAGTTTAGTGGCGTGACTCGCTGTCACCATTACAAGCACGTTAAATATTAATGTAATTGTCGGAATAACAATAAATATAAGGATTTCTGTAACATAAGACCATATTTCAAAAATCCTAGGAGATAAATCCACAATTTGTCCATTTTCTGCATGCCATCCTGTAATTTGACCAAGCGAAAATACAAAAGAAAGGATCAGCAAGAACACAATTTCTTTTGGAGCTCGCGAATGTCGTGAAAATCGTTCACTTTTGAAAGGCCTTACTATAGAAACTAATCTTTCGCATGTAAATCCAAATACAAGCAAAGGGCTCATGTACTGGGAAAAATAGAACAGTACAAAGAAAATAGAACACCACACCGGATATGTTAACGTCGACTTCCCCCACGCGTATTGTAGTTCCATCAGTATATGTAGTGTTAGCATCATGGTATCTGTTATCGCCAGAACGGTCAAATATAACGAAGAGGTATTATGTTTTCTTAAACTGTTTGACCAAACATGAATTGTCAATATATTGCCGATAAATCCAACGCAGTAGAAGATAGGGGAAAGAATCCTGTCAATTTTCACAGCTTGTGGGGCGAACAGCATATACACACACAACTCCCATTCTGTAGCTCCTTTAGTCATAGGACACAAATCAGTAGTGTTGGTAAGATTGTCGGTATTTGTTGTATTGTATTCCATTTAAAAGTAATAATTTCCACTATGAAAACGTCGTATTTTCACTTAACGCTCATCTGAAATAGAGTATGAGAAGTAAGTTTGCCATATTGCACACACTTATTTTGAGAAAACTATCCTTTATACAAGACACAATGGTATTACAGTAACTGAACTTTATATTATTTTCATTGTCAAGTGTTTTTGACTTGTTTTGTGCCCGTAAGTCTTTGAATAAGAGTTATGGTCGACTTATATTGACTATAAACCGTCTCAAATTTCCCTATATCAACTCAACTTATATGTACACAAGTGGATATTAAAGAAAATACAGAGAATGAAGACCACAAAAAACAAAAAAAGGACTTTTGGCAAGTCTACCTGTACACGCTGCTCCTACAAACGGTAACAAAGGTGATTATTCTATGTCAGAAAATGTAATGTGTAAAAATTTTCAACAATTTTAGGTAAAAATAAAATAAAATTTTATTAAAATAATTTAATTTAATTTAATTTAATTCAATTCAATTCAATTCAATTCAATTCAATTCAATTCAATTCAATTCAATTCAATTCAATTCAATTCAATTCAATTCAATTCAATTCAATTCAATTTAATTTAATTTAATTTTTCAATACCTCTGTATTATTGTTTTACAAATTACAGATCTCTGAGACTTTTTTAAAGGACAAAGATGGCATAAACATTGCATTAGTATGTATACATGTTACATCGTAGATATATACTTTTATGAAGTCTATGACTAAGAATGTTTCAAATAAATATATTTTTATAATTTATCTATTTATGAAACAGGTAAGGCACTTTAAAATATACGTCTCTAACGAGAGTACAATTGACATTGAACATTTGATTACATAGAGTATGTTTACAATATTTTTTTTAAATGCAATTCTGCAATTATATAAATATGACTAGAAGGCTTATAGCCCGCAAGTTGAATTTAGCTCTCTGTTTGGGTTTGTGGTCAGTTGTTTTCCTTTTTCTTTTTTTCTTTTTTTTTGTATTTTGTTTGCAATCGAAAGCGTACCTAGTTCAATATTATAAGAGCAATTTATGCATTATCTTTGTGTTTAAAAACATGGGATAATTCTCTCACATGAATGCCGTGTGAACAACAGATAGAACAAAAACCAAAGAATTGTTTTTAACACAAATTTGCGTCAATAGTATTTGATTTCCCTTTAGATTACTAATCAAGTTAACATTTCGTTCTCTCATGTAACATCACTTAAAAAAATCCTGTTTCTAGAAACAATCTATTGCCTCTTCGTTCTGATAATGGTAAGATTGACACATTACGTTAAACGTTGTCTATTTTTTCTCCGTTATTTAAACGAATTTCAAAAGGCTATGTAATATTGATAAAAAATAAAACTGTTTTTGTAGGTTTATTACCCGAATCAGGCTCATGCAAAATTAGGCTCATTAATACTGCTGGAAGTGGAGTAAAACAACAAAAATTCAAAAATTCATTTTATGTAAATGAACAGTAGACACTTGACTATTTTATTTGGTTATAGTTTTGTTTTCTGCTTTACCAACAGGAAGCCTATTTTAAACTAGGAAGCAGGTTGAGAATCATGATACTGACTATTGCATGAGTGTAACTGTCGTAATGAATTTAACATAATTGCAATGGTATCTTGATCCAGTACAGGTTTACTTATTAGCAGATAAAAACATCTTTCTGCTAACCTTATTCAAATTTCCTACTTGAGAACTGAACTGTGCAAATGAAGTAACCGTGTGTATTAAGAGTGTAATTAATAAGTGTTCTATAATTAAACAGTCCTTTAAAATTAACTGCAAATCAAGACTTTTATTTTAAAGTACAACAGATAACTCAATTTTTAACTATTGTACCAAGCCTTCATGCTTTCCACTATTGGTCTAGAAATAGTACTGACTTTAATGTTTAAAGATAGTAACAAAAATACCAAGTAATCCGACTAAACAACAAAGCCAAATGCAAAATTTAGGATTAACAAAGTGCACGATACTAAATAAACAGAAAACACCCAAAAACAGACAGAAAGTAACATGAACCCAATAAATACTATAGTTACTCCATACTACTAAACAATGCCTGCCTCTAGTATGATACCCGACGAGTTACTTATTGTTATGTCCAGAATGACTACTTGCTATGATTCAATGGAAAATCTGATCTCAGAGATGGAATTGAAGAACAATCAATAAAGTCAAGGTGACGTCATAGAACTTCTACTGGGACAACGTCAACTTAGGTACAACAAACCCCGGTTAAAGTAGGTTGAAGAAGCTTATATTAGTAAACAACATCGCCCGGTCTCGAAAATTTGAATTCCGTTTCTAAGGTCTAGTATAACGTTTAAATTATGAAATATTTACATCATTTGTTGCCATCAATAAATGGAAAGTCGACAATTGGAAAGTTAAGGTCAATAATTTTCTTGAATAGTCTATGTAATGGCTTCTCCCAGTTTAATTTTATCAGGTCTAAGTAATAAATGAATGGAAAGTCGACAAGGTCTTAATAACAGGCCGACTTAAGGGTATTGGTGGTGTAAGTACTTTTAGAACTCGCTATGGTAATTTAAAAGGAAATAGTCACAAAATTTAACATTGTTAAATTTTACCATTTAGCATTGACTGGATAAAGCAACACTTTCGATGTTGGTAACTCTCTGATACATAATCATCTATTGGAAGTGAAGCATACACACATCAAGATAAAATGAGAATGAATGAACAGCTCAATAACACGCGAAAACGTAATCAATTACCCAAGATTTGTGAGTTTTATTGATAATGATAAGTTAATTATATGTTAAAACATATTTTGAAGTAGTTGTTAAACATATTTTAATGGTAAAAATGCTACAAATAGAGATTATACCAAAAACAGTTTTATATATGGGACATAAAAAGAATAGTAAGCTATTTGTTAATGAAGCTACAGTGACATGATAGGTTGTAAATGATGCACAGGGTTGTGTTTGAGTTAGACTTTTAAAAATTGTTTAATACTAAAGCTACATAGTATAGTTCTTTTCATTTTATCATTTTTCAGATAGTTTTACCATTTTGCGGACTGTAATATTTTGGAGACATCTACACACGTTTATTTTAAAATGCCGTCAAGTTGGTCTAATCCTTTGCCTTGTTAATTTTGTTAATAAACTTTTTTGTAAATGTTGCCTCAGTCTTTCTACAAAACATGAAATAAGATGAAAGATAACAAATTATGAAAATTTTAAAGTCAGTTAAATATACAAGTAAACGGAAGTTTTGAAATGCGTTGAAGAAGGTTTTGGATGTCTGTTTATAGCATAAAGCAAAATGTATGTCCAAGCAGTCAATAGTTATATTGTCGTAATAGTTATTTTGCATATGCACATTGTATCTTTAGTATTTTTCTATATAGTATGTGCTCATTGCAAAATAAATACAAAAACGAGTGCGACGGAATTTTATTAAACCTTTCCGATAATTCAATTGACGCGGCATAGTTAAAAAAAATCAATTTGGATTCAGTGTTGTGTTTTTGACTTTTTGTCAGCATACCAAAATGCTCCTCAAATTGACTCAAGATTTCTTAAAACAATTATTATTTAGATAATGCAACAATTTCAGAATGATCAGAATAATTAATTTATAAGTGGTACTGGTACATGTTTGATAAGAAGAAAACGCACGTTTTAGATGAAGCATTCCAGGCGTGTGAGTGATGGAGCACTATTTAAAGAATTAATTGAGTGGTTGCTTCTAGGCTATTAGTATTGAAAAGAATAAAATTTAAATCCGGACGGGAAAAGCTTAAATGCTCCCAAAATCTTGTTTTGAGCGGGCTAAAATTTGCCGCATTGTCAAACACAATTATACTTAAATGTGTAGAAAATTGAAACAATAGCATCCAAACATGAATTGCTTCCACAAGTACCAGATTAAAATGCAGCCCGGGAACTATTTCTAAAAGTTGCTTCAGTAAATATTTATACAAAAGATGGAATAACTACCAGGGAGAAACCATTGGCAAATATTCAGCTTAGAATATTGCACAATTATTTGCCGTATTTTATAGAACTGTGCATGATTTAATAAAATTATGAGTGTCAGATAGATTGTTGACTTTGCCATACAGTAATACTATGTTCAGCCAATGGAAATGCATAAGAAGACACCCTTTGTCGTTGCACTGCTAAATACGGGATAATACTCAAAACACTTGCAGACGACGCGTTTTTCGTTGATTTACCTAAAGTTTATACTAAAGAAATATTTAAATTAGATTATTCTGAATGATTTGTGGAGTTCTAACATAAAAAACGTGCATGATGTACAGAAATATAACAAAACATTCACTCCGACAACAATAAAAGTACATTGATATTTGTCCTGCAACTGTCAACAGGAAAAGTAATAAACGTTTATGGTTTCCTTTTCAGTCACAAAAGAAATAACATAATTGATAACCAATAAAGATTTATGTTCTGTCACAACTAACATGAGGAAACTAATAAAGTTATAAGTGCAGTGTAAATAAAATAAATAAAAATGGACAAAAAATATGACTATGGCACTGTAAAGTCTGTGGGAAATTTATAGTTTTGCATAATATTTTTATTATTTGTTTTAGCAGGACAAAAACATCGGGTTGCCATAAAAGATATATCTAGTTTTTTTATCATGCTAACTTTTAACTATGCTTAATATTTCATTGTGTTTTTATGATTAATACAAGATGACACAATTTACGGTATAACGTTTTTCACATTTTCAACTCCAGAATATGAATAATAACTGATTTTTAACCTGACTGATACGAAGAATGCCACGCTTTTTTCTGATTAACAATGGTTTTATCTGTCCTTGACTTATTGTTTCCTGATTACTACTCTGTTTCCCTGCATTGACTTTAAACATTATTTCAATATAACTTTATTGTAATGTAATTGATTCTGACATGCTCCACAGATTTCTGATACAATTTACAATATAGTCATATCTCTAAGGGATTTAAGTAAAAAGTTCGCTTTAAAGAATCCTTTCGTTATACTTGCTTAAATTGGAAACGTATGTGATCAAATTGTGCATTTCTTAAATAAAATATTGTTTACATTAAAATCTATGTAGCTAAGTTATGAATAAATGACTATAAATATTTCCTTATTTCAGACATGAAGTGAGGACGTAAAAATACACCAAGGTCTTTTTAATAATCATTTTTAGTTTATGCATAGTTCTACTAGGACCACACAGGGAGGCTTCCCAGTGCCCACCCCAAAAAGTCTCATGCCCAGCATGTCTCCAGGTGTTGGATAGAGGTAGTCCTCTCGTTGGGGCTTGTCAGGTCATAATGCCAGTGCCCACCCCCAAAAAGTCTCATGCCCATCATGTCTCCAGGTGGTGGATGGTGGATAGAGGTAGTCCTCTCGTTGGGGCTTGTCCGGTCATAATACCTATCGTAGTGGGTAACGTTTTTGCAGAATTTTGCAGAAACTCTTTGCAGAATAAAAATTAAATTTTGTAGTTTTAGAAAACGAATAGTTTCATTGTAGGTGCTCCGTTCATTCCAGTATTCTTTTACCAATGTCAGTCAAAAGTTTGTTCCCTAGTCATTCATTTCTCTGTTTATATTTCTTTTTAACTGTAGGTCGTCTTGTAATAGCTAAATTATCCTGGACGTTGAGCAACCATTTAATCAATCAAGGTACAGTAAAATATATAACATCCTAACAAGTCATGGTTTTCTGTGCCCACATGTGTCCACGAAACCCTGACAAACTTAGCTAGGAAATATACGGTCTAGATGATTTTCATATGATGACAAACCTTCAAAATATCAACTAATGAAATTGCTTGAAAGAAGCAAGTGTTTGGCTGAAGTCATTCTTACTCATTCTTGAGTGGGCAGAAAACGTAACGCAACTAATAAATAATGCGGTAATAACATACTATTAACACTACTGTACAAAAAACACTGATTTTCACATGGTCTATCCAACAGATCAGTTTGGTTTATTTACACTCGCCATCGGGATATCCCTTAACCATGTCGTGAATGAAAGCGAGCTTCAGGTAATATGATGTAGCCAATCAAAAAAGTGACTTCTAGCTCGGGAATGTCCTAGCTAAGTTTGTCAGGGTTTCGTGGACATATGTGGACACAGAAACCATGACTTGTTAGGATGGATATATAATAGAACATTGACACGTTACCTGAAGAATACTACAGATATTACTTTTACTAGAGGTAGTATGTGTGACTTCTTAAATATGAAAAGGAATTGATGGGTCAACAATAATAGAAATCCATTAAAAAACACAAAATCTGGATACAGTGATACAAACTACACATACAAATCAATTGTAAGTAGCCCGGCCCAGAACCTTATGAAAAACATTTATGCACTCAGGTGGTACGGACGTAATAAGCAGCGTTTGGCGTTAAATACCCGTTGATATATATAGTACGGTCGTAAGCAGTGTCTGCCGTTTATTAGATACCCGTCGATATATTTATATATTACGGACTAAGCAGTGTCTGGCGTTTATGATACTCATTGATATTTATAGTACGGACGAAAGCCGTGGCTGCTGTTAATTAGGTACCAGTCGATATGGTGTCGGACGTAAGCTGTGTCTGCTGTTAATTAGATGCCCGTCGATATATATATATAGTACAGACGTAAGCCGTGTCGGGCGTTTATAAGGTACTCATCGATATATATAGTATGGACGTATGCTGTGTCTGCCCTTAATTAGAATACGGTCGATATATAGTACGGACGTAAATAAGATATCCTTCGATATATATTTGTTTGTTTGAATGTTATTAATAGCCACCTTCAGCAGTTTGTCAGCTATATCATGGAATCCAGTTTTTATTGGGCAAGTGGGGGAAGAACCCGGCGTCCCCAGAGAAAACCCCGACCTTCAGTAAGAAAACTGGCATACCTTGTCAATTTAGATTGAAGTCGAGCGCACCCTGCCCGTTGTGAGAATCGAACATGCAACCTCACTGTTAACAGACCACGTGATCGTTTGCCGTTAATTAGATACCCCTTCGATATATAGTGCGGAGGTAAGCAGCGTCTGTGGTTAATTAGATACCAGTCGATATAGATCTTGTCTGTCGTTATGTTCAATAATAAAAAGTCATATTCGGGATGCGAGGAGCCTAAGTATGGCTCAGATCGAACCTTGGAGGTAGATGTTGGTTTCACTAAAACAATGTCAGATTAACTCACATGTTGGCACATTTCATGGTGGAGCAATATATGCAAACTAATTTTTGAACAAATACCCGAATGACAAATACGTAATGTATTGGACAAAAAGTAATGCATGCTGCTATCATGTACATGTAAAGAAACAATAACTCAACCAAAAGTTTATATTTCAACCGTAATGTTTTATCGACCAGCGTTTACTTTACCTTATAATGTACTCTTTGAATAACACAGGGGTAATAAAACTTCGCAGAACTTAACATATCACCAGCCTAAAACATACATCAAAGTAATTTTTAATAGACCTTATTCAAATAAATGGAGATAAATAGCAAACATAAAGAGAAGATAATCATTTTGCACATAATTCTATATTCGTCCTTGTATTCTTTGTATGCACAAGATATTTAAAAGAAAAGAAGCTTTTAGCATGATGCACGTTATCAGCTATTCTTTACAAAGTACTAAAGTTTGTATAATGTTCAGTTAAGTAGATGAAAAGATACCAAGGCGCACCAAAATAATAATCTAAAAAATTAATTTTTAAACAATTGTGCACAGAATACGATAAGAAAACGAAGCGATCAACACAAATTTTTAACTAAGGGACAATACACTATAAAAAAAATAGAGACAAAAAACTCACATGAAGAAGAAACCAAAAGCAAATAAAATCCAACAGCGAGTAACACTAACCCAAGAGTTTGGGTGGAGATGAAATATCTTTGGACAAAATGGTAATCCAAAATAGACGTAGACAAAAAATATCCCCAAACAACATTTTGAAATATCTCAAATTCATGTGTACATCACAATTCTCTGAAAAATATCGTGTTATATCTAATTACTAATGCCCGTACAATACCGTGTTATATCTAATTACTGATGCCCGTACAATACCGTGTTATATCTAATTACTAATGCCCGTACAATACCGTGTTATATCTAATTACTAATGCCCGTACAATACCGTGTTATATCTAATTACTAATGCCCGTACAATACCGTGTTATATCTAATTACTAATGCCCGTACAATACCGTGTTATATCTACTTACTAATGCCCGTACAATACCGTGTTATATCTAATTACTAATGCCCGTACAATACCGTGTTATATCTAATTACTAATGCCCGTACAATACCGTGTTATATCTAATTACTAATGCCCGTACAATACCGTGTTATATCTAATTACTAATGCCCGTACAATACCGTGTTATATCTAATTACTAATGCCCGTACAATACCGTGTTATATCTAATTACTAATGCCCGTACAATACCGTGTTATATCTAATTACTAATGCCCGTACAATACCGTGTTATATCTAATTACTAATGCCCGTACAATACCGTGTTATATCTAATTACTAATGCCCGTACAATACCGTGTTATATCTAATTACTAATGCCCGTACAATACCGTGTTATATCTAATTACTAATGCCCGTACAATACCGTGTTATATCTAATTACTAATGCCCGTACAATACCGTGTTATATCAAATAACAAATAGGCAACAAATATACGTAAACAATTTAGAGTATTGTTACATGAATAGAATTATGCGTGTTTTTAATTGGTCTTACAACTACTTTTAGGTCATATTAAATCGCCAAAGTATTAAATCTGCATCAAAATATAGATATTTTGTCTGCTGCAGTGTTGCGCGGCACAAATGATCAAGCGGAATGCAACACTGACCTGTTTGCTGATTTTTTGTAACAAATCCGACATTCCTTTATTATCAAATATAATATTAATTGTCCGCTTTTTAGTGCACAAGCGGTCAAGCGGAATCCAATATTGACTGGTTTTTTACATGAAACATTTACGTGTTTGTAACACAAAATCTTGTCAGCAATATTAATAGATTTGCTACCATAGACGATCTGAAGATTTGATGTTTTTTCATGTAATAAAACAGTTACTAAGTAATATGCGGTCGCGGTCGGTGGTATTTCTCAACGCATAAAAATGTATATTATCTTCGCGGCTCGATAAATATTATACTAGTAATGAGTTTGATATAGGTCGCTATCAGGATTTATCAGCCAGAAAAATGTAATATTCATCGAGCCGCTAGGCGAGGTGAATATACATTTTTAAGGGCTGAGAAATCCTGATAGCGACAGTAAATCAAAGTAAGTTATTGTTTTATTACATGAATAAAATCACCATCTTCCTTCATCAGAAAAACAGGATACTGACATTTTGTCATTGTTTTAATGATGGTTAGCCTTAATATTTTCTGTTAATACCTCATTTTGATATTGATTCGCTGATAATCCTTAAATTCATGTTTCATCACATTTCAAATATTTATTCATACATTTTAACAGTATATTTTATAATTACAAATGTTTTAATAACCACTTAAATTGAAATTTATAGTTATGTTGAACAGTTATGAAAAATAAGCTTAAACTGGTAAAATCCAAGTCAATATTAGATTCCGCTGCACAGTATTGACCTAGTGTTGACCAGTTTAAGCCTGTTTTTATGTAATTTTAGTATTGTTGCGATTTATCGTAACCCCGAAAGTTGTTTTAGACCAATCAAAAACACGGAAAATTATTTTCATGTTATAATATATTTTATCTGGTTGGGAAATTCCGATAGCGACCTTTATCAGTGTAATTGCATAATATTATGTATGGTGTGTTGTATAACAACCAAAATCGTATCGGAACTGCTTAATATTTTGTTTAAATATTGAGGTTATGTTTCTATTTCTATGTGTATTTATTATATATTACTAAAAAAACGTATAAGGCATGTTACTAAATATAGATATCGATTTCTTTCAGGTTTGATTTCAATATGGACGGGTTGACAGATTGTAATTGAGATATGTTTTTTCTTTGTAATATAACAGGCTTTTAATTTCGGTCAATACACTATGCATGGACCTCTTCAAAATTCTGTCATCGTGTCATGTTAAAAAACGTCAGTAGACAACAAAGATCTATAGACAGCTTCGTGTACCATCCAAATAACCGTGGACAAATAATATTACTGAAAAACTTCATATATAAATACCTATGGGACACAAGTTTTCATGAAATAAATATCCATCAATGTGTAGTATATGAAATACCAATAGTCAACTATTATACATGTACAACATCGTTACATATCATATATACATATGGACAACTAATATCTATGTACACCATTGTGTAATATTTTAGGTAAATAGCTCCTATTTATGAAAAACACTGTTTAATATGACATATGAGACTGTGGCAACATTTGTATTTATATTCAAGAAAAATCAAATGAAATGCATATTGATAAATATTAAACCAAGTAGTATCAAATTGTTATTTATCATGTCATGTGGTCTACAACGCCAATTTTTTTCAGTCCAAATTAATCCATTTTCATAAAGTCATCCTTTATTTTATAGCATTGTATAAGGTTATATCACTGTTTACCATCTGATATACTCAGTATAGTCGTATACGGAGAGATTATAGCATTAAAACAGATTTCACGTGGAGAAACAATTTCACCGTTATATATTTCTGCAAGGTCGTTGCTCTATGGGACATAATTAGAAATTAGTATGAGAAATTTATTCTCAATTCTAACGCTTTTGACCATCTCCCGAGCAACGCCGTCGCTGGGAAGTGGTCTGTTTCTCTAGGGAATCCCGGCGATAATAATCTGAATGAGACTGAATATGAATTATAACGGAATCGTTAGGGATAAATAAGATCAATGCACTACTGAATGAAGAGTGTTGAATACAATAAATTGGGTAATGTTAGAAATTAGTTATAATTTTAATCAAACAAAATTGGCAGATACATTCTTAAGCAAGTTGCAGTCAGATTATAATGTAAGATATAGCCTAGTTAGAATGAATTGAAACCTAATAATATGAAATTTCAGAACTGAAATAAAACAATATTTGTCCTCTAAATTAAAAAAGTCCCGAAGCATTTCGTATGTACCATTCGTTCCAATTGTGATTTGCAATTAAAAGATAAACATTGAAAATCTCTCATTTTACATTTAGAAGCCCCGTGGTCGAGTTCTTAAAGTAGTTAACCATCTACTTTTGAGTACAAATGAAGATTTGTTATAGAGTTTGCGTGGTGTCTTCTTTTTACCGGACTAGACTTAGCCTGAATTAACTAAAAACAACACGATGAGTGTGTGTTGCAAAAGGCAGAAACTGATTACTTTAACGGGCAATTGAGGTCACTTACATTTTCTTGATAGTAAGTGTTGCTGGCTTTTGTTTGTGTGCTGTCTTGTTTTGTGTTTGCCATGGTCTTGTATTAGTGTTGTTAGACTAAAGATTAAATTGCACCAGATTATGTCTTCGCTTTTATTGGTAACTTTTGCTGATTTTAGAGTTACTGTGATTAACTGCAACATTAACTCACAAGGAATGCTAGTGTTCCTGCCGACGCTCACAGGTATTCAGGGATACTCCAAATTAACTGGACGCCTAATATAGCTTAACTAATTTAAACATTTATATTTGTACTTTGCTAAAACAATATATTACATAAAATGAAATGCAGCTGGAGGAACAAGAAAAGCGGGACAGTTTAGAAAACTCATCAGATTCATGAACAAATTAATAGAAGATTATATTAAATAGGCCACAATTTGAATTACTGATTAGCTGCTTAAACTACAACGATAACTATTTCAGGTATATCCATCAAGAGAGCAAGTTTAAAAAAATACATAAATTGAGGAAAGCGGATTTTTGTAAAGATTAATGAAAGTAGTCGACAGATTTTTTCAGGACTTACCATATCCAGGTATATCAAGTACCTATTTAGTGTAGCTGAAAATGGAAACGAATAAAAATAATAATGTGACAGAAACGTTTTCTAATAAAAAAAACCCCAAATTATGATGGTATGTTTTATGTATTGTCTCGTAATTTGTTGTCGAAAACAAGTTGTTTATGACGATTCAGCATTATATATATATAATTAATCTGTTGTCATTATTAACAGAGGCTGTGGTTTATTTAAGGATTGTTTTCAATTGCTGGTTAGATTATTGGATATAGACGACTTTGGGCCGGTTTACGCCAATAAACCGCGGTTTATGTACAGCGTAAACCAACCCAAAGTCGTCTATATCCAATAATCTAACCAACAATTGAAAACAATTCTTATATTTTAAAATCAATATTATGAAAAGAAATACCAAAAACAATATTTAACAAGTAGACAAATAATATTTGCAATTCGCAATTTTTAGTGTCGTCACTTGTTGTTTGCGGAAGAATCCGTGTATAGTCAACGTCATCAATACATATATATTATGACGTTAACAATCAGTCACGTGTTGAAATACCAAGTTAGGTTATACGAAATGGACAATGTTGCTCGGCTATTGAGTATTTAAAGGAAATTAAAATATAATTGTTTTAACAGAGGAGGGTGACTTAAGTCGCATTATTTTATCGTTCGCTGTTGCTCGGAATAAAATAATGACATAAATGGCCAGCTCGTGGTAAAAAAATTAAAACCACTGCTTCTATAAACTATTTTATTATAATATGACAATTTCGGCACATTTAGTATATTTTCGGTGCCTACTATGCAAACAATGTCCGACATAAGGTGGATTTTCTGGTATAAAGAAGATTCTGCCTTTGATTAATTTTTATTGAAAAAAATATTGGTATGAAGTCGCAATGAAAGAAATTTGTTAATCGATTTCGCCGTTAGTCGCGTGCTGCTCTTACACTAATAAAGGTAATACCAAAATGCTAAACACCAAGAAAACTGTTACGAGAAAATCCCCAAATTAAAGTAGAAGACAACTTGAGAACTAACAACCACAATATTGCAACTGCAGTAATGGTGAAGACTTGGTGCATGCATTTCAGAGGATTAGTGGGTTAAACCAGGTTTTATGTCATGTTAGACCTCGTTACTGGAGTGCGCGAGTTGGTGTATAAATGGAAATATATGGTATCATACACCACTAGTCAGTAATATGTAGCAGGTGTGTCCAATAATTATGCCGTCTCATTTACTATGTACTGAATTCGAAAATCGCAAAAACGCTTGTCATATTTTCAAACGAAATAGAATATTTATCAACGAGGAAATGGCATCTATAGTGAAACCATTTAAAGGGTTGTTCCGAGGCAGTCGGTATATTTTCGAATTGTGACCTTTGAATTAAAAGACTATTACTTCTATCCCGAAAAACATGGTGACTTTTATAAAAATAAAAATACTCACTACAAGCTCTTGCAAACCTACGCAACTGAGAAATATAGACACCGTATGCAGCAGAAGATGCAATACTGCTACAAAAACGAGGAAAATATATAATTTTGAATTTAAAACCCTCTCCAAGCTGAGAGGCGTCTAAATGTGGTGTAGATAAAGTAGTTTCTGTGATTTCTAAAATTTTCAGTTCTGGACAATATATTAACAGAAGTGTTTCAGCTATTAAGAGCTGTTAATTCAAAGGACATTATCAATATAGCTATACGCAAATTAAAGAATCATCTAGCTTCCTCTATCTTCTTGTATTTTATAAGATATTGAAAAAATCCAGTGTCGTAAGAATATAATAACAACTAGACAAGAAGTGGGGCATGTTTGTACACATTGGAATTCACATGACCTGCTGAAAAACACATCATTCGAAACAAAGTTATACTGCCAATCAAAAAATCTAGAATACTATAAACATATTTCCCCTGTGTAAAATAATTTATCTTTTGTGTTTTAGTAGAAGGAAAATAGGAAAGAAAACCGATCGAACAACAAGAACCAAAAGTCAATTGACAGTTCAAAATAAGGATATAGACAAACACAACACAAAATCCAAAAACACAAAAAGCAGACAGATAGCAACCCGAACCCAATAATAATCATGGGTGCACTCAGTGCTCCCGACGAGTAAGAGGTGCCTGCCTCTAATTAGACACCCGTCATGTACTCATTGGCATGTCTAGGAAAATGTCAAATCTAGGAATAGGAAACACTTCATAACGATAAGTAATGGTGACTACCATAGAACACCTGGAAAGATAACATCAACCTAGGTACAACAAACCCTTGTTTTAGTAGTTTAGAAGTCAACAGCAGTAATCGGTCTAGAAAATCGGAATACTGATCGCAGGATCTAGAATAACGTATAAGTAGTTAAATGTACACGCCATGCGCTGGAGCTGCTGGAATGTTGTTATCAATGAACGCGAAGTTGACAATTGGAAAGTTTAAGTCATCACGTTCGTCGTAGAGTCTAGTTTGTAGTTTTCCTGAGTTTATTTCTAGAATTAGGTCTAATTAAGACGCTTAGTGTATGGGTGGTGTCTTTAATTTCAAGCTCGCTATTGTAAATTGAATGTAAATAGTCACCAAATTTAGCATTGTTAAGGGACAAAACATCATCAATATAGCGGAATGTGAAATTAAAGGTCTGGGCCATCAATATATATTAACTATCTCTATGTCAAGGAAAGTTGTGTTAATATTTTACTTGATTTCAAAACCCAAATTGACTCAACTTAGCCTAAAAAAGTAGTCGCAAATTAAAGATTTTTCGACTAAACCAAAAACGAATATATTAGCAAAAATAGCTATTTGTCTAAATATTATAATCATAGTCCATAATATATTCAATTTGAGGCCTGGGTAGCCAAGAAGTTAAGGTAGTTAGTCATCTACTGTTGACCACGAGGTTTATATATATAAATTCTGTAAGTTAAATTCTGTTCGTATTAATGAATAATAGAAGTTAGAAATTTCATTGACTAAACCAAATAAAAAATCAATGAATAGTATGTACATGCAAATTTCTTCCAAATAACACTTTACCTTAAACTACTAATCGGCTTCTATCCGGGGTAGATCGGCTTCTATCCGGGTTAGACCTGTATGTTCCCTTTATTGATACTTTGGAGACAAAATCTCAAATTACATGTGGTTTTTACGAATCGTTAAGTCCACAACTGACTAGTTCTAGGCATGCAAATAATATACATGGTATTAAAGACTTGGCCTATACTATGCCATTTGACTTTCAAAGAGACTACCCTTCCCTTTCTATTATGGCAACATGGATTGACTTTGAACAAATTTCTTCCATAGATTACTTTTCCTTATGCTTTAAATCGTCTTATTCACGGGGTAGGTTCTATATGTACCCTTCATTTTATTCCTAGGAGTCAGAAACCCTAGCCATGTCTCACGCTATGACGACTCCAACCCCTTCCCTAGTAAGTTCAACATTGATCGACTTTTAAATTCAGAATAGTGTTTCATTTACCTTAATCCACCAATAGGCTCTAGCAAGGGATAGTCCTACATATACTTTTGACCTTTTTACCATTATACCTAGGAGCCAGAATCCATAGAACCGTCATAAATTTAAAGAACCTACTACTCCCATTCCATAATAGCAACAGGAACTGATTTTGACCAATTTGGACAGTTTTTCTAGAGTTTACGTTGCCATAGGCTACCAATCGGCTTGTACTCCGGATATATTTACATCTTCAGATTTGGCATATTATCATAATATAAAATTGACATTTAAAAAGTGCATACACCGTTAATTGCCGCGGAATTCTGAAAACGCTTCCATCGAAAAGTTCGAGAATTACTCCACGGAATTATTCTATCGGTAGCGTGTAAAAGGGACATGTTTAATAGTTCAACTATTTAAACGTAAAAGTTTTGACATGTCGCGGTTGGATACTGCTACCAGAAATATCATCAGGCGGGAGTCTTCCAAAGTATGGTTGCACGGTTTAACAATATCAACCATTTCCCGACTATGAGTCCGCTTCCAACCTGGGGGCACGACTAATGACCGTCTAAGAAGTCGATATATCCGGGTATTCCATCTACGAAATCGGACAGTCAGAGCAACAGGCAGTCAGAATTCTGGATTGCGAAGAATTAGGTCGCAGACTGTCAGAAACCGGCTTCAACAACATGGAATTAAACCCAGGATACCGTATTTCGGAGCAATTTTGACGTCGTTACATCGACAGTAAAGAGTCAGATGGAGCAGGTTGAGGGTCTAGACATTCTAGAACTGGCACAGAATCTGATTAATGTCACGGTTTCTGCTACAGAAGCGTGATGGTAGAACACGTGTTTATTTACTGCCGACGAAATGAACGATTTGCTCAGTCATATGTACAGGAAGTGGATAAATTCGTCGTAATGATGTGGGCACACATTTTAATTGCATATCGTTCGTGTAACTGTTAAATGTTGATTTGAATGTCGCTTATTACAATATGTAAAAACACACTATGGGTTTCTTTTTTTAAGAGTATTTGTCCGGCATTATAAATATTTGGTAATATTCGGATTATTTTATCAGCAGCTTTAAAGTCTTTTATCAGTTATTAATTATGGTAATTTAAAAAAGCGTAAATATCAAATAATCTTGTGTTTGACGGAATGTGTAATTAGTTTCGAATACGCGATATTGACCTGTACGTAATAAGTAGAAAAAGTTATTATAAACACCTATTTTCTTGGTTTTCATTACCATAAAGTATCAGATATCATGTCCACAGACAACCTGCATAATGGTGTTTCAAAATGAGTTTTATAATTCAATTTTAAATAATGACCTAAGTTAAATTGTAGTGTCTTTTATTTCAAATGAAATAAAACAATTCGTAGAAAACATTCTGTATGAATGCCAATATACAGGTTTCATTTCAACATATATATTATTTTTTAGTTAGGTTTTAAACTGCATTTTAATGCAAAAACTACTTTTTTCATGGATAACTCAGTTTTACCCTACCCTAAAATAAAAATCCAAAATTTGACATTTTTGTCAATTAAACAGAATCAATCAATTACAAGAGACGATGTGCGGGATATATTACTTTCAACGATAACGATATATAACTCGTGATTTCTACGTTATACTACTTTAAATCAATAAGCATTCTGTCTGTGTGTTGTTAAAGCCTTTTATTGAGGTGTTATTTTGGTTTATGAAAAGGCAATTTCCTACTTCGATTGTAAAGCGAGACACTTTTAATCTCAACTCAAACAATATCAATCATAATTTTTAAAACATCTAAACTATAATTATTATATTTAGCAAAGTAATAATTTTTGCGGATCGTCGCTTTGTCTGTTTTTAGTGTAGTCGTTAGACTATATTTAACGATATTCACAAAATGTTAAACTACATTTTAAGCATCATAAATTTTTGCTGTACAAATACAGAATCTCTCTCAATCTTACCTTTATGCTTGACAGTAAATCCTTGAATATTTCGTTTTCTGAGTTGTAGTTAGCAATATAAAAACCGGCCATCCGTTAGTTATGATTTAACACTTTGTATAAGCCTAGAGAGAAATCATCGCTTGATTGTAGAACAGGGGAGTTACTGTTGTGTCCAATATTTAAATAATGTAGTCGAATAATATCCAATCAAATTGGCATAATCGTTAACCCGGCTTTATTTTTGACATGGCCTCAAAATTGGCGTAGACTCAAAATTTGCTTAATTTAATGTGTCACCTACAATAAGTCTGAATATGATAATTAAATGTGTAAAATTCATTATTTTTAATCTGTTTACCTAGTATTGATTGTAAATTGAGTTTACTTATCTGATTAGATGTGTTAAAGTGGTTACGTAGACAACTGAATTTTAATTGCATCGTCTAAGTAATGCACTGTTATGTTTATTATTAATCTAACCAATTGTATAACGTTTCGCTAAATAAAGATCACGAAGATTAAACTGAAAGTAGTGTTTTATTATTGTATGATTTTATTTTTTCTAAATTGAAAAATTGATTACATGTATGTTTTATCTTACAAAAATTGTTATTGTAAAAAATTGGTAACACATGTCATTATTGTTACTTTCGTATCACAACTTACATAAAACTAACTTAAACTAGATGCAGTTTTAACATCTGAAAACGTAATCCACGGCCATGTCATCAATGAATATTATTAGTTATAAGCTTCTAAGTCATATTCTAACTCTAACCCTCTCATAATAAAATCTCATGTTTTTATCTTTCTGGACAAATTTATAAATCTGTAATAAGTTATTTATGGTTCCAATTTTTATTGCATTGCTATTTATGTCACCAAACATTAAACTTTAAGTTCTGTTTTGAGTGAAATGTCATAAGTTAGAATTAAACATGTTTTTTTTTATCAATATTATAAAATTATAATTTTAAAACATTTTGGTAGATTTGGTAGATAAAACAAAATAAATCCTGAGGTTTACAAGGACATATTTTTATAAATGGAAGACGAATTTATTTTTATGAATGGAAACCTGTGTTTTTATTATTTTTATTTGTCCGATGTCGAAAGCATTTGCTGTTAAACAAATAACTGTTATCTTTCTTACATCAATACTTAAAAGCAGGCGCATGGTTGTTTTGTTTATTAAGACTGCAAATAAAACAAGAGAAATTTCAATCAGTGTTAGTTAGTATTAAGATGAAGATGAAGGCCACATACGAAGGCAATACATTCCTTAGTAACTGTACATCGCTATTGCATTGTAGATCGTTTATTTACCACAATACAGAGATCTGAGACACAGATATAGACATCAAAGTCTGACACTGCACGTTTAACCATACAATGGCTTTCAATAAGAGTTATATTGTTTATCATTTATGTCATTCGAAATCTAAGCGATTTAATAGAAACCTAATGTTGATATTTATAGTTATCGCGTTAGTTTTGAAGAGTAAAATTCATTTTAATTTCAATTCAATTATGTGGCTGAGTGGTTAAGGAGTTTTGATAGTCTATGATCACGTGGTCTGTCAACACTCAGGTTGCGGGTTAGAGTCTCACTGCGGGTAGGGTGTACTCCACTCCAATATTAAATGAAAATGATTGACAGTTTTCCGACCGAAGGTCTGGGTTCTCGCAGGGAACTCCGGCTTCCTCTCCCAATAAAAACTGGACGCCATGATATCGCTGAAAAATTGCTGAAATTTGCGTTAAACATCATTTAAACAACAAACAAACAATTATTGCCATTAATGGTAAAAAAAGCCGGTCTGTATTAAGCTAACATTATCCGTGTTACATCAACCAGTAGAAGAATTAAAAAAAACAAAAATACTAGACCATTACAGAGCTACCTAGATATTTTTTTACGAATTGTCTTAGCTGCTTTAGAAATAAATATAGAACATATTTATACTAGTTGTCAAAGGAAGTGTATTTTATGCAGTTAATTGCTCGGATTGCTTTTTTAAAAAAATGCGGGAATGTTTTTGCCCGTCAATATAATCGACGTTGTAAAGAACATATATTGTGACATTCCGTATTGCACAGTGGGCAGAACGAAAGAGGTCATTAACCCGGAGGCCTTTTATGATAATTCAGTAATCAAAATCAAGATAGTAGCATATTAGGGGCGTTATTTGTTGTGCGGTGCTTGGGGGTGGGATGAGGCATGTAATTGGATACTGTATGTCTGTTTCGTTCGCATGTATGCCCGAAAAATTTGTGGCGCACTTTTCTTTGTTATTTTAAATGGTTTGATATATGGTACGTTGATTTGTCGTAATTTTTTCTATGTTGAAGTGCTTATTACATAGTTTCTTGTCAGACAATATAGTCATACAGTGCAGCTATATGAACTGTATGGATTATTTAATAAAATTGTTACGAACTGGCTGATTCTGTATTGGCCTTTTATTTAGTTTATGTCATTTGTATTAGCCCTCGACCCTACAAGTTCCGGGACTTAAATAGCCAATCCCCAATACAGGATCAATACAGGATAAGCCAGGATGTAACACTATATTATTTTACATAAACGATTTGGTGACATCTTTGATGACATTTTATTCCCCCAATACCACAGTCATTAACTACATAATTCGCTGAACACACGCTATTTATGAGTCAACTCAGTATATTTCATACAGAAAGATAACTTATATAGAAATAGCTCGCGTGTGTTCATATTAGTAATCTGCAAAAAAAACATCAGTATATGCTTAAAAATAATTTGAAACACAAACAGCAAACACTATATCATTTTTTTAAGTCGAAAAAATATAAACTCTTGTCATATAAAAACGTTATATGAAGTCCTGCCCAAACGTATAACTACGAGAAAAATACCCCTCCAGTTATTGTTCTGATTTTTGTCTTTCTTTTTGTTAAGTTTTGGGAGACATATTGTGTTTTTTCCGGTTTCTTACTATTATTCTTCTTTCATTTTTCTTTCCGATCAATCATGTCCACAAATTTTCTCTGAGATGCAATGTCCAATCAATATGAGACTTAGAGAACATGTTAAGGGTGACCTGCAGTTTTGCAATTCATTTTTGGAATTTAAAAAAATGGCTGCTGTTTCAAAATGGCTGCCGTTTTCATGGAAACGGGATTATTAAATAAGACATTGTATTATCACGGTACAAATTTTTATTTGGGGGTTTTCAACATGCTGAACATTAAAGTGGCAATGAGAGTTCGTTTGGGAGACATTCTGTGATGGCATCCCAACACAATCAGCACTAGTTCTATTTTTGTTCTTAGTTTTTATTTACGTTTTGTCAGTCCTTGTCTTGTCTTATCCATTCAGACTTAAAAATTAAGAAATGCGTGCTATACTTATTCGTTGCACACGATAACCTAATATCTGCTAATGGATATTTAAGTTAAATACGACCTTTATATTTCTTTTAAAAACATTGCTACACAATTTTCTAGAATACATGTAGTAATAGTTTAAATACACTTACACGACCAAGTGTAAAGAATATTTAAAAAATGAGGAAGTTAACACGGTAGAATAGTCAGTCATTTAATACGCTTAATTTTTACTGATATATTTATAATTATAGTTAAATGTCATGTATGTGTGGCCGTTCATGTCATAATTGTCTTACTTCGATCGCGTCACTATCGCTATACTTGAAACTTCTATATTGCGTTATTTCTTCAAAGTATAGCGATACTTATCAAAAGTAACGCGTTAGTTTTGTATTTTCTTTTGTAACACGATACTTTTTGAAAGTAACGCGTTACTTTGATTTATCTTTGTCTGAACCAGCGCAACTGATGAGAGGAAAAATCTCGTTCAGTTTTTTGTTTTGTTTTGAATAATGTTTAACGCCACTTTCAGCAAATTTCAGCTATTTCATGGCGTCCAGTTTTATTGGGAGAGGAAGCAGCAGTAAACGGAGAGAACCCTTAAGAAAACTGGAAATCCTTGTCAGTTAAGATTGAAGTGGAATACACCCTACCCGCAGTGAAAGTCGAACCAGCAACCTCAGTGTTGACAGACCACATGATGAATAGTAGACGAAGTACATTTACAACCCCGCCATTGAGACCTGTAACAAAGAGTCTGCCTTAAAAACTTATCTTTGTCTAAACCCACGCTACTGATCAGAGGATAAATCTCGTTCGGTAAACAATCGTTGATATGTGTATTCTTTCTCAAGAGATGGAATAAAAAGTATCGCGATACTTTTTAAAAAAAAAAACGCGTCATTTTTAAAAAGTGTCGCGTTGCAAATGAAAAACAAAAGTAACGCGTTACTTTTAAACGTATCACGATACTTCTTAAAAGTAACGCGATAGAAGTTAAAAAGTATCGCGATAATTCTTAAAAGAAACGTTTTTAAATAACGAAAATATGAACGCCTTTCATATTCATGTTCGTGCTGTGCACGCGGTATTCTTCCTTGTGTTATTATGCTATAATGTGTTCATTTCATTTGGATAATATCTCGCTTTTGTAAGTACATATATAAAATTTAACATGCTAATTGGTAAAATACAGTTGTCTGATAAGGTGTATGTGCTACTGTACAGTTTTAGTTCTAGTTGTTTTGTAGTAATTGAAAAATGAAATAAAACATATTCCCAACAATATTTAGTACTTAATTAACAACAGGTAAATTAAACAGGTAAATGCTGCCATGGTTTAAAAATACTATACTTCCGTGTTGTGGTTCACCATTGACTGGATTGTACATGTGTACTCTATATTTTTAGGTATTATTATCTCAGGGTAAGTTTATAATTGTTTATTTTACGCAATATTTCCGTGAGAAATATTTTAAATTATATTGTGTAAATATGACGACAATGTGTCCATATTTGATATAGATGCAAATAGTGTGCATTATAAATTATAGGACTAACAATCAGAGAACGATTAGACTTTAAATGGTGCACTGTAGTTCGAATAAAATGAACAGTATTGTGAACCGTAGGCTTCGTTACAAAATAGAAAGGCTTACATAACATGATTTGAGTCAATACATCCAACATAAACAAATGTAATATTACACGTAATAACTGTAAAAATATATTAGTGCAGATTTCTACCCTAATGTAAATGAATAATGATATCAGAGTGGGAACATTATTATTTAACGTTTTTTTAAAGAAACACATCAGTATGTAGGTTAAATTTGAAACGAAGTTTTTTTGTGTCAAGTCGTAATCCAAGCAGCTGGTAAAGATAATTTTGTCTTGATATCTATAAAGTCATGGATGATTTCAAGGTAAACGGCTTTGTTACTTGAAGTATTCATATTTATAAAATCTATTTTTTTTATTCAACAACATATTGCACATTGCTGTTAACAATCACTTAGGTGATCCAGCAGTCACCAAAGTTACCATATATTGCTAGCTACCTGATTACAGTTTATTGTAATATAGAAAAATAAATATTAGTATGATACAATGCTGCATGTAATAAACATAATTATTTAATTAAAATATATTTGAAACAACGAAAACAGGAATGATCAAATACGGAATTTTTTTCCGTCCTAATTTAGATATTACATTACTTCCGTGTAGGGAATACACCACGAGTTTGTAAAAAGATCTTTTTTTTTAAGTTTGAACACTTCTTAATTTGGTAGGTATATTATGTTAATATATTCTATTAAATATTATAACTAAACATGGCACCTTATAGTTCAGATTTAACACATTCGCTGCTCACGAAAACTGTTAAATACTAAAAGTACCGTTATTGACACTAACAGTATTGACTTAATCATTGATTCGAAATTCTTCCGTTTATGCGTTGAATTAGAAAATAAAAGAAAGCAGGCAAACAAATAGTGTATGTTATCTTTTAACATTATATATATTATAAGCAATTAATATTTCCTTTGCATCATACATATTTTGACACTCTTTCAAGGAAGGGACTTGCAGTACTTTCCCTTGCCTTCTTCATAAGAGCATGTCTGGTCAAAAATTCATGTTTAAAAATCATATATGTATTAGTTTCAGTCTGTTTTTGTTTAGATATCTGTTTCATCTTATACACCGAGTATAAAATTAGGGTAAGGATATAATTCAGATCATAGTATTTCTTGTCATGTATTTTATATCCCACAATGAGGTTTGACATTTATAAGATATGATTACCGAATTTAAGTTTGGTAAACAGCTGATTGGTTTTTTGCCAAAACAGTTGCAAGTATTTGCCTTTTATGAAGATGTGTTCATAATCTTCAGTGATGTTACAGATAGTACATTTTGGGGTTGTATAAATTCTCCATTGATATAATAATAATTTGCAAGGAAGTATAAAATGTAATAATTTCCATCTGAAGATAACTAACTTGTTTTCCTTAAGGTGTTTGAAAACAAAGGTCATCATATTGAGAATTATATATTCCATGTTTTTTATTTGTAAAAGTTTGCTCCATTTTGAAAATCTTGTAGGCATTTCAGTTTCTTTACTTGTTAATATTTTGTACATGCTTTTTGTCTCTATATCTTGTAAATCAATATTATTTATGTATATGTTAGTGTTAATTTTAACCTTGGTTTTTATGGAGTCTTCTTGTTTAATTTTTTGCAACCATGAGGTTGGTATTGCTTTCATAACTAGCAGATATTCTGCAATCCAATTAGTTTTAATTTTGAGTTTATTTAGAATATAACTTTCTGAGATGCAGCCATTTTGATCTAATAAATCATTAATATATATTATGTTGCTATCTACCCAACTTTGAAGCATTATGCATTTGCCTTTGTGTTTTATTAATTTATTTCCCCAGATAACTTGTTGACGTATTGTTTTGAAGTTAAAAGGCTCTGCAATTTTTGTTTTGTTCATTTTTATCCATGTTTTAACAATTTCTAGATAAAATTCTGGAAGCTGATTTACTTTAGATATGGAATTTATAATTTCTAAATTTGTTTTAAATACTACAAAATCTTTACCAATTTTGTCGAAATAGAATCTTGGAATTACTTTCCAGTTTGCAAATTCATTTGATATTAATCTCTTTATCCATCCTATTTTAATTGAATCTATGTAGGTTTCTATGTTAATCATGTTTAAGCCTCCTTTTGACTTATCTGAGCATAGTACACTTCTTTTAACTTTTTCTGTTTTCCCACTCCATAAAAAGTCAAAGATTATTTTATTAAATTGTTTGATGTAACTGCTTTCTATATTAGTAACTGATGCTACAAAGGTTATATTTGGAATTATGAGTGATTTTATAACTGTTATTTTGCCAATCATAGTTAAATTTCATTTTTTCCAATTATTTATTATTTTTCTGATTTTTGAATCTGTTTTTCAATATTTAGTTTTTGACATTCTTTTTTGTTGTGGCCAAAATATATACCCAAGCATTTCAATGGATTATTTGTCCATGTTATATTTTCATACTTTTCTTTACAATGCTTTTGTTTGCCTAACCAGATGCCCTCTGTTTTGGTTTTATTAAGTTTAAGCCCTGAAAGTGACCCAAAAATTTCAATTAAGTTAATTGCTTTAGTGATTTCAAGTTTTGATTTTGGAAATAGAGTAGTGTCATCAGCTAGTTGTGTTATTTTTAAACTGTGTGTTTTTCCATCAAGTTTTATTTCAAATCCCTTAATGTTTGTGTCTTCCCTTATTCTACATGCAAGAATTTCAACAGCGATTATAAAAATTATTGCACTGCACGGACACCCCTGCCTGATCCCACGATGGATTTGAACTGGTGCAGATATCCAACCATTATTTAGGATAGAGCTTTTTATATCTGTATAAAGAGTTTTTATCATTTCAACATAGATTTTTGAAAGCCAAATTTTTCAAGGGATTGGTACATAAATTCCCATTCTAAAGAGTCAAAAGCCTTTGAAAAGTCTAGAAATAATAATGCCCCTTCAATATTAAATTGTTCTGCAAAATCTATAATATCTTGTATTTGTCTGATATTATAGCCTATATATCTATTTTTGACATAGCCATTTTGATCACTATTTATAATATTTGGTAAAAATTTTTTAATACGTTGAGCTATTGGGTATGCTATTAGTTTTGTATCCACATTTAATGGAGTGATTGGTCTATAATTATCTAGAGAAAGTGGGTCATTTTTTTATGAATGAGGGAAATAATTCCTAATTTGTGTGTGTGTGTAAGTTCCCCTTTTTCGTAAGATGCATTGAAAGTATTAACTGCAAGATATTTTAGATTTTCCCAAAATGTTCTATAAAACTCAACCCTTAAACCATCGATTCCAGGTGTGCGATTTAATTTCATTTTGAATAATGATTCAGTGCATTCTTCAATACTGAGTAAACCTTCTAGTGTTTGTCCCGCTTTAAACGATAGCTTATGATCTATTTTAGTTTCAGTTATGTATTTTTGCATAGATTCTGTATGAGGGTTTGTACTTGTATATAAGTTAAAATAGTAATTTCTTTCCAGTTCTAAAATTGTAGTTCTATCCTTATGTATTTTTCCATTTTGATCCTTTAAAGCAGTTATTGTCTTTTTTGCCTGTCTAGACTTTTCTAGTCCTAAGAAAAATTTTGTGTTTTTTTTCACCTTCTTCTATCCATTTAATTCTAGATCTGATTTGAGCCCCTTTTGTTTTTGATTCATATAATTCTTCTAGTTTTTTGTTGTTTTTTTCAATTTCACCTTCAATATATAATATTTTTTCTGATTTACCGTCATTTAGTTTTTGATTGAATTTTTGCAGTTTATTTTCTAGCTTATAGATTTCATCTTGTCTAGTTTTCGCATTTCTTTTACAGAATGTAATGGTTTGTTCTCTTATCTCAGCTTTAAGCAAGTCCCATAGTATCATAGAATCTCTGGTAAGTGGCATTTTTGATTTTTCATTATATTTATTTATTATATTAATTATAATATTTTGATAAGCATTATTTTTCAAGATACTATTGTTTATTTTAAAGTATCCTCTTCCCCGATTTTTTGGCCTTTCTTAGTGATATTGCCTGATGGTCTGTATGGGAGATAACTGCAGGTCTGATATCAGATGAAAGTATCAGTGGCCTTAATTGTGGACTAATTAGAAAAAAATCAATGCGAGTTGCTTCATTTCTATTATTTTTTCTTTGCCATGTAAATTGTTTTTTTGATGGATTCAGTTCTCTCCAAATATCAATGAGTTTATGGGTTTTAATAAAATTTTTAAGACTATGCACAGGTTTTTTATTTTTTTTATTAACATATTTAGTGTCAGCATTTGTTAACGTATCATTCATATCACCACCTATGATGACAAGACCTAAACTCTTTTCTTCTATCATTTTTTTCACTTTTTTGAAGAAGATATTTCTGTTTTTAGGTATGTTTGGGGCATATACATTTACTAAAGTATAGAAATTGTCGGCGATTTCTACATTTACTAGCAAAAGGCGCCCTTCATCATCATTAAAATAATCTATTATTTTATGTGTCAGCTCATTTTTTATGAGTATTGACACACCTCTTGATTGTGAAGTTCCATTGCTATTATATATTGACCCATTAATTTAATTTTTTAACTGATTTTCTATATTAACTACAAAATGACTTTCTTGCATAAAAAGTATATTGCACTTCTGATATTTCATCCACATATATAATCTTTGTCGTTTTTCTTTTGAGCTTAACCCTTGACAGTTAATAGAACAAATATGAATTTTACTTGTCATAAATAGTTGATTTTTAAGTAAACTCTTGTTTTAGTATTTACTCAAAGCACATTTGTGACAGTATACCGGATATACAAAGCATGTGATACACGAGTCTACACCAGTACAATGAAAAATAACTTTCACAAACAACATATAATACGTGTCTACACTATTTGGTTTGTGCAATATAATGTAGATGTAAATGCATTTCATGAAGAACATAATCAACAAGATAAAACAATTACCAGTAATAGACAGTATAATATATCTGTATGTACAGTATTTGATTTTTTCAATATACATGTAATATATTGTTATACATTTTTCACAAGGCATGTGATAAACAAGACAGCTCAAGTACAGATAAAAATAATCTACATATATATGTATCACTGACAGAATAGTATACCTGTATCTGTGGTATATAGTTTGCTCAGTAAAAAGCTTACAATTGTACATGTACTTGCCAGTAATAACATAATTTGTTCACGTAGTTTGGACAGAATGTATGTAATTGCTATTATGTATAGAAAAAATAACAGTACTGTCTTTTGTAACGTAGTAATTGCAAGTAATTATCTATTTATGAGCAATGGCAGAGATGTAAATATGGATCATTTATGATCGACTATCCCATAATACAGTGATAATCAACATTACACATTGAGTCAGTATATCTCACGCAATTGTAATTTATATCAGACAACTTACTACATAGAGAATATATATATAGTCTGCTGCAATATTATTACCACGCTTCCAATAGCTAAACAATCAGAGCTACGCGGCGCCGTCTTTGTGACAGAATCACTAAGGGAATACTGGATCAGACCATATTAAGTGACGTGTTTGAATAACATACCACGCTTCTTGTGTTTTAAAAAGGCGCAGCACCATAGCTGCTGCCAAATCAGAATTATCTTACCCTTACCTAACTTTCCTGCTTGTCCTAGTAACAGTCTAATAGGCATTATTATTGGTCCATCCCGTTTGCCATTAGTTAATAACTGAATATAGCTGAATTACGGCTCTTCAATGGACACATTCTGTATTGGGAGGTTAGCAATACTCCTGAATAATAAATAGAATAATAAGCAAGAACCATCCAAGACCTAGAACGAATAATCGTACCGTCGCCAATATTTTTGGCGAGGGTACAAATGTTGATTACTTGTAACGTAGCAGGGCGGGAGTAAAATACTCCCTGCACTTTAATGTAAAAAACGGTTGCATTTATAAGCAGCCATGTACAGTCTTGATTTCATTCAGCAGTGTCATTATATTTTTATCGGTTTTGTGTTTCAGATCGCTCAATATTGATACGTGATGATAATCATTGCCACATATTTAGACGGTGTCGTATATGTAAATTGCCTTCTATATATTGTTATTCTAAATATGGGATGTTTGTTGTAGTGTGCATATTAGCACGATTAGCACGAGTTTTCTACAATTAGATCCCAATTATTGATGACGAACAACTCGTCTTATCATGGTGGCAAAACTAATATTTTTAAAGACGATAAATTACTTGTCCTTATACTTCGCAATGTCTGAAGATGCCGTTAATCAGACAAGTCACAAAACTTAAATCGGATAATTACAATTATTTTTTGTCATGCATAACACGCAAAATTATATGTGCACAAATATTGTGTGTTGTATGCTAGTTCTTCAGTTCTTTTTTGACACCCTTAAACCATCTTTTGGTTGATTTGTTGTCCTTTTAGAAATTAACATGTAAACACGAATTGACATGTTACATGTCAGTAAACATACCATTCATAAAAAACACTTAAAAACCGCTTTTGCTCAGATGATTGTTTATGATGTATACTCGTGTAATTGGTCAAGAATAGGTACAATACCAAACATGGACGTTTTTTTTTCATAATATGAAACCCAACCATCATGTCACCTCGCTGGCATAAACTACTTTTAATATGTTTGGACAATAACTTGCTATACTGTTGGATATTTGCAGTTACGTGAATTTATAAAATGGTACTATACGATTAATAAGTAGAACTGTTTCACATTTAAAAAATATGTACTTTCAGAAAAGGTTAAACACGCCCTAGTACTCTTAGTGTAAACATGTTTATTTAAAGAGAATGATCGTAAATAGTTTAACAACATTCTTTTTATAAGATAAGGATTCAGAAACCAGCAATGAGTGCTCATGTTAATATGTCTCCCTTAATACATCGTATAAATACACAATATTATTAACAACAAAAATGCACATGCGTTTGTAATAATACAATGGATAACTATAATCTCCTCGAAATATAAGGGTAGAATAATTAGTGTTTACAATGATAGGGAAAAAGGAAGAAAGACTATATTAAACCAGATAAAACAGGATACACTAATGTGAGAAAAAAAAACACGAAGAAACAAACATAATGAAATGCAAGTAATACAACATTATATTTGAACTGATGTAAACCTTTTGGACCTCATTATGTAATTTGAATAACTGTATGCTTTCTTCGGTGTTGAGATCTTTTTAGCCGTGTATCAACAAACGTTTCGTTAGATTACAAAATTAATTAAACATTTCCTGGCACAATTTTGAGTACAAGGGAAGAGTAAAAGATAGTGTAAAGTAGAATCAAGACTTCCACATCTACAGTTAGGTTATTCAACTAATTTATAAATCGTAATTTAAGGAACTTGAATTCGGTCTAAGACTTTTATGCAGAATTTGGCATTGTCTTGGTCCGGTAAAACAATATTCCTGTATCTTGTAATTATGAGTTCTAATTGCCTTTTAAGTATAGGAATCTTCTGACACTTACTTGAAGATAAGTCAGTACAAATATTTTGAAAACTATGGTTAAAAGTTTAATAAGCGATTTATTTTCATTTATTTGACATATCATTTCTCGATCCGTTCACGAATTGCATGTTTTACGTTTTTGAAACGCTTCGTTTTAATTTGTTTTTAAATGCGAATAACATGCAAAACAAAGCAGCTTCTTCTCAGTCAACGCAGCTTATGTTCAATATATAGTTGTTTAAAGGTAATTGGGTAAGAACGCGTTTATAAATATCGAATCTGTTATTTTATCATGCGATGAAATTTCTATGCTACTGGGTATTAGTATAGATTAACTTTTGTTTGTCATGTCAGAAATCTTCAGAGCACGTAAGTTTGTTTATGCGTATTGTCTGGTTGTTTATAGATAAACTTAATAAACTCACTATGTTTGGTACTTTTATATTAATAAATTTTAATTTGTTTTCTCTGCGTTTTATTTGCGTTGATTATAATATTACATATAAATAACGTTTTTATTTATGAAACGTATCATGTGAAGATATAGGCTAAACATTTGAATGCTAAAAGCCATGGCTGTTGTTAGCTTATTCTCAGGGATCACACTTTGGTACCTACACCTATATTATTGATTCATTAAATAAAACATTTTAATTCTTCAGAGCAGTAAATTCAGACAATTACTCTACAGCTCCACTGTTTAAATGTTTTCTAAACATTTTCTTAGCTTTCGAAATTGTACGCTAGACGATAAACGCCCAATATAGCTTGTTATACCTGTCGGTCAATACCTTAATGTGGCTTTTTATACCTGTCGGTCAAAAGCTGAATGTGTCTTGTTATACCTGTCAGTCAAAAGCTTAATGTGGCTTGTTATACCTGTCAGTCAAAACCTCAAAAGCGCTTGTACGACATGTAGATCACAAATTAATAGGGCTATTTAACATGTAATAAATATTTGTGGGTGGTTTTCTGTTAACAGAAGTTTATTATTAAGGGCTATACAGAAGTGTATAATAAATGGAGATCATTTTTATCCCGGTTATGTTTAGTTCGGAGATGACTGCTTTAAAACATTGAAAACCCGAATAAAAATTCATTGTCCTATTATACAACCAATGAGTAAGTGTTTGGTAAGTCTTTGGTCAATTATTTTTTTACTAAACCCCTTAAAAATTAGTTTTAATTAAGGTATAAATACGATTTGAAATATTACAAAGATTACATAAAACGCGGAAAATTTATTAGCAGTTGATAAATAATTTTAATAAGAGCTGTTCCATCATATGCTTTAGAATATTATTACCTATCTATTGATTTCACTAAATTTGAAAACAAAGAATTCATATTCAGACTTCATAACTTTGAAACATACTTAGAAACAAATAAGTTTTAAATTTTTTCTCTGAAATGTCAATAATTGAAACCAAAAAATATCAAAAAGATTAATATCATGACATAATTATATCAAAAAGATTACTTTGATTTAACACTACTACGTTTTATATTTCAATCAGACATACCAAAAACTACTTTGCATGCAAGTTTGTTTTATGTCAGATTGTCTTTCTGTTATACCTGCCATATTGGTCTAAATCGTTTTTATTTTACTACAGCATTAAACCACACATGCAAACTACAGCAGAAAATTTAAACAGAACATTCGAATCGATGTTATAAATGTAACATGTAACGTAATGGAAATTAGCATTACAAGGATATTTATAACTTCTATTTCAAAATACTATTAAATCATTCGGGTTGGACTTCTGTTATCAAACAACTTTTAAGTATTACAAACTAAACTGAAAAGGTCTTTGATGACGGAAAAGAAAACATGTGTTTGTAACATAAGTAAAGCTTTAGACCTTGTGTGGCTTACTTATTCAATTATACGTGTTTTTGTATATTCTGGACAAAAAAATAAACACTGAGTAGCCTCAGAAATCGCGTTATAATAGCGGGGTATACCCCGCGATCAATTCTAAGGCCTCTACATTTGTTCATAACAGAACTCCTTCGGTTTTATATATCTTCTACCCTGGGAATTTCAAAACTATTTCGATTCAAAAATGACAATTATTGGACATTTATGCTGTTTACTAAGCAAAATAATTTCTGTCATAAAGTGTCTGTTCTTAATAAAATTTGCTTATCGATTATAACGGTGGTTGCGTGTTGCTTTTACGGTAATGAAAGTAATAATAAGATGCAGAACACACAAAAAAAATGTCAAATAGACAATCCTCCCCAAATTAAAGTACCAGAAGCCTGCAAACTCGAGATTAAACAATATAGCAACTAGATCAATGGCCAAGTCTTTGTACAGTCATTTAAAAGAAATTATGGGTTATATCAGAATTTATGGCATTCCAGATCTAATTACTATAGTGTGGGAGTTGGTTTGTTGATGAAAATGGTTTCGTATCATACACCACTGTGATCATCGCATCACAATCACTATTTACTGAATTCGGAAATTGGAAAATCTCTGCAGTCGTATTTTCAAACAAAATAAAATATTTATGAACAAGGAAATTTTATCTATAGTGAAAGCATGTAAAAGATTGTTCTTGAGACATTGATTTATAAAGTCTATATCGCAAAAAATGGTTACAATTGTAAAAATCAATATATTCACTGCAAGCTTTTGCATACCTGATTAAATGAGACATATAGACGCCGTATGCAGAAGAAGTTTAAATACTTCTGAACAAGTGATGAAAATATATAATTTTAACCTTGAAAACGTCTTAGTGCTGGGATGACGATTGTTTATATAATTTTCAGTTCTGGACGATATGTTAACGAAAGTTGCAAAGAAAATTAAGGGCTGTTAGGTTAGTTGAAAGTACATCATCAATATATCTACACGTGAAATTAAAGATTTTAGAGTCTTGTTTTTTCTTGTCTTTACTAAGACATTCAACAAAATCCTTGTCGTTAAGAATATAGGAACAACTAGGCAAGCAGTTGGGCATACTTTTTACCCATTGGAATTCCGATTATGTTGTCGATCAGAAAACCTAGCACACAATAATTTTTTCCGTTTTAGAATTATTTGCCAGTAGTAAAATACGTATACTTCAAACCTGCTTGTAGGCTTATGTGGCAGCTAAGTCTTAATGTATGATTTCTTTTAATTGGAATTGTAGTTTATTTGGAGGCAAGTTTCTTATAGATGAAATTTCATATTTCGATCTTAAATCATTTGTATTACCTCGGTTGCGGCCCTGAAGAGATTTAAGCTTCATATCAGAATGCTAGAAAAGTCCACAGGTCAGATGTCATGTTTATTCAAACAAATATAGTTTTAGATCCTTATTAAACGTAGGCATTATAATGTAACAGCATACTATAAACTGTCATTTCCTCTATTACTTTAATGTCACTATTATTAGACGTTTGAAAGTCGATTATCCGCAAAAATTGACTAAACCTTAAAAAAAATTACGGGTAGTCGCAAGTCATAGATTTTTCTACTAAACCAAAAGCAATAACATCGACTATCCACAAAAATGTCTACATTTCTCAACATAATAATCATAGTTAATATTATAATCAATTCTGATTCATATTATTTGTTTAAGGCAATAGTGATAGTTTCTAACTTTATTGATATAGCCCGCATTAAAACAAGAGGAGGTTGACATATTGGTTTTGAAAATCGAATAAAATATAAAATATCAACACAACTGTCCTTGACATTTCTGCGTATTATTGTTTTAAATCATAAATACTAGTACTTAAATTCTATAAGTACAAATTCTGTACTTATTTACGAATAATAGAAGGTTTTTTTCAAATTTCTCCCAGATATTACTTTACTTTAGACCACCAATCGATTTATACCCGGTAGGCCGTATGAAACTTTCATTGATACTTCGGGTCAAAATCTCAGATTGCATATGGTTTGAGAAATGATATTGGTTTAGTTAAGGCAATGTTACTTTTATTCTGTTTACAAATCATTTATGTCTACAGCTAACTTTAGTTCTGTTTAGATAGTCATGCAATTAATTTTTCCAAGAAATACGCGGTTTTAAAGACTCGTCCCACACTATGCCATATGACTTTCAAAGAACTTACCCCTCCATATACATAACCGCAACATGGAATGACTAAACAACTCTTCTTCCTAAGATTACGTTACATTATGCCACAAATCGGCCTACACCAGGGTTAGGCCAATATGCACCTTTCATTTATACTTAGTAGTCAGAAACCGTAGCCCTGTATCACTCTTAGGCACTCGGCTTTTACTGACACTTTTCCCTGGTACCCCGTCCACCGTAATTTCCACATTGGTCGACCTTTAAATTCTGTATAAAGTTTAATTTACCTTAAGCCACCAATAGGCTTAAACCTGGGATAGGCGTTTATGCACTTTTCATTATAACTAGAAGCCAGAAAAGTCCAACTCGTCAAAGAGTCTACTCCTTCCGATTCATGGCAACATGGACTGACTTTGACAAATCGACTGTTTTAATAGCTTTGTTTGTTTGTTTAAATGGTGTTTAACGCCATTTCAGCAATTGTTTAGCTATATTATGTCCAGTTTTTTTTGGGGGGGGGGGGACAAAGCCAGAGTACCAGGAGAAAACACCTGACTTTTGGTAGGATCAGAGTCTAATAAACCATGCCCGAAGTAAAACGGAAAATCGCAACTTCATTGTTAACAGGCACGTGATCAATCCTTGACATTTGAAGAAAATACTGCGTGCGCTTGACTCCAACATTGACATGGATTGACAGTTTTCCAACCGAAGCTCGTCGTTCATCGCTTCATCGGTTAATCCGATTTACTCACCCCCACTACCCCCGTAAAAAACTGAATGCTATGATGCTTAGTTTTTACTATCACAAGATAAAACACATAGATAATCTGGTATATAAATACTTTTCATATGTGCCTAATCCATTAGCTTCTAGACTCCCTAAGCACCTGCAATTATCATTACGCACCCCTTTGTAAATACTGTATCCGCCCAAAATATGTGGCCAACATTGTCGAATTATAAACGTTAATGTCATACATATATTAAACACGAATATTCTGATTATTCTTTCAGCAGCTTTAGTGTAGTATCAGTTAATTATTATAGTTGTAATTTATTATATAACTGTTTCTATCCCACACTAATTAGAACAAGATAATTTATAATCAACAATAGATTAATTATATTCTGACCTGACAGAAAAATTAGATAACCTTGTGTATGATTGAAAGCCTACTGGATAAAAACAACACCTCATTAGGTAGGGGATAAAGGGGCTTATCAAGGTGAATGCCATAATTAGTTTACCTATATTTGCCTTGAAAATTATAATAAAGTATAGTAGACGTTGAGAAACTGAATTGACTAGAAAAATATCAAAATAGAATATAAAAAAGAATGGATGGTTTCAAATTAATTAAAATTAAATTAAAAAATTGACTAAAATGTTACAAAATATACATTGTTTGTCAATAAATTAAAACTTGTCATCATAATGTCCAAAGGCAATTTATTAAGCTTAAAAGAAGCTTTAAAAGAACTTGAGATGATGAGCTTGTATCATGACCAATTAATAGTGTTCACATATCAAACCTTTGAACATTGCAAGCTATGAAATAGTATAAAAATGGGTGAAACGTCAAAACCCCCATTCTAAGCCAATATGGCCAGTGCTCAGCTGAATGTGAAATTCATCACCAACAGACAATCTATTATAAAAAAAACAATTCTTTTATTATAAGTTAACTATAAAATTGGTGCATACATACATAGAAATAAAGAAAAACATAGGCAATAGGACTTGAAACCTAGGGGTGTTTTTTCCATGGACGCAATAGAAGACGTATGGTTCCAATCCCTCGAAGACCGTGACGTTGAGACATAACTCAACTTGCACAGATATTTACAGACTATATGACAGAGCAGTGGGTAAAAGGAGAGAGGACCGTGTGGAACCACTTGGGAAATTAAGGACCAAGGACTACATATTCACTTCAATACAGATGTTAACAGATATACAGAACCACAATAACATTACCCGGGTACGGAGACAGGCTGGTATAACCACTCGACCCCGTGCCAAGAAATACCTCTACATCGACCGCAGACTCACTACACTCAAGGAATGTTACCAGACAGGCATCATCGACTTAATGACGCCGACTCAGCATCAGAGCTCCTCCATCTCGAATAACTGACAAAATGACTCTGTGTTTAGTTTAGTGCTCTGTGGTTTTTTGTTACTTAATTATTATTATTACATTATTAGATGTAAAGTGCTATATTATGAAATAAATGTAATGAATTTAATTTGATTTAATAAAATGTATGAATAAAGTATTTTCTTTAGTTTGAATTGTTTTCAACCTTACTTTTGTCTGTTACAATATTCCAACTATAAAAAAAACCAAAAAAAACAAAAAAAAAAGTTAATATATTTCACAACTGAAATTATTATTAAATTATAAAATTCCTAATACTTTTTTTTAATCTGATATTTTACCTATGCTAACAAAACAGGTAACACTAATTTAAACACCCTTTAGAAGGTTCCTTAATCCCATACATTAATAAGATGTTTTTTTAATCCAGTAGGCGTTGTGTAATTAGTTTTGAATACGCGAAAATGTCCTGTAGAAAGAGTTTATTATATACACCTATTTTCTTTGTTTTTATTACCATTAAGTATCAGATATCATGTCTAAAGACAACATGTACAATAGTTTGTCAAAATTGAGTTTTATAGTTTAAATATCTTTAGAAAACATTCAAGCATGCCAACATAGAGGTTTAATTTCAATAAATATATTACTTTCAGTTGGGTTGAAAACGATATCTAAATAAATAATAACGTTTTCATAAATAACTCAGATTATTACGTTCAACAATATATAACTGTCCGTTACTGTAATTTATCATAGTAATAAGGATCATCTCTCCCAAACTGATTTTTATTTATCTTTAATATCAAATTTATTTCTTCCAAAGTTTCGTCAAGACTCTTTTATATAAAATTAGATGTCCAGAGCTAAAACGCTTTCTTGACACGACTTAAGACCATCCTTAGACATATCCTTGTCCTATAATAGCTTCATTGACATGGCTCTTGGTTAATTAATTAATTAATTTATTTATTTATTTATTTATTTATTTATTTATTTATTTATTTAAAACCATTAAGTGACCTATATTTAGACCAAAATATGTTACGATGTCTACCACATTAAGTGACCGCTATTCAGACCAGAATATGTTACGATGTCTACCACACTAAGTGACCACTATTCAGACCACAATATGTTACGATGTCTACCACACTAAGTGACCACTATTTAGACCAGAATATGTTACGATATCTACCACACTAAGTGACCACTATTTAGACCAGAATATGTTACGATGTCTACCACACTAAGTGACCACTATTCAGACCAGAATACATGTATGTAACGATATCTACCACACTAAGTGACCGCTATTCAGACCAGAATATGTTACGATATCTACCACACTAAGTGACCACTATTCAGACCAGAATACATGTATGTAACGATATCTACCACACTAAGTGACCACTATTTGGACCAGAATATGTTACGATATCTACCACACTAAGTGACCTATATTTAGACCAGAATATGTAACGATATCTACCACACTAAGTGACCACTATTCAGGCCAGAATATGTTACGATATCTGTCACACTAAGTGACCACTATTCAGACCAGAATATGTTACGATGTCTACCACACTAAGTGACCACTATTCAGACCAGAATATGTTACGATATCTACCACACTAACTGACCTATATTTAGACCAGGATATGTTACGATATCTACCACACTAAGTGACCCTTATTTAGACCAGAATATGTTACGATGTCTACCACACTAAGTGACCACTATTCAGACCAGAATATGTTACGATGTCTACCACACTAAGTGACCTATATTTAGACCAGGATATGTTACGATATAAAACTTCAAACAACAATAATTAGAATTGAATACCGTATAAACTTCAATGATTATATTTATGAAAGTAATCACTTTGGCGGATAGTCATTATGTTTGTTTTTGGTGTAGTAAAAAAAATCTTTGATTTTCGACTATCTGTAAATGTGTAGGTTTAGTCGATTTTTTAAACAGCATGCAATTTTCTCTGTACAAATGCAGAATTTCACGAAATCTTACCTTTATGCTTTAACGGTAAATCCTTCAATATTTCATTTGCTGAATTTTAGTTAACAATGTAAAACCAGGCAATGTAACGATTCGTTAGCGTTTGAATTAACACTTTGTCTAAGCGTACAATCACTGCAGCATGGTATTTATGGTGCAATCAGTGGCTAGATTGTACTAAAGTGTAGTTACTGTTATGTTCGTTATTTAGAAATCTGTAATCTTATAAATCAAATTCAGTTTTGATAAGCTGACTGGTAAACTATTTACGTTCCCTCGATGTTAATAATAAAATGTTTACGGTTGGAATCAATTTGAATATTATATACAAGCTGGATGTCTAAGAATGGTATAAATATTTAATTAATATGTTTATTACAGAAATAGAAAAATATCAATACGCCCTATATGGTCGTGAAGATGTAGTAATAAAGTTTAGCTGTGCGAGTAAAATTACATATAGAATGTTGATTGATATTTATATGCAAAGACGGTAATAATCTAAACTTTTTTTTCTTATTACAAAACAATTATAATACTTATAAACAGTGTTGGAGTCTTCCAGTTGTTTTTACTTATTTATTTCCGATTTATGAGAAGAATTTGTCATACAACAAAGTTTTTGGATGCATCTAAAGATAGCTCTAGTACAGAATACCCAACATGAAAATGGACCAATTCTTTATATGTACAATCTTCAAAAATAAACCTTTTTTTTGTCATTGTTAGTTTCCATAAGTTACGAATTCCTGTTTTTAAATTTCTGTTTGTCTGGTTAACTGAGTGTGTCTTGATTATCATTTTTGTTTTAAGGGACTACTATTTTGTTCAGTCGAGTAAGTTAATTTTAAATAAACAAAGTTAATACGATTGTTCAAATCCATACTGCAGCTACAAATAAACAATCGTATTTAACGAACTAACGAACGAAGAACAAGATTCTGTCACAAAAGAATAGCTTTCAAACGGCGAAAATGATAAAACACCTCCTTTAAAAAATATGTTGTTGCTAATAATTAACCGAAGTGTCACAAACGAAGTCATGACGTAATAGTCATTGATAATGCCTGAAAAATATCGAAATAGATGCCACTTACCTCCTGGTCACATTCCACACCCTTTACGGAAGCGGCCGAGAGCTGCTGCGATCGACTACGTTAGGTTTAAATTCCTAGCGTAAATGCAACATATTTTGTCCTTTAAAAAACGAGAATAACTTATTTCCTGTTTTATTTAGTTAACAGAGGTCAATTAAAAATTTCTTTAATAGTAACTCCTACTTTGATCTGGAGTTACACTATACTCATCTATTGATCAGTCTTCAAACTTATACTATCAATCAATGATATAAAGTTCAAACAATATATTAACAGTACCACTACAAGAGAATGGCATTATCGACCTTCGACCACTTATAGCAGCACTTTTACTATTGTGAAGTACAACCTGTATCCATTGAGGATGATCGTAATCTATAAGTTACTACTGGCGATATTTCCAAAAGTGACTTAACAGATACCCAATTTGAACTTGCATACACTGACTTAACAGATACCCAATTTGAACTTGCATACACTGACTTAACAGATACCCAATTTGAACTTGCATACACTGACATCTTTTTTATAAAAAATTATGACGCTGGATATACTGACCGAGTGAAACATCGTTTGAAACATTCTTTTAGTCACGTGTGATTAAGTAACGTTTATCATAAACAGCTTTTAAACATAAGCCTCCTCAAACTATATAACCATTCACATCTAGTGTTATCTTACTCAGAAAGAAAATTGGTTCATTAAGATTGTGTGTAGACTATTGTCAATAAAACTCCCAAACGTAAAAAGACAACTATACTATATATAAGAAACAAGGAACTACTTAACAGCTGCAGAGGAAGCCAAGTGTGTTTAGTCATCGACATGAAACCTGGTTGTCAACAAGTGGAAATCGTAGAACAGAGGAGAGAACCATTCTTACAGTAGGACCATTAGGTATCTAGCAGTACACGAAAATGCCGTTTGGATTTTGCAACTCGACTGCAACCTGAGCAAAGCGTTTGACGGAAAGCTGCTTGGCTCACTACAACTTGAAGAAATGCTGCATTATCGATTAAATGAAGGTAATAACAAAATGCCGAGCAACGATGAAACTGTCAAAACAGAAAATCCACAAATCAAAGTCCGAGAAACCGGCAACTCCAGAACCAACAAACAACATAAAGCAACTACAACAATGGTCCTGACTTGATACAGGCATTTCAAAAGAAATGGTGCTTTAAACCAGGCGTTATAGCATACCAAACCTCCCGCTTCCATAACTATAGTATTTGAGTTGGTTAGTTGATTATCAGGGATAGGTATCATATGCCACTATTCAATAATAGTTGTATCCAACACTCATCGTAGCACATTCACTGTACGCTGAATTCAAAAATTGGGAAAACTATCTGTATCCATATTTTCAAACGAGAATATTTTTCGAAAAGGAATTTGTATCTATAGTAAAACTTATTAAAGATGCGGACGAGTCGGTTTTACTTGTAACCCTGGTTTATAAGTTTATCTAGAAGAAATAGATGCCATTGGAAAAAATCAGTATACTCGCTGCAAGCTCTTGCATACCTGATCAATTGAGAAATATATACACCATATGCAGGAGAAGCTGGAATATTGCTGCATAGGTGAGGACAATTTATAATTTTGAAATTAAAACCGTCACGTTTGTCGTAAATTCTTATGCTGAGATGACCGTTGGTGTCATATTCGAGGTGTAAGTCTAAAAATGAAGCTGTTTCTGTGGTTACTTTAATTTCTAGTTCTGAAGGATATATTAATGGAAACCAGTCAGCAAATCGGGGGTTTTAAATTGAAAGGACATCATCAATATATCGATATGTCTTTACTAAGACGTATAAGAAATTATGTTTCATAAGAATACAGGAACATATCGGCAAGAGTTGGGGCACAGTTTGTACCCATCGGAATTTCCGATTGTCTGCTGAAAAGCACATCCTCCAAAACAATACAAATATGTTGTCGATCAGAAAATCTAGCATACTATAAATCTGTCTTCGCTGCAGCATAATTTGCCTTTTAGTTTTTTAGAAGAAAAAAAAACGTTCTGTCGTAACCTAAAACTACATGTTTGTAGGCATATATGGAAGAAAAGGCTTTATGTATGATTTCCGTAACACGGGATTTTAGTTTTACGTGTGGCAAGGTAGTATAAAGAGTTGAAAAATCAAAGGTTCTAACAGATGAATTGTAGGTATCTATCTAGATTTAAATTTTCCAAAAGTTGCATTTTTAAGAATCCACATATGATTAATATTACTTCGCAAAGAAACAGTTTCACAGTATTTTTGTAGATGCGTTGGCTATGTATCTTTCTTGAAAGGACTTGTATGTAATTTAGAAATCCAATACAAGTATAGTAAGTCTTCAGACTCTTTGTCGTAATTAATATTCAAAGAAGTCATGAAGGACTTATGGTTAGCCAGGATTTCATCTTTGTCAAATGTGGTACGTTTGTATGTGGAAATACCAGAGTTATCCTTGTTATCTCTTTAATGAAGCATTCATAGTAATGTGACTTACATACAATCACAATGTTGTTAGAAGCCTTGTTTACATGGAGGACAACATATTTGTCAAGGAGGGAATTAAGGCACCTCATAGCATATCGACTTTAAATACGGATTTAGGTCGATCATTAATGCAATGTCTAAGATTCTTAATTCGACGTTGTACCAAGGCCTTATTGTCCTTACCCAGTTAGACAGCGCATTTAGTTTTGTCTTGTTCCTTCACTCTTAATTCAATTTCTGGCATAGTCTTCAACTGAATCCATAATAGTATTGAAATTTAGATTCCAGTCTACTGGTTGAGGTTCTCTGAATTTTGGACCGCGAGAAATAATGTTTCTGAGATTCTCGTGGTCAATGATGTTCAGATCACTAGTAATGACATGACCAGAGGGATTGTATATGAAAGGAGAATGTGAACAAGTGCATTTAGTAGGCTGTTGAGGTGTGTTTCAATGTCTAGGTCCTGCAATGCTAGTTTGTAGTTGAAGATTTTACGGGCAATGGTGTTGGTATATTTATAAGACACGATAGGAATTAACTGATTTTTGAAATATGAAGGAATCTGATCTTTCACTTTTTTCAATTAAGAATATTGGAAGGTATACTCTGTGAAACTAATAATGTATACACAACCTACCTAGTATTTCAACTAATCAGATTATGGAACCTGAAACTAGCCCGCGACAAGTGTGAATTCTTCAGAAGGAAAGTGAAAAATGTTGGTCATGTTGAATCAGAACAGGGAGTGGACATTGGTAAGGCAGACAGAGAAAGAAGTAAAATTTCCAAAACCAGAGTCACCAGGATGTGACAACATGTTTAATATATACAATAGATGTTCATCAAAGATGTCAGCAAGATAAGCATCAAAATGATAAAAGGTGAATCTGATAATATGTGAAAAATGTGTTTTATATTGTTATTTTTACATATTATTTTTATTTGTCTAATGAAAAAAAAATTTGCTATGAACGAAGTAATGGTTATCTTTCTTGCACCAATACTTAACAGCAGGCGCATGGTTGTTTTGCAAATAAAGAAACCGATATTTCAACCAGTGTTATTATACAGAAGGATAGCCAGCGCTATTCATGATATTAAAAAAGCATAGAAAATTATGGATTTAGGTAAATAGCCGTTAGAAAACTCCTACTACCTTCTCAGACTGAAATGAATTAGGCTTGAAATGGTAAATGATGAGCGGAAGATGGTGATAAAGGGCATATCCGAAATTATTAAAGTCGCTAATAATTGTAACCATCGTGATCATGGTTATTGCCTGGTAGATCGTTTGTTTACTACTATTTAGAGATATGATATACACAGAATCACATAGATATATAAACATCAAAGTATGACACATACAATGACTTTCCATTGTCGTTTTATATTGTGTATTCTTTATTTCTTTTGAGGCCGTATATAAGCTCTGGATGATTTAATTTAAAATGTTAATATAGAGGGGCCAATCGTTAGCTCTGAAGAATACAGTTCATTTATCATTTGCGGTAAATAACCCCGGTCTGTATTCAAGCTGATAGTAGTTACCTCAACCAGTCGTAAAATTAAAAACAAAAAGTCTAGACAATCAGACATAGATACATGTATTCTTATTACGAATTGTCTTAAATGGTTAAGATATAAATATATAATATATTAATAGGGGTTGTTAAAGGAATTTTATTTATGAAGTAAACTCTGCGTATTTTATTTCTTTTCATTTTTACAATTAAAAAAGTGTTTGAAGGTAAAATTAAGATTATTTTCGGAAGACAATGGCATTCAAAAAAACCTAGCAAAAATGACAAGGAACAGTATCCCCTTAACGAGTCTAATTAGAATTAGTAACCGAACTTCTCCTTAAAGAGTCTGATTAGGAACAGTAACAGAACTTCCCTCTAACGAGACTCCTAAGGAACAATAACCGAACATTCTTTTAACGAGTCTGCTTAGAAAAAGTAACCGAACTTCCCCTTAACGAGACTACTTATGAACAGTAAACGAACTTTCCCTTAACGAGACTGCTTAGGAGCAGTAACCGAACTTCCCTTAACGAGACCGATTATGAACAGTAACCGAACTTCCCCTTATCGAGTCTGCTTAGAAACAGTTACCGAAATTCCTTTTAACGAGACTGCATAGGAACAGTAACCTAACTTTCCCTTAACGAGTGTGCTTATGAACAGTAACCGAACTTCCCCTTAACGAGACTGCTTAGGAACAGTAACAGAACTTCCCTTTAACGAGACTGCTCAGGAACAGTAACCGAACTTCCCTTTAACGAGACTGCTTAGGAACAGTAACCGAACTTCCCCTTAACGAGTCTGCTTAGGAACAGTAACAGAACTTCCACTTAACGAGTATTCTTAGGAACAGTAACAGAACTTCCATTTAACGAGACTAATTAGGAACAGTAACCAAACTTTCTCTAAACGAGCTTGTCAAACTCAGAAGTAAAGTTATTTTAAGAATTTATTAGATCAGTAATAAGCGACAGTTACCCAAAATGGTGAATACCGAAAAATTGCTAAAAGGGGCGTTTAACACCATTCAAACAAATAAACAAACCAAAATGGTGAATGAACATTTAGCATTCCCATAGAGCCTTACATGTAACGTTCACTAAATTTGTTCTTCCTTGTTCTATATATACTGTACACTGAAGGTGATTTGTATCTGATCCTTACCGAAACATTTGTAAACAAAAGAATGTTATCTTAAAAGGGAGCTAGCTTAAACAAAATTCGCAGTAAAGTTAAAAAGCATCATCGAGAAAGTTATTCAACTTAATATACTCTTTTGTTTTCTTTTAGTGATAAAATTCCATCTTGTTTATAAATATAGATTATCCTTCAGGTTCGAGTGGTTTACAATATTTCGACACTTACTGAAGATAGTTAAAAAATCTTCAATCATTTTTGCTAAGTTTTCTGTTATGATTTTTCCCGCTTCGAGTACCCTCCCTTTCAATCTATCTGAAGATATTCATATGCAAATTAAATATGAATGCGTTCCGACATTTTATATTATATTTTCATCTTCATTACCCAATTAATTTATAACATTTATGAATGTTTAATATGTCGTCGCTGAACTTTGTTTAGAACGTTCTTCCGGGTCAATATATTTGACGTCGTTAAGAACATATATTGTGACTTGCCGTATTACAAAGCGAGCAGAACGAAAAAGGTTATTAACCAGTGGCTCTTATAATAATTCAGTTATCCCGATTAAAGCATGAAGATATTGATAATGACGATTGTAGCTGGGGGGGGGGGGGGGATTTCGGTTACTGTCGGTCTGTTCTGTTCGCATGATGTATGACCTAAAATTGTGTTGCACATTTCTGTGCTGTTTTCAATTTGAATGGTTTGATATTTGTTATGTTGTTTTTCGTAATTGGTTGTACGTTGTAGTGCATTTAGTACACAGTATCATATCAGACTGGCTAGTCATACAGACCAGTGTATACGGACTGTTGGATTATTTAATCAAAAGCTGATTCTGTATTGGCCTTGTATTGATTTTCGGTCAGCTGTATTAGCCCTCGAGACTAAAACAGACAATCTCGAATAAATACCAGGGTTAATACAGGATCATCCAGTTTGTAATACTATATATTATTTACATAAATGGTTTGGTGACATCTTTGATGACATTTTATTCCCCCAATACCGGTCATTTACTACATAATGCGCTGAACATGTTTTACTCTTTAGTCAGTTCAGTCTATTGCATGCAGAAAGACAACTTATATAGAATTATATCGCGTGTGTTTATTTTGGTAATGTGTAGAAAAACAGAAGTAGTGTTAAATTTATATATGCTTAAAAAATTATTTTTAAAACGGACAAGCAAAGACGATATCATTTTCTTTCGACGGAAAGAGAAAAACTGATATGAAAATGTTAAGAAAACCCAAAACGTATAACTACGATGCCCCTACCTTTATTGTTCTGATCGATTTTTTGTGTTGTTGTTGTTTGCGCGTGCCATACTTATTCGTTGCACACGACAATCTTATATCTGCTGATGGTAAAACTCAGTGTAAAAACTTCAATTACGACCTATACATTTCTGATAAAAAAACTGCTGCCCAATTTTCTACATGTAAAGAAATTATAAAAAATAGGGAAGTTAATAGTTGGTAATTTGATACATTGAATTGTGTATTTATAATTTGAGTTAAATGCTGAGTTTCATGTGTTGACATGTACGGTATGCTTCCTTGTGTTATTATGTTAATGTTATAATCTATTTATATCGGTAGGATCATATTTCGCTGTTGTAAGTACATGTCTAAAGTATAACACGCATACTAATTTGTAAAATACAGTAGTCTGATAAAGTATATGTGTTATTTTACAGGATATGTTTTAGTTTTATTGTCGTTAAAAAATATTAGTTTTATTGTCGTAATTAACAAACTACAGTATAATAAATATATTACCATATTTGGTACTTGTGTTAACAATGGCGGGAGTTATGTAAGACAGTCATAAGATTATATAAGTGTAAGTGTTATATTATTTTTAGAAGACACTTCGGCTTTGTCATGTGTACTAAATATTCAAGTCCTTTAAAGTCATGTTAGTGAATTTACTTAGAACATTGTCATATTTTTAGGTATCATCATTTTATAACTATACAATGATTCTTGTTTGCAGACAATTCTTCTGGTCATTACCAATGTTTACGGTATGTGGTTTACGGAAAATATAAATTTATTTAAAAAAAATATTTGTAACAACGAACGCTGTGCATCACATTACTATCATTCATCAATTGATTTTTCTTCACAGGTAAATGTTGTCGTGGTTTAAAAATACTATACTTCCGTGTTGTGGTTGACCATGGACTGGATTGTAAACTTTATTTTTTTAAGTATAATCATCTCATATCAGGGTAAGTTTATAATTGTTTATTTAATGTAATTTTTCCGTGAGAAATATTTTAAGTTAATGTTGTGTAATATGGACGACAAGGTGTCCATATTTAATATAGACCAAAATAGTGTGTATTCCAACTATAGGACTAATAATCAGAGAACCATTAGACTGTAAACATTACGCTAGTTACAGTAAGCTTCCTTACAAAACATATTGGCAAACGGAATCGGAGGTTTTGAGTCAATACACCAAACATAAACATATGTACTATTACACGTAACTGTACAAATAATAAGTGGAGATATATAACTAGATTTCTACCCTAATGTAAATGAATGTTGATAACAGAGTGGTGACATTATTATCTATTTTTTTAAATAAACACATCAGTATGCAGGTTAGATTTGAAACCATGTTTTTTTTGTGTGTTAAGTAGTAATCTAAGCAGCTGGTAAAGATAATTGTGTCCCTATATCAATAAAGTCATGGATGATTTCAAGGTAAACGTCTTTGTTACTTGAAGTATTCATATTAATAAAATCTATTTATGAACAATGGCAGAGATGTAAATGTGCATCCACGTATGATCGATATTTGCATTGACTAATTCATGATACAGGGATAATCAACATTACACATTGAGTCAGTATATCACGCAATTGTAACTTCTATCAGCCACACCTTATTACATGGAAAATTCTGATATAAATATTAAATATTATTATCTGCTGTAATATCATAATCACGCTTCCCATAGATAGACCATCATAGCGCCGTCTGTTTGACAAATATAGCATGCCTAAAGAAATAATGACTCGGACTATATTAAGTGACGTGTATGAATAAAGTTACTACGCCCTTTGTGTTTCAAAAAAGCGCACCACCGTAGCTGCTGCCAAATTAGAATTATCTTACCTGCCTAACTCTCCTATTGTCCTTACAATTTAAAAGTAAACCTGCTGATATGATATATTTTGCTGAACCAGTCCAATATCGGTATAGGCATGATTCGACCTGTATTGGTCTGATTCCAACTTGTATTGGCCTGATTTTTTTTGCCAAGTTAATTAATAAAAATGAAGATATCATTTACGTGATGATTTATGTATTGGCCTAATTATTGGTCCTTGCAACTGTATTGTCCTTCGCAGCGCGCCTTGGGCCAATACAACAAGTCTAAAACCAATAACTAAGCCAATACAAAAATCATCAAATAATATCATATTATTATTGGTTCATCCCGTTTGGCATTGGTTAATAACTGGATATAGCTGAATTACTGATCTTCGATAGATACATTCCATATTGGAAGGTAAGATAATTTAGATGCTGATGAGATTTTAATAAGTAAAGCCCAAAACCAGCTAAAACATAGAACGAATAATCGTACCCTTGCCTTTGTTTTTACTTTTTTTTTTCTTGCGAAGTTACGAATTTAGTCCCATTATAATATAGCATTGCGGGATTAATGTCATCCCTGCACTTTGATGTCAAAAAAGCGGTTGCATATATAAAGATAGGGCTAATTGTTCAAGAACAATTAGAAAGGTCTTTCCCAGATACCTGTAAGAAATTTTTTTTTTCATCTGTTGTTTTGAACTTGACTACATTGGTTGCTGGGCCATTTTTTAGGAGGAAGAGACTATTTCTATGGTCCTGAGTTAAACAATACATGGTTGTCAAGGATTTTGTGTCCGTTGCTAGGGACAAAATGCCACTTCCAATTGTTAAATGACATATTTCAGTTAGATGCATCATCCTAATTTAAAAATATATGGTTGCTAAGGACTTTTTGTAATGGTGATCTTGTTGCTATGGTGATCTTTGAAATTGGGCTCAAATTGAAGGTCTTGACATGGTGATCATGTTAAATCTATAGGTTTACTATATTATCTTTAACCGTTTTCAAGTTGTATGCAAAAAACAGATAAACCGAAATGAGCCAAGGGCTCGAACTCGAAATCGGTTCATCTCACAGTTTCGGACCAATGTATCAAATGAGGGTCTTGATAAGAGGAGTATTTTTCCCATTAATTGTCTTCTTCTATCTGTTATAGTTTTTGAGTTGCAATGATAACAAGATTAGAGGCCTAAGGTCGAGGTCACTTCTGAACTTTGACCTTGAGATTTTCTTTAAGGACATGTCACAGGACGATAAATGGTGAAGACCTTTCATGATTTCGACTTACGGTTTGTGAGTTTTTGTGATAAGCGGTGACCTTGAAACATTCAAGGGCTACCGCTCGCCTTCGCTAGTCAGAAATGTTTTGTCAAAATATGTCATAAAGTTGTCTCAAAAGTTCCTTAACATTTGTCACTTTTCAGTTTTCATGTATCTGTTATAGTTCCAGAGATTACGCGATAACAAGGTTTTTGGTGTTTGGGCAGATAACTCCGTAAAGAAACAAATTTCGGTTCCACAGGGTGAATTTTGAATAGACTTTCAGTGCCCAAAACTTGTCTCAAAAGACCAAAATGATATGTCGCTTACTTTTTAGACTGTTTGGTTTTGAAATTTGGCGGAAAAAAATAATAAAGATAGGGCTAATTGTTAAAGAACAATTAGAAAGGTCTTTCCCAGATACCTTTATGAAATTAATTTTTCTTCATCTCTTGTTGTGAACTTGACTACATAAGTTACTGGACCATTTTTTAGGCGGAATAGACTATTTCTGTGGTCCTGAGTAAAAAAATACATGGTTGTCAAGGACTTTTGTGGCTGTTGCTAAGGACAAAATGCCACTTCCGGTTGTAAAATGACATATTTCATTAAAGTACATCATCCTGATTTAAAAAATATATGGTTGCTAAGGACTTTTTGTAATGGTGACCTGGTTGCTATGGTATGACCTTGACCTGTGACCTTTGAATTTGGGCTCAAATTGAAGGCCTTTACTTGATGATCATGTTAAACCTATATGTTTACTATATTATCTGCAACGGTTTTCAAGTTGTATGCCAAAAACTGATTAACCGAAATGAGTCAAGAGCCCGAACTCGAAAACGGTTAATCACACAGTTTCGGACCAAATATATCAAATGAAGGCCTTGATGAGAGGAGTATTTTTCCCTTTTATTGTCTTCTTCTATCTTTTATAGTTTTTGAGTTGTAATGATAACAAGATTGGAGGCCTAAGGTCGAGGTCACTTCTGAACTTTGACTTTGAGATTTTCTTTAAGGACATGTCACAGGACGATAAATGGTGAAGACCTTTTGTGATTTCGACTTACCGTTTGTGAGTTTTTTGATAAGCGGAGTCCTTGAAACATTCAAGGTATACCGCTCGCCTTCGCTAGTCAGAAATTTTTAGCCAAAATATGTCATAAAATTGTCCCAAAAGTTCCTTAACATTTGTCACTTTTTAGTTTTCATGTATCTGTTATAGTTCCAGAGATTACGCGATAACAAGGTTTTCGGTGTTTGGGCAGATAACTCTGTAAAGAAACAAATTTCGGTTTCACAGGGTGAATTTGGAATAGACTTTCAGTGCCCAAAACTTGTCTCAAAAGACCAAAATGATATGTCGCTTACTTCTTAGACTGTTTGGTTTTGAAATTTGGCGGAAAAAAAATAAAGATACGGCTAATTATTAAAGAACAATTAGAAAGGTCTTTCCCAGATACCTTTATGAAATTAATTTTTCTTCATCTCTTGTTGTGAACTTGACTACATAAGTTACTGGACCATTTTTTAGGCGGAATAGACTATTTCTGTGGTCCTGAGTAAAAAAATACATGGTTGTCAAGGACTTTTGTGGCCGTTGCTAAGGACAAAATGCCACTTCCGGTTGTAAAATGACATATTTCATTAAAGTACATCATCCTGATTTAAAAAATATATGGTTGCTAAGGACTTTTTGTAATGGTGACCTGGTTGCTATGGTATGACCTTGACCTGTGACCTTTGAATTTGGGCTCAAATTGAAGGCCTTTACTTGATGATCATGTTAAACCTATATGTTTACTATATTATCTGCAACGGTTTTCAAGTTGTATGCCAAAAATTGATTAACCGAAATGAGTCAAGAGCCCGAACTCGAAAACGGTTAATCACACAGTTTCGGACCAAATGTATCAAATGAAGGCCTTGATCAAAGGAGTATTTTTCCCTTTATTGTCTTCTTCTATCTTTTATAGTTTTTGAGTTGTAATGATAACAAGATTGGAGGCCTAAGGTCGAGGTCACTTCTGAACTTTGACTTTGAGATTTTCTTTAAGGACATGTCACAGGACGATAAATGGTGAAGACCTTTTGTGATTTCGACTTACCGTTTGTGAGTTTTGTGATAAGCGGAGTCCTTGAAACATTCAAGGTATACCGCTCGCCTTCGCTAGTCAGAAATTTTTAGCCAAAATATGTCATAAAATTGTCCCAAAAGTTCCTTAACATTTGTCACTTTTTAGTTTTCATGTATCTGTTATAGTTCCAGAGATTACGCGATAACAAGGTTTTCGGTGTTTGGGCAGATAACTCCGTAAAGAAACAAATTTCGGTTTCACAGGGTGAATTTTGAATAGGCTTTCAGTGCCCAAAACTTGTCTCAAAAGACCAAAATGATATGTCGCTTACTTTTTAGACTGTTTGGTTTTGAAATTTGGCGGAAAAAAATAATAAAGATAGGGCTAATTGTTAAAGAACAATTAGAAAGGTCTTTCCCAGATACCTTTATGAAATTAATTTTTCTTCATCTCTTGTTGTGAACTTGACTACATAAGTTACTGGACCATTTTTTAGGCGGAATAGACTATTTCTGTGGTCCTGAGTAAAAAAATACATGGTTGTCAAGGACTTTTGTGGCTGTTGCTAAGGACAAAATGCCACTTCCGGTTGTAAAATGACATATTTCATTAAAGTACATCATCCTGATTTAAAAAATATATGGTTGCTAAGGACTTTTTGTAATGGTGACCGGCTGCTATGGTATGACCTTGACCTGTGACCTTTGAATTTGGGCTCAAATTGAAGGCCTTTACTTGATGATCATGTTAAACCTATATGTTTACTATATTATCTGCAACAGTTTTCAAGTTGTATGCCAAAAACTGATTAACCGAAATGAGTCAAGAGCCCGAACTCGAAAACGGTTAATCACACAGTTTCGGACCAAATGTATCAAATGAAGGCCTTAATGAGAGGAGTATTTTCCCCTTTATTGTCTTCTTCTATCTTTTATAGTTTTTGAGTTGTAATGATAACAAGATTGGAGGCCTAAGGTCGAGGTCACTACTGAACTTTGACTTTGAGATTTTCTTTAAGGACATGTCACAGGACGATAAATGGTGAAGACCTTTTGTGATTTCGACTTACCGTTTGTGAGTTTTGTGATAAGCGGAGTCCTTGAAACATTCAAGGTATACCGCTCGCCTTCGCTAGTCAGAAAATATTAGCCAAAATATGTCATAAAATTGTCCCAAAAGTTCCTTAACATTTGTCACTTTTTAGTTTTCATGTATCTGTTATAGTTCCAGAGATTACGCGATAACAAGGTTTTCGGTGTTTGGGCAGATAACTCCGTAAAGAAACAAATTTCGGTTTCACAGGGTGAATTTTGAATAGACTTTCAGTGCCCAAAACTTGTCTCAAAAGACCAAAATGATATGTCGCTTACTTTTTAGACTGTTTGGTTTTGAAATTTGGCGGAAAAAAATAATAAAGATAGGGCTAATTGTTAAAGAACAATTAGAAAGGTCTTTCCCAGATACCTTTATGAAATTAATTTTTCTTCATCTCTTGTTGTGAACTTGACTACATAAGTTACTGGACCATTTTTTAGGCGGAATAGACTATTTCTGTGGTCCTGAGTAAAAAAATACATGGTTGTCAAGGACTTTTGTGGCCGTTGCTAAGGACAAAATGCCACTTCCGGTTGTAAAATGACATATTTCATTAAAGTACATCATCCTGATTTAAAAAATATATGGTTGCTAAGGACTTTTTGTAATGGTGACCTGGTTGCTATGGTATGACCTTGACCTGTGACCTTTGAATTTGGGCTCAAATTGAAGGCCTTACTTGATGATCATGTTAAACCTATATGTTTACTATATTATCTGCAACGGTTTTCAAGTTGTATGCCAAAAATTGATTAACCGAAATGAGTCAAGAGCCCGAACTCGAAAACGGTTAATCACACAGTTTCGGACCAAATGTATCAAATGAGGGCCTTGATGAGAGGAGTATTTTTCCCTTTTATTGTCTTCTTCTATCTTTTATAGTTTTTGAGTTGTAATGATAACAAGATTGGAGGCCTAAGGTCGAGGTCACTTCTGAACTTTGACTTTGAGATTTTCTTTAAGGACATGTCACAGGACGATAAATGGTGAAGACCTTTTGTGATTTCGACTTACCGTTTGTGAGTTTTTTGATAAGCGGAGTCCTTGAAACATTCAAGGTATACCGCTCGCCTTCGCTAGTCAGAAATTTTTAGCCAAAATATGTCATAAAATTGTCCCAAAAGTTCCTTAACATTTGTCACTTTTTAGTGTTCATGTATCTGTTATAGTTCCAGAGATTACGCGATAACAAGGTTTTCGGTGTTTGGGCAGATAACTCCGTAAAGAAACAAATTTCGGTTTCACAGGGTGAATTTTGAATAGACTTTCAGTGCCCAAAACTTGTCTCAAAAGACCAAAATGATATGTCGCTTACTTTTTAGACTGTTTGGTTTTGAAATTTGGCGGAAAAAAATAATAAAGATAGGGCTAATTGTTAAAGAACAATTAGAAAGGTCTTTCCCAGATACCTTTATGAAATTAATTTTTCTTCATCTCTTGTTGTGAACTTGACTACATAAGTTACTGGACCATTTTTTAGGCGGAATAGACTATTTCTGTGGTCCTGAGTAAAAAAATACATGGTTGTCAAGGACTTTTGTGGCCGTTGCTAAGGACAAAATGCCACTTCCGGTTGTAAAATAACATATTTCATTAAAGTACATCATCCTGATTTAAAAAATATATGGTTGCTAAGGACTTTTTGTAATGGTGACCTGGTTGCTATGGTATGACCTTGACCTGTGACCTTTGAATTTGGGCTCAAATTGAAGGCCTTTACTTGATGATCATGTTAAACCTATATGTTTACTATATTATCTGCAACGGTTTTCAAGTTGTATGCCAAAAACTGATTAACCGAAATGAGTCAAGAGCCCGAACTCGAAAACGGTTAATCACACAGTTTCGGACCAAATGTATCAAATGAAGGCCTTAATGAGAGGAGTATTTTTCCCTTTTATTGTCTTCTTCTATCTTTTATAGTTTTTGAGTTGTAATGATAACAAGATTGGAGGCCTAAGGTCGAGGTCACTACTGAACTTTGACTTTGAGATTTTCTTTAAGGACATGTCACAGGACGATAAATGGTGAAGACCTTTTGTGATTTCGACTTACCGTTTGTGAGTTTTTTGATAAGCGGAGTCCTTGAAACATTCAAGGTATACCGCTTGCCTTCGCTAGTCAGAAATTTTTAGCCAAAATATGTCATAAAATTGTCCCAAAAGTTCCTTAACATTTGTCACTTTTTAGTTTTCATGTATCTGTTATAGTTCCAGAGATTACGCGATAACAAGGTTTTCGGTGTTTGGGCAGATAACTCCGTAAAGAAACAAATTTCGGTTTCACAGGGTGAATTTGGAATAGACTTTCAGTGCCCAAAACTTGTCTCAAAAGACCAAAATGATATGTCGCTTACTTCTTAGACTGTTTGGTTTTGAAATTTGGCGGAAAAAAAAATAAAGATAGGGCTTATTATTAAAGAACAATTAGAAAGGTCTTTCCCAGATACCTTTATGAAATTAATTTTTCTTCATCTCTTGTTGTGAACTTGACTACATAAGTTACTGGACCATTTTTTAGGCGGAATAGACTATTTCTGTGGTCCTGAGTAAAAAAATACATGGTTGTCAAGGACTTTTGTGGCCGTTGCTAAGGACAAAATGCCACTTCCGGTTGTAAAATGACATATTTCATTAAAGTACATCATCCTGATTTAAAAAATATATGGTTGCTAAGGACTTTTTGTAATGGTGACCTGGTTGCTATGGTATGACCTTGACCTGTGACCTTTGAATTTGGGCTCAAATTGAAGGCCTTTACTTGATGATCATGTTAAACCTATATGTTTACTATATTATCTGCAACGGTTTTCAAGTTGTATGCCAAAAACTGATTAACCGAAATGAGTCAAGAGCCCGAACTCGAAAACGGTTAATCACACAGTTTCGGACCAAATGTATCAAATGAAGGCCTTGATGAGAGGAGTATTTTTCCCTTTATTGTCTTCTTCTATCTTTTATAGTTTTTGAGTTGTAATGATAACAAGATTGGAGGCCTAAGGTCGAGGTCACTTCTGAACTTTGACTTTGAGATTTTCTTTAAGGACATGTCACAGGACGATAAATGGTGAAGACCTTTTGTGATTTCGACTTACCGTTTGTGAGTTTTTTGATAAGCGGAGTCCTTGAAACATTCAAGGTATACCGCTCGCCTTCGCTAGTCAGAAATTTTTAGCCAAAATATGTCATAAAATTGTCCCAAAAGTTCCTTAACATTTGTCACTTTTTAGTTTTCATGTAACTGTTATAGTTCCAGAGATTACGCGATAACAAGGTTTTCGGTGTTTTGGCAGATAACTCCGTAAAGAAACAAATTTCGGTTTCACAGGGTGAATTTTGAATAGACTTTCAGTGCCCAAAACTTGTCTCAAAAGACCAAAATGATATGTCGCTTACTTTTTAGACTGTTTGGTTTTGAAATTTGGCGGAAAAAAATAATAAAGATAGGGCTAATTGTTAAAGAACAATTAGAAAGGTCTTTCCCAGATACCTTTATGAAATTAATTTTTCTTCATCTCTTGTTGTGAACTTGACTACATAAGTTACTGGACCATTTTTTAGGCGGAATAGACTATTTCTGTGGTCCTGAGTAAAAAAATACATGGTTGTCAAGGACTTTTGTGGCCGTTGCTAAGGACAAAATGCCACTTCCGGTTGTAAAATAACATATTTCATTAAAGTACATCATCCTGATTTAAAAAATATATGGTTGCTAAGGACTTTTTGTAATGGTGACCTGGTTGCTATGGTATGACCTTGACCTGTGACCTTTGAATTTGGGCTCAAATTGAAGGCCTTTACTTGATGATCATGTTAAACCTATATGTTTACTATATTATCTGCAACGGTTTTCAAGTTGTATGCCAAAAACTGATTAACCGAAATGAGTCAAGAGCCCGAACTCGAAAACGGTTAATCACACAGTTTCGGACCAAATGTATCAAATGAAGGCCTTAATGAGAGGAGTATTTTTCCCTTTTATTGTCTTCTTCTATCTTTTATAGTTTTTGAGTTGTAATGATAACAAGATTGGAGGCCTAAGGTCGAGGTCACTACTGAACTTTGACTTTGAGATTTTCTTTAAGGACATGTCACAGGACGATAAATGGTGAAGACCTTTTGTGATTTCGACTTACCGTTTGTGAGTTTTTTGATAAGCGGAGTCCTTGAAACATTCAAGGTATACCGCTTGCCTTCGCTAGTCAGAAATTTTTAGCCAAAATATGTCATAAAATTGTCCCAAAAGTTCCTTAACATTTGTCACTTTTTAGTTTTCATGTATCTGTTATAGTTCCAGAGATTACGCGATAACAAGGTTTTCGGTGTTTGGGCAGATAACTCCGTAAAGAAACAAATTTCGGTTTCACAGGGTGAATTTGGAATAGACTTTCAGTGCCCAAAACTTGTCTCAAAAGACCAAAATGATATGTCACTTACTTCTTAGACTGTTTGGTTTTGAAATTTGGCGGAAAAAAAAATAAAGATAGGGCTTATTATTAAAGAACAATTAGAAAGGTCTTTCCCAGATACCTTTATGAAATTAATTTTTCTTCATCTCTTGTTGTGAACTTGACTACATAAGTTACTGGACCATTTTTTAGGCGGAATAGACTATTTCTGTGGTCCTGAGTAAAAAAATACATGGTTGTCAAGGACTTTTGTGGCCGTTGCTAAGGACAAAATGCCACTTCCGGTTGTACAATGACATATTTCATTAAAGTACATCATCCTGATTTAAAAAATATATGGTTGCTAAGGACTTTTTGTAATGGTGACCTGGTTGCTATGGTATGACCTTGACCTGTGACCTTTGAATTTGGGCTCAAATTGAAGGCCTTTACTTGATGATCATGTTAAACCTATATGTTTACTATATTATCTGCAACGGTTTTCAAGTTGTATGCCAAAAACTGATTAACCGAAATGAGTCAAGAGCCCGAACTCGAAAACGGTTAATCACACAGTTTCGGACCAAATGTATCAAATGAAGGCCTTGATGAGAGGAGTATTTTTCCCTTTATTGTCTTCTTCTATCTTTTATAGTTTTTGAGTTGTAATGATAACAAGATTGGAGGCCTAAGGTCGAGGTCACTTCTGAACTTTGACTTTGAGATTTTCTTTAAGGACATGTCACAGGACGATAAATGGTGAAGACCTTTTGTGATTTCGACTTACCGTTTGTGAGTTTTTTGATAAGCGGAGTCCTTGAAACATTCAAGGTATACCGCTCGCCTTCGCTAGTCAGAAATTTTTAGCCAAAATATGTCATAAAATTGTCCCAAAAGTTCCTTAACATTTGTCACTTTTTAGTTTTCATGTATCTGTTATAGTTCCAGAGATTACGCGATAACAAGGTTTTCGGTGTTTTGGCAGATAACTCCGTAAAGAAACAAATTTCGGTTTCACAGGGTGAATTTTGAATAGACTTTCAGTGCCCAAAACTTGTCTCAAAAGACCAAAATGATATGTCGCTTACTTTTTAGACTGTTTGGTTTTGAAATTTGGCGGAAAAAAATAATAAAGATAGGGCTAATTGTTAAAGAACAATTAGAAAGGTCTTTCCCAGATACCTTTATGAAATTAATTTTTCTTCATCTCTTGTTGTGAACTTGACTACATAAGTTACTGGACCATTTTTTAGGCGGAATAGACTATTTCTGTGGTCCTGAGTAAAAAAATACATGGTTGTCAAGGACTTTTGTGGCTGTTGCTAAGGACAAAATGCCACTTCCGGTTGTAAAATAACATATTTCATTAAAGTACATCATCCTGATTTAAAAAATATATGGTTGCTAAGGACTTTTTGTAATGGTGACCTGGTTGCTATGGTATGACCTTGACCTGTGACCTTTGAATTTGGGCTCAAATTGAAGGCCTTTACTTGATGATCATGTTAAACCTATATGTTTACTATATTATCTGCAACGGTTTTCAAGTTGTATGCCAAAAACTGATTAACCGAAATGAGTCAAGAGCCCGAACTCGAAAACGGTTAATCACACAGTTTCGTACCAAATGTATCAAATGAAGGCCTTGATGAGAGGAGTATTTTTCATTTTTATTGTCTTCTTCTATCTTTTATAGTTTTTGAGTTGTAATGATAACAAGATTGGAGGCCTAAGGTCGAGGTCACTTCTGAACTTTGACTTTGAGATTTTCTTTAAGGACATGTCACAGGACGATAAATGGTGAAGACCTTTTGTGATTTCGACTTACCGTTTGTGAGTTTTTTGATAAGCGGAGTCCTTGAAACATTCAAGGTATACCGCTCGCCTTCGCTAGTCAGAAATTTTTAGCCAAAATATGTCATAAAATTGTCCCAAAAGTTCCTTAACATTTGTCACTTTTTAGTTTTCCTGTATCTGTTATAGTTCCAGAGATTACGCGATAACAAGGTTTTCGGTGTTTGGGCAGATAACTCCGTAAAGAAACAAATTTCGGTTTCACAGGGTGAATTTTGAATAGACTTTCAGTGCCCAAAACTTGTCTCAAAAGACCAAAATGATATGTCGCTTACTTTTTAGACTGTTTGGTTTTGAAATTTGGCGGAAAAAAATAATAAAGATAGGGCTAATTGTTAAAGAACAATTAGAAAGGTCTTTCCCAGATACCTTTATGAAATTAATTTTTCTTCATCTCTTGTTGTGAACTTGACTACATAAGTTACTGGACCATTTTTTAGGCGGAATAGACTATTTCTGTGGTCCTGAGTAAAAAAATACATGGTTGTCAAGGACTTTTGTGGCCGTTGCTAAGGACAAAATGCCACTTCCGGTTGTAAAATGACATATTTCATTAAAGTACATCATCCTGATTTAAAAAATATATGGTTGCTAAGGACTTTTTGTAATGGTGACCTGGTTGCTATGGTATGACCTTGACCTGTGACCTTTGAATTTGGGCTCAAATTGAAGGCCTTTACTTGATGATCATGTTAAACCTATATGTTTACTATATTATCTGCAACGGTTTTCAAGTTGTATGCCGAAAACTGATTAACCGAAATGAGTCAAGAGCCCGAACTCGAAAACGGTTAATCACACAGCTTCGGACCAAATGTATCAAATGAAGGCCTTGATGAGAGGAGTATTTTTCCCTTTTATTGTCTTCTTCTATCTTTTATAGTTTTTGAGTTGTAATGATAACAAGATTGGAGGCCTAAGGTCGAGGTCACTACTGAAGTTTGACTTTGAGATTTTCTTTAAGGACATGTCACTGGACGATAAATGGTGAAGACCTTTTGTGATTTCGACTTACCGTTTGTGAGTTTTTTGATAAGCGGTGTCCTTGAAACATTCAAGGTATACCGCTCGCCTTCGCTAGTCAGAAATTTTTAGCCAAAATATGTCATAAAATTGTCCCAAAAGTTCCTTAACATTTGTCACTTTTTAGTTTTCATGTATCTGTTATAGTTCCAGAGATTACGCGATAACAAGGTTTTCGGTGTTTGGGCAGATAACTCCGTAAAGAAACAAATTTCGGTTTCACAGGGTGAATTTGGAATAGACTTTCAGTGCCCAAAACTTGTCTCAAAAGACCAAAATGATATGTCGCTTACTTCTTAGACTGTTTGGTTTTGAAATTTGGCGGAAAAAAATAATAAAGATAGGGCTAATTGTTAAAGAACAATTAGAAAGGTCTTTCCCAGATACCTTTATGAAATTAATTTTTCTTCATCTCTTGTTGTGAACTTGACTACATAAGTTACTGGACCATTTTTTAGGCGGAATAGACTATTTCTGTGGTCCTGAGTAAAAAAATACATGGTTGTCAAGGACTTTTGTGGCCGTTGCTAAGGACAAAATGCCACTTCCGGTTGTAAAATGACATATTTCATTAAAGTACATCATCCTGATTTAAAAAATATATGGTTGCTAAGGACTTTTTGTAATGGTGACCTGGTTGCTATGGTATGACCTTGACCTGTGACCTTTGAATTTGGGCTCAAATTGAAGGCCTTTACTTGATGATCATGTTAAACCTATATGTTTACTATATTATCTGCAACGGTTTTCAAGTTGTATGTCAAAAACTGATTAACCGAAATGAGTCAAGAGCCCGAACTCGAAAACGGTTAATCACACAGTTTCGGACCAAATGTATCAAATGAAGGCCTTGATGAGAGGAGTATTTTTTCCTTTTATTGTCTTCTTCTATCTTTTATAGTTTTTGAGTTGTAATGATAACAAGATTGGAGGCCTAAGGTCGAGGTCACTTCTGAACTTTGACTTTGAGATTTTCTTTAAGGACATGTCACAGGACGATAAATGGTGAAGACCTTTTGTGATTTCGACTTACCGTTTGTGAGTTTTTTGATAAGCGGAGTCCTTGAAACATTCAAGGTATACCGCTCGCCTTCGCTAGTCAGAAATTTTTAGCCAAAATATGTCATAAAATTGTCCCAAAAGTTCCTTAACATTTGTCACTTTTTAGTTTTCATGTATCTGTTATAGTTCCAGAGATTACGCGATAACAAGGTTTTCGGTGTTTGGGCAGATAACTCCGTAAAGAAAAATGTTTCGATTTCACAGGGTGAATTTCGAATAGACTTTCAGTGTCCAAAACTTGTCGCGAAAGACCAAAATGGTATGTCGCGTACTTTTTAAACTGTTTGGGTTTGAAAGTTGGCGGAAAAAAAAATAATCAAAGCAAAAGCAAGAAGGTCTTCCCTCTGGAAGTGGGAAAAACCTTAATCAAAGCATAAGCAAGAAGGTCTTCCTACTGGAAGTGGAAAAGACCTTAATCAGACATGTACAATATTGATTTCATTCAAGTGTCACCATATTTTTATCGGTTTCGTGTTTCAGATGCTCAATATTGATACGTGATGATAATTATTGCAATTTTAAATTACCAGTTGGGCGTTGGTGATATCTTTATTGACATTCGTCTCACACTTCGATTCTCACTGCAGGCAGGGTGTACTCGACTCCAATCTTAATTGACAAGGATTGCCAGTTTTCCTGCCGCAGGTCGGGGGTTTTCTCCGGGTACTCCGGCTTCCTCCCCTAATAAAAACTGGACGCTATGATATAGCTGAAAAATTGCTGAAAGTGGCGTTAAACACGATCAAACAAACAAACAAACAAACACATTGAGAACCCATAATGTTGTGTTGCATCTTGAAACGTAAATTATTATTGACTGCATTTTTACAATTAGGTCACAATTATTCATATATGGACAAATTAGGAACAACCCTTCGTATCATGGCGGTAAATGACGACAACGAAATTACATGTACTTCAATACAGATCGTAGCCGTATACTTCGAACTGTCTAAAGGTTTAACAACGTAAAATAGATGTATATCATGTTAGAATTTTGTAAAAGATCGGAGTTGAACATTTTTATTTGCTAAACTATCCAATACCATGTACACACAGGCTAAGACCATGTACATTTAAGTTATGCCAAATCAAGCTAAGACCATATACATATATGCTATGCCAAATCCAGCTAAGATAATTAACATATATGTTATGCCAAAGCCGGCTAATACCATACATGTATGCTATGCCAAATCCGGCTAAGACCATGTACATATATGTTATGCCAAATCCGGCTAAGACAATATATGTTATGCCAAATCCGGCTAAGACCATGTACATATATGATATGCCGAATTCGGCTAATACCATACATATATTATAAGCCAAAACCAACTAAGACCATATACATATATGTTATGCTAAATCCGGATTAGACCATACATATTATGTGATGTCAAATCGAGCTAAGAGTCAGCTAAGACCGTTCTCCGGTGAATATTTACAGCCTTACATTTGGTTAAAGATATTGTTTTCATCTCTGACATGTAAGATGCAAACAATCTGTAACATTATTGCACTTTTCAGGCGTGTTTGCAATTGTAATAAATGGAATCCAAGGTACTACTATCACATTAGAATGTCCACTAACAAGTCCAGATAAAAGCAATATGATATGGAGAGGTCCTTACGGTGGCAGCACGATCTACTACCAGTCACGTGATGTTAATACAAACTTGCCAGAAAATCTCTACTCTCGGATGTTTGTTGTGGGAAAGTTTAACTTACGAATCGTCAACGTGCAGCTAAGTGATGAAGGATTATACGATTGTTCAATAGTCAACAATTCGGTGACAACTCAAAACGTAACATTCAGTTTGTTGTTACCAGGTAACTATTTTATGTAATTTTATCCATTAAATCAGAAAGAAATTACAATTTTAATAATGTATACTGTTTCGCATTGATTGCAGATGTACGCGCATCACATCCAGCGGAATTACTTATCTAAAATCATTATATTTAACACATCCAGCGGAATTACTTATCTAAAATCATTCAAATACCGCATTTATGTTTTGACAATAATGCTTAAGATTTGAGTGAATAAAATCCTCATTGACCGGTCAGAAAAGTATGTCAAACAAGCGCAGTAAAATTCCCGATTGACACGGACAAACTTGACTTAATTTAGGGTGAGCCTGAGCCTGCCATACGTTAGCAAACGACGTCATTTTTCTTTTACACATACATACATTTTTATGTATTAAGATGCCAGGAAACGAGTTATTAAGAATTATGAAATGTCATGTGAATATTTCTGGTTCGTTGTAACAACGTGTACAATTCAATGTTACTGATATTTAAAAAATACATAAGACAATTGAATCAGCTAAACAGAAGCCATGTTATGAATTCATTTTATTTTCTAGCACTTCTTAGTTCGGAAAGTCCTGATTATTATCGTCACTTACTGATAGACAGGATGTCCAACAAACTAATAGTAGGTCACATGTAAGTTTTACAATATAAATATTGTGTTTCAAGCCAGTATTATACGGAAGTCCAGTTTCACGATGTTTTTATTGTTTACTGGAATTAGCATTGCATCAATCTCAGATCGCGTGATAGAAGCAAATTCACGTTACTTTTTGGACAAGGACGGGATCTCTAAACAACATGGAAGTGTATTTTAGATGGCCTTTTACATAATTCGCGTTTTGTTGCCGATATTTATTCAAAATAGGGCCACTAATTTTGAATATAACTTGATATTTGACTTAATTGGGAATATGTACAAACAGTTTTTTCTCAGAAACAGTAGCACACGTTTAAAGCCAATCATACATAAATGAATAAGACACGATAGAGCTCATCTAGTTTTGAGTCTTTCTCACTGATTGGAATTTTAACAATGCCGCAAACGCTTTAATACAATCGCGGTTGGTTAAAATTTTAAATCTTAATTTAACAGATCTCGACACGGAACCCTGCAGAGAGTACAGGTCTACACATAGTTTCAACGACCGTCTCGCACATGAACCAATTATACTTAAATGATGCCAGGGTGGCTATATTTTAGAGTTTTAGTGGCGTTAATATTTTTTTAAAACCGCTTAGGGATTTATAAACTAAAATGTACCGAATAGTTTACTTTTTTCTTTAAGGTCCGGTGAACGTTATTGGTTCTCGGGAGAATATCTCGTTTAAATAATTTCAGCCCTAACCCAACCATAAAAAATAAATGCATGTCTGTTTTGCTTGTGTAATCACTGTTGAACACAAGCTAATGTTGTTTTTTTACACAGGAATTCAATGACTTTTATTAACATATCGGACACAGTTCGGGTTCCCGTTTCCAAAGTAAGTACTAACCTTCATAATAATGTAGGAAAACACAGAAGATTTAGAATGAAATCGTTCACTATAAAGTGTAGAAACATATAGTAGTCCATGTATTCTATATTTGTTAATTTATGAATTATTGTTATACCTATTATTATTTCATAAGTCCAGCCAGACAAGCACCCATAACCATAATGTGGTGACTGATAAATCTACAGACGTCTCATGGAATAGTTGACACAAAACATACTCATGCGGTATGACACTTGTCCTGTTGACCTGTCGAATGAAACAAAGACCTGTCCGGATTACACCGGTGTAAATTCGGTTGTGTCACAGTGTGCATTGTATCCGTAGTATTGACTGATGTAAAGAGTTTTTGGTCTCACTGCAGGCAGGGTGTACTCGACTCCAATCTTAATTGACAAGGATTGCCAGTTTTCCTACCGCAGGTCGGGGGTTCTCTCCGGGTACTCCGGCTTCCTCCCCCAATAAAAACTGGACGCCATGAAATAGCTGAAAAATTGCTGAAAGTGGCGTTAAAACACCATTTAAACAAACAAAAGAGTTTTTGGACTTGCTGGGTGACATTGTCAACAGTCCCGTACAGCTGGTTGGTGGTATAAGTCCATAGAACGGGGATGTGATATAATAATATACAATTATTGACTTTGAATTAGACTGACATCTATTTTTATCAACCAGAAGAACATTATATTTACCGAGCCGTTAGTCGAGGTAAATATATTTTTATGAGGGTTGATACACATTAATGTCAACCTAATGTTAAAGTCGACAAATGTTTTATTATATGAATAATGACATGGTGTGATATAACTTTTTCCCTTGTGATCTGCTTGTCTCGTCGATTGATTGGTTGAATTAAACAACATGTTCTCGTCCTTAATATATCTGCAGTATTGTAATATGTACCTAAAGCCTTAGTTAATCAATGTAATAATAATACTTTTTAGAGAACATTCACCTTTAACCCAGAGACGGCTGACAAGACCTACTGTATGTATCAAAAACCAGAGGTAAGTTATTGTGTCATATACAATTGCCATGTGATGCATTTGATGTTCAAGATGAACATTAGTTTCACAGTAATTGTGTTTTAATTGCGGCGCGTAGGCGCAGATGATTGCTTGGTGATTGATAAGAATATTTTAATAATTAACCAACACGTCTTATGTATAAAACACATGTTATTTGAAACGGAATATTTAATGTTATAGCATGGGAATATTTACCATTTTTGTTAATTCTTAAACTACGTTACATGTGGGTGTTTCCCCGGACGTTAAAAGGAACTAATATCGAGATCCCGATGCCGCATACCCAATATTTATTATATTAATAAAAATAAAGTTATCGATTACCAAAAGCAAAAATATGTGTTAAAGCATTACCTAAAGGAAGAAGGGTAGACAAATTAGTACAATCAAAGAGTGTAACGTGTGATCGTTCAGAACGGGATAATTTAGTCCAACCACAGTCAACTTTATGCAGTTCATTTGTGAAACTAACATGGCGTACATTGTGTATTTATATAAACTGTACTTTTCATACCGATTTCTTCATCCCCTATCACACAGAAAAACTCGGGTAACCATTTCCCACATACCCACCACAAATAATCTTAATACTCTTGGCTTACAACTTCCTTTATCAAAACCACACAAAACCTGACACGGTAAGTCTCGATACTGTACTTGTCTTCTCACCTCCTCCATTGACCATCACATAGAAAGACTTAATACTTTAGTTGGCTCACCACTTCCTGCATCACCACCGCACAAATACTATTACTGTATGACTTTATACTGCACGTGTCATGTTTGTTTGTGTTTGAATGTTGCTTAACGCCACTTTCATAAATTTTTAGCTTTATCATGGCGTCCAGTTTATATTGGGGAGGAAGCCTGACTACCCCGATAAAACCCCGGACCTTCGGTATGAAAACTGGCAATCCATGTCAATTAAGATTGGAGTCAAGCGCACCCTGCCCGCAGTGAGAATCAAACCGCAATCTCAGTGTTGACAGACCACGTGTTTCAATAGTAGATGAACCACCTTAACCACGCGGCAACCAGGCCTCATGCACTTGCCTTAACACTGGCCGAATTCCCAAGTACATGAAACATAATAGCGTAAGACTTAAAGTCTAACATAGTGTTTTAAGTGGTTAGGGTAGTTGTTAGAGTACCTGTTTACACTAAGGTTGAGGGCTCGTGCCTAACGGCAGGCAGGGTCTGTTCGAACTAAATTCTAATTGACAAGGATCGCCAGTTCTCCAGCTAAAGGTCGAAAAAAACAGGAAGCTATGATATAGATGATAAAATGTAGAAAGTAACGTTTAACCACTTCGAGCAAAATTTAAACGTTCCACACTGTCTTATATTTGAGTCTTGCCATACTTTTGTCTGTGAAAATACACATGTACAACAATTAATTTTACAGACATTACAAACTTCGTCAAAGGGGAACATAATTATCTAATCTAAAGGTTTCGTATGATTACATATATATGATGAGCAATATTTTTATAGTTTTACTTATCTTGTTAGTACACATTTTCTTGCACTTGTAGAAATATTTACATCCAATTCAATGAATCGTTTTAGAAACCATATTGTCAGAACCACATAAAATTTATTACAAGAAAGACAGACGATACTTTGTTTTTATGTGGAACAAATGCATATTCTTCGAGAGGTTATGAATTCAATATGACGAGTAACTCGTTCGTCGGTCTCGGTAACGTTCCGTGTGCTGCTGGTCCATTTGACAACTTTACCGCCATTTATGTTCGTAAGTAGAATCATGTGATTAAACATGACAGTCGTCTATACTTCTGTTTCCGCCAGATGTAGTATTGTTATGACATGCCAGTATTCCGACACTTTTTAAGACAAAAAATGTATTTTCATTTCATAAATGTATTTACTTCAGACGTGAACTTTTATCTAATTAAAGTGCAGTTTTCAAACATCGTTTGCTCCCTGAAATGTATTGACAGAGTAAAGTTGTGCTAGTGACGTAACGAAAGCAAACTTAAGAAATTATCTAAAGCTATTTAAAGCAAAAGCCAATAAAAATGAATGCAAAATCAGTTGATCACAAATAATAGTTTTAGCGTTTTTTTTACATTCATGACTCGGTTATACTTGTAAATCTTGATCCAAACAAATTATCGTTTCATACATCAAGCACGCAGTATAAAGAGGTTTATATGCACAAATGTTTATAAATAAAATTTATATTTATATTTCATAAGCACCGATAAGCTCAAATAGTCGAGGATTTATGTACTATGGGTCTACGTCATCCAATGGAGACTCGACCGTATCCAGACCGATATATGGTACTGATGGGAGTATCAGTGAATATATGAAGGGCGTTATAAGCAGTAAATGGATGAAAGGTGAGCAGTAGGTTAAAAAAGTCTGGCGTAGCATGTCTGTATTCATAGTGTAAATGACAATTGACAATTGTTATGAGTTATATTCATTGTTAAATGCATACACAAAGCAGCACTTTGTTTTAATCAAATTCCGATCCGGGCTTTTCTATAGTTTACTGAAAGCTGTTTAAAAAAAAGAATTGAAGATACCGAGGGTAATTTAATATACAATAAGTCAAAGACAGGCAAAACTTTGGTCAAATAAAAGAGGAGACAACAGCAAAACCAACAGACACACCAGAAGGGTAAGTAACTCCTGCTCCACGCGTGGCACCCGTCGTGTCAGTCAGGTTAAAAGCCGATTAGTCATATCCGGGGGTAGTCACAATCTATTGAGAAGAAAGAAAATTGCGACAAACGGAACAAATCAACGGTCATTTTAGACACAGATATTTCGTAATGGAGAACTTAGTAATGATAGCGAAAGTTCTAAGACGTATGAATAACATCGACGTGTCCGGAAAATTTACCTGGGTAAAATTATAGCATTCACATGTCGAATTATTGGTCTGATAACATTTGTATTTTTGCTTAGCTCAATTTGGTGGTTTTTAATTTGTTCCAGAGTCATAAGTAGTTTTTTATATTCCTGAATTTAATAATAACTTGTAGTCGTTCTTGACTTTTGTAACCATTTATTTACAAAAAGAAGTGCAGAGTCAAAGATGTTGTAAGCGACAAGGATAAAATATGCTTACTATGCATGGAAGTTCTAAGTCAATACCACATTTTTGGATACTATTTTTTGAATTTTTCCACCACATACACCACAAAGCATGTTAATGCAGAAATGTCAAAACGTCCGTCTGCTTTTTTAGTTCTTTGTGCGTAACAACTGCCCTAAGGTTAAACTGCTTGCTGGTCATTGAGATTTTTGTCAAATAAATACCTACAGAAATGCATTTACAGTTTTTAATCAGATTTGGTTTGTAAGATTTATTTCGCTTTGTCCCGATTACCTCGGCTTGTAAAAAATATATTAATTTTGAATAATTTGATTATTCCCGAGATGTTTAGATAATTTGTGCATTTTAAAAATTGAAGTTTGCTTTTTAATGATATCAGTTTAAACATATTTATTGTCAAACATATACAAAAGGATTGGGCACAAGTTATAACAACTTACAGGGCCTTTTCCAAAAAATAATAATACACATAATGATAATCAAGATGACAACAATTACTATTAAGTACACACATAATTAAGTTTAAGCAAATACTACAGAACGAAAAATCAAAAGAGCAAAAGAAAAAAGAAAAAAGTAGGAAAGATGTTAATAAGAAAGTAATGATATCAGTATGATAATGATATTTGAATTTTTTTCCTTAAAAGCGTTCTGTCAGTTATAGGTAACCGTAAAATAATAATTTCTTTCACCTATAAGACAACGTGGTACCTATTTTTAGCCGGTTGAGATATCCTTGTTGCCGAGTTGGAGACCAAAAGAAACCTTTCACGCGGGTGTCTGAGATTTTCCCGTCTTGCCTTACCACCGGTGTTTGATTCTATTTCTCACTAATTCGTTAAAAAAAATCCGGCTCTGTTCTGTTGGAAGATGGCAACAAATAGAGCTATCTACCCTGAACGTAATCTCCAGTGTACACATGTTGCGTCACAGTGTTTGTTTTGATGTTTACCGCTATCATATTGTGGTATAAATTGGGTCATGGAAGCTCAGATTTGTTGTTTTCATGTTAATATTTAAAAAAAAACATAGTAAACCAACACACCTAAAGCAAATATTTTATAATTTTTATTGCTGAACCGACAGTTGACGTCACAATACATTTTTACGGGAAAAGGAGCGTGAAATTCTTATCTCACCCACGGGTTGAGACAAGGATATCTTTACCGGCTAAAAATAGGTACCACGCTGTCTCATTAGTGAGACAGAGAAATCTCACCAACAGGAAGTCACGAGATATTTCTAAACTTCGAGTGAGAAATCCTTATCTCAACCCATGGGTAAGAAAAGAATTTCACGCTCCTTTTCCTGTAAAATATATTATGACGTCAACTGTTGGTTTACTATGCCTCTTTAAATATTAACATAGAAAGCAACATATCTGAGCTTCCATGAACCAATTTATCCCGCAATCTGATAGCGGAACACATAATAAACAAACAAGTTGATGCAACAAAATACACTGGAGATTAAGTTCAGGGAAGATAACTCTATTTGTTGACAACTTCAAACATAACAGCACCGGATGTTTTTTGACGAATTAGTGAGAAATAGAATCAAACACCGGTGGTAGGGCAAGACGGGAAAATCTCAGACATCCGCGTGAAAGATTTCTTTTGGTATCCAACTCGGCAGAGCCACGTTAGAGACCAGAAATCTTTCACTTGGGTGTCTGAGCTTTTCCCGTCTTGCCCTCCCACCGGTGTTAGATCCTAGATGTCTTACTGAGTGAGATATCTTATTGTGACGTCATATTATTATGATGTCATTGACGTCAAGTTATGTATACACAAATGGCTAACAACCATACTGAAAAAATGCCTCAAAATCGGGAGCTCTGGTGAGAAAAAGTATCAAAACACTCGTGGAAAGCCGATTCATTCTCAAACCCGCGGGCAAAGATATCCATCCAATCACTCGATAAAGCCTCTGGATGGACAAGATATCTTTGCCCTTGGGTTTAAGATTTTCTTGTCTCACCTTTCCATTTGTGATACATACTATTTATCTCAACTCGTTCGTGAGATTTTCACGCTTCTTTTCCCGTAAAAAATGTATTGTGACGTCAACTGTCGTTTCAGCAATAACAATCATAAAATGTTAGCTTTTGTCGTGTTTGTTTACTCTGATTCTTTAAAAAGTAACATGAAAAATAACATATCTGAGCTCTCACTACCGAATTTATGACATAATATGATATTAGCACGCATCAAAACACACGTTTACGAATTAAATGTACAATGGAGATTTCTTTAAGGGTAGATAACTCTATTTGTTTACATCTTCCCATAACACAGCACTAGATTATTTTGTAACGAGTTAGTGAGAACAAGAATCAAACACCGGTAGGAGGCTAGACGAAAAATATCAGACATCCGAGTGAAAGATTTCTTTTGGTTTCCAACTAGGCAGAGTCTCGATGGAGACCAGAAATCTTTTCACTTCAATGGGGTCTAATTATCCCGTCTTGCCCTTCTATCGGTGTTAGATCCTTTATATCTTTTTAAAATATAAATTAGATGTTCCATCGATTCATGCCATTGCGCTTAACTTTGTTAAGTAGGAGTTAAATCTGAAACATATCGAAGATGTTTTTTTATTTGTGTAACATTAAAAAATAAACTAGACTTACATTATATTTTATTCAGATCCACAATTTGTTGCCTCATTCGATGTGCAAGACAAAGTGTTGCTCTTTTTCCGCGAAACTGCTGTTGATACCGACCCAACTGAGTACAAAGTATACTCAAGAGTAGCAAAAGTTTGTAAGGTATGTGCTCACAGTTTTATACAGTATGTTTTAACCTATGCTTAAACGCATTCTGTGTCTTAATTTTGGCTTTGAGGGTCGTATATGTAGGATTTTGAACTTTACACTGTCAAGTACAATAGGCCTACTATGTTATATTGTATATAATTAGAAATGAATAAATATATATTTTGTGTTGACACTTTTCTTTAACAGCAAATATTTACAATAGTTAGTCTCAATTTTTCATGTCAGTTTGCTTTAGCCTATACCATCTTGTATTTTCTACTTCTACTATTTTAAATTTATCAAAGTAATGATTGTTCATAAACAAAGTGATCTTGCTTGTAGGTGCTTATATATACTCGAGGGGAATTGTAAAGAAAAACAGTCAAAACATTTCAAAATTAGGATGAATATATTAGAAGATTATTTATATATAAAATTTAACTCTTTTAAAATTGTTACTGATAGGAAGACATAGGTGGAGAATCCATGCTACGGAACAGATGGACTACATATCAAAAAGCCAGACTAAACTGTTCTATACCAGGAGCCGATCCCATTTATTTTGATGTCATACGTACGTATTGATGTTTGCTATTGCTTGGGAATATTAGGATATTGATAATTACCAAAACGAGTTTGATAAGTCATCAAATTACAAGTTTACGATATAAACGGGAAGAGATGTAACTACCATTTTTACAGGCATAATTTTTTTTATTTGGTAAATAACTGCCAAAAATTCGCGAAAAATGGGATATTTCGAAGAGGTAAATATGTTTAGGCCAAATTGATATTTTTCAAAAGCTTTAAAGTCCCCCAGAGAAGAAAATAGTTTGATCCTAAGCGGAATATTACTCAAAAAAGGCAAAATTTATTATTTGAATAAGTCGTTTTGAGGTCTCCAATGCTTGGTATGTCCCTTCCAAAAGTCGCAAAAACGTAATTGTTTGAATTACACATCATCGCTAAGGCGAAAGTTAAACCATAACATCGGCTGTTTTGTTTTTGCAAGGAAAATAACTTTAACTGTATAAATATTGCATTTTATTTTTCAGAAGACGTAGTTACCACCGATAACAAAGTTTTTTATGGACTATTTACAAGCGGGTAAGATTGTCAATGAACGATACAGTTTACTAAACAGCTGGATATCCTCTAATGAGGCCGAGGTGTTACCTTTTGCAAGTTATCTATGACAAGAGATTCGTTATATCCTTTATCGATTCGACATTTGGACGACTAGAACCTTTACATAGCTTTACATTGACAATATTTTTCTAAATAAAAACCAGTTACACAATTGTTCCATATAATTAATACCAAAGCATTTATTAAGTGATCGTAGTCTTTTATTTATACAACTTATGAGTTCGAACATGTTCTTAAACGATGCTCTCTTTTATATCAATATCATTCAAAGTTCTTCTATCAGATACGGCGCTGAAAATGAAACTACTTATCATAACTGTTTTTAATGTACACTATAGTGATGCCACTAATACATTTCATAGTAAACTAGATTGGGTTGACGAATCTGCAATATAGATTTAAACTTTCCTCTAGGATTAAGTGATACCTTTCCGACAGAACACTATCCAGTAGTTTTAAATTACGTGAAAAAACATTGTGCAATGTTTAGTACGTACGCCCCCTCCCTCCCGTTTAACACACATCATTACGCTTGATTCATTTTTGGTAATTTCTCATGCATACACTTGTAAACTGGAGACGACTTGACCCATATGAGGTTGTCATATGTTATGTTGGAGGTTACCATTGATTTCCACTGACAACTTATTGCCTACACTTCGAAAGAAACAAAAACTTTTAATTGATTTACAATAAACTCTAGCATAAATATCGAGGTGCAATTTGTTACTTTGTGAATTTACATAACAGTTATTTTGTTCAAAATCTTTGTTTTATGTTTAGAGACGGATCGCCAGCATCAGCAATATGTGCCTTTAGTATGTCTGATATAGACTATGTGTTAAATGGAGCATTTAAGACACAGATAAATTCTTCATTTTTTTGGACAGCAGCAACAAATGTGCCATCGCCACCACCTGGTCAGGTAAATTACTATAGTAAAAATCTTGTGTACATATGGTGCATAAAATGCCCACAATTATACCCTAATATCTGTGATTTTGACAAATGAAATTTTGATGGTTAATACAGCGGCATGTCTGTATCGCATCTATTTCCTGTGTAACAATATCTAAGTGTTGTATTTTCATTACCTGTTAATTCACATTAAATTTTAAGAAAAAACTCTCTTGATGTCGAACTAACTAGTGAACATTTATTTGTATGTTAATAGGTGGGTTTACAGGATGCCCCAAATATGAAAGTTTTAGATAGGTTTAATTGTTAAAGAACAATTAGAAGGTATATCCCACATTGAGAAAACTAATTCAACCGCACATGACATAGTGTCCTATACCCGAAAACATATGGGTGCTAGGGAATCAACAGGAAGTGAATTTTGAAAACCGGAAATGACGGAAGTAAAAAATGTTTTTAGATAAAAAATGCCCTGAATCTGAAAACATGGTTGCTAGGGATTATTTTCAAACGAAAGTGATTAAAGTGAAAGTAAATGTTTTTCAATATGAAATGTTATCCTGAAGCCGAAAACGTATGGGATTTTTGTCAACCGGAAGTCACTTTTTAAAAACAAACCATGTATTTTTAGACTAACCATTAATAGAGTCGTAAAATATTCCAATGTAAGTGGCTCGTATTCACTCCCCTAAAAGTTATTGATAATATGCTTTAAAGTTGTTTCAGCAGCTGCTTTACATCTTTATTCTGTTTGTTTTAGTTCCACCGATTACGCGGTAATCAACTTTTGTGTATCTGGGGAGATAACTACGTAACGAAATGTTTTTCGGTTTCGCACTGTCGACTTCAAAAAGTCTTTAAATACCCAATACCTTTAAAAAAGTATATGTCCGCGCAATTCCTTTAAAGCATGAATTTGAAAAGTTTGATGTAATAACATGTGAAAATAGTGGCATTTACGAAACGGAGAAAATTGTCATATTTGCATAAAAATCAGTTTCCAATATTTGACAATGACATTTATCATAATTATATCCCCAGAACACCAACGGTAGAGGCTCTCCGACTGGAAATCGGAAAGACCTTAATTAGACATAAACAATATTAGTCACGTTTCAGTCGTCGATTAACAGTTATAAGTTTTGTTGTGTTTTACCTTCATTAAAGGTCTTTTTTTGCAATACTACGTAGTGCAGCTTTTCTTTCGGGAAATCCTGGGTGCTTGGTGAAACAAAACATAAAATATCATCTGCTTTCTCTGACCTTAGAAGTTAACCCATAGAGAGTCTGTTGATTTTCACAAATGTGCAAATAACTATCCTGCAGGTGCATTTAAAACAAATATTATTGGCCTAGCTGATATTCAAACAAATACACCTAAGCTTGAGGATAAATTGCGTTAGTTGTATATAGTTGCAATAAAAAAATACATGTTTACCTCTTACTTTGTGCCTGCCAAATGGGAATAAGGCAAATTCCCACCAATAAACTTTTTTTCTTACAAATAGAACTTTTTATAAATAAATGTTTTGCATTAACCAATCACATATATTAACCTTATTTCACTTTTTTACTTTTCCTTGAAAAACAAGAAAAACATTCAAGGATGAAAATAGGTTTATTCATACAGTAATTTATTTTAAGAAGTATTAAGAAATTGTTGTTTCATTTTGAACCGCTTCATATGTCCTTGGTTGTAAATGGCCTCGGTAGGATGTATATGCCTCGGTGTTGCAAAGAAATCATTCTTGGATAAAAAGAGGTTATATGTATAGTAAGTTTGTTAAAAAGTATTAGGAAATGGGTGTTTTTATAATAGCCCGTTATTGTTTTCTTGGTCTGTAAAAATGACCTCGAGCAATTACAGCCATTATTACAGACCTCGAACATATAACGGGGCCATTAAGGAAGCACCCATTAATTAATACATTGACTATAGTAATGTTACATTATCATACGAGCTATAAGTACCATCACCAAAATATCGAATTGCTTTACAAAATTAATAATTTTCAGTGTACAAGTGACTCAAAGTCGGTTCCTAATACTGTACTTACATTCATAAGTGACAATCCAATTATGTTTCTACCAGTTCAGCACCTGCATGGCAAACCATTGTTTGTGTTAGATGACATAGAATTCCAACAACTCGAACTACATGATAATTTATCTGACATTGTGCTTTACGCTGCATCTAGTGAGTATTGACTTTGGTAATTTTGTTTTCAAATAACTTTTTGATTTTATAATACAAAGTTTTCATTCGTTAATTAAAAAATCCATGAAATACAGACCCGATATCAAGTGCTCTTTATACATATACGCATGGAAATGTATAATGATAGCACTAAACGGAGTAAAAAAATATAATTTGCAGGCACAGTATGCATTTTTCATCGTCAATAAATTTTATTATAACAGAAACGCATATATGTTTAGCACTTGAGTGGTCACTTGTATCTATTTTATAGAATTCAGTCACGTGTAATCTACGGAATTGACAGGCATCTAATAGCTTTTTTGGTGTCTGGATCATTTAGTAGATCATTCAGTGACGTATATGTACAATTATGTGTCTGGTACCGTCTATTGAGTGTGTCAATTGTTTATAATGGACCAAAAATTTCAAATGTTGTACAATTGCAAAGAAATCATCTTCAACAAATATTTTTACAGATGTAGGAAAAGTATACAAACTATTTCTGAAAAATGGTGTTGCATACATTTGCAGTATTATTTCACCGTTAACTAAAACAGAAATTATTTGGACTATGAAACAGAAGGTAAGTGTGTGGAATATTTTGCAGGTTTTTTTTAATTCCTTCTGTGGTTGAAAGTAACGTCAAACCTGTGGTTTTCAAGACACACAGCGGAGATAAAAAAAGTGTAATCTTATGAGACATGTGGTCTTTTAATAAAGATTCAGTAAAAAATTCTCTTAAGAGGGATCTAAAAGTGATCTTTTAACACAGTGTTTGTATAATACATATGGTTCTTGTTTAGCTTGGATAATAGTTATAATCTGTACTGATTTCTAATTTTCCCATTCAAATATTACAGTGATATTTCCAGTATAGTAAGAAAATGCCCAGTTCCTCATTTTTGGTCGAATGTTAAAGGAATACAAAACACGTCAATGATTTTTCATGATTTCCTGCTAACACAGCTTCTGTAAATAACAAAGCGCTAAAATGTTAAATTTGTAGTTATATAGTCAAAAGTTGTTTTAGGCATTTGCTTAGAGATTGAAGTAGTATATAGTATACAAAAGGAATTGCTGATTCACATTCAGAACTGTAATAATGATCATGGGAGAAAAAACACATCTTGACTCTAGTGGATTTCTTAGTGAAACAAGTATCCTTGTAGAAGCTGTATTGATGGGTCTGCTTATTGCTTCACTAATCCGCTTTCCATACTTTTAACGGCTATTTTGTCAGCAGTTAAAAGCAGGATAAAAGCTAAAACAATTTTCTCTCCTTTTTACTGGATAATGACTACCCCCGGTTTTTTCGGCCATATTTAGCAATTACTGACTCTTTCAGACCACTGGACATACCCAAGGTTTTAAGTGGGTTCGTGTTACTTAATTTTTGGTTTATATGTTGTGTGTCTGTTTGTTTTGTTGTTGTTTCCTTCTGTTTAACCACTGTTGTGTCTGTACTTGATTTATTGTTTTCTGACCTCTTCTCGGTATCTTCTATTCTTTTTGTATCATAAATTCTAAATTATTTAAATCTGTGTTAAATTCATATATCAGAATAATACATCACTTTATTAAACAATTCAGCGACGTTTCATTTCAGGGTGACTTTTTGTACATAGGAACAGATAATTCTGTTAGACAAATTAACGTGGTTAATTGTGAAAAGTACAGGTGGATTGATTCGTGTATAAAAGACCCACACTGTGCTTGGATTGATGATACCAAACTACTGGACGCCAATACAGAAACACAATGTTACAACAGATGTCGTTCTCTTGCATATGTCGCAGATAAAGGATTTGTGTATGTATTTTTAACTGTTTAAATAAACATATCTTACATATGCGGGATTCAAGCTGAGTCCACGATTTCAATATATTTGCTCGCAATTAACAATTTTACTGCGACAACGTGGTAGCGAACCCAAAATGCAGAAATCTAATGTCAATCCCCTGTTTGACTTAACAAAGTGCATATGGTTATTTCGTTCTGATGTGTTTTAGTTTGACAAATCGACTATACTTAACCTACAAATTCTCGCGCTTTTTCCGTTCGTATATAGTAGCTGTTATTTTAACCTTCTATGTTAAGACTTTATATGCAACTGTTATTTTAGCTGTAAACTACCCAGTAGGTAAACCATGGTATGTATTACCCGGTAACTCAAGTTATACATAACCAAATAAGCAGGGGTTCATGAGTGAAAAGTCTCGAAATTAAAGTCGTCACAATTTTACGGTCGTTATCATGCCTTAGTGGACCCTTACGGAATATATGTGTCACAAATAACCGTTGATTTGTTCCATTTGTTGTAACAATTGTTTTTATTTTTTGTGTGATTATGACTAAATGGCTAAATACCAGAATTTAACCAGACTGACACAACGGATGCCACGCTTAGAGCAGGAGTTGCTTATCATTCAGTAACCCCTTGACAACCGCCCCCCCCCCCCGGATTTTAGAGGGGTTCGTGACAGTCTTTATGTTTTGCGTTTTGTTTTTTTTTTTTTGTTGTTATCCCCTCTTTTGTTTAACAATTGTTTTTTTCTGTCCATGACACATCCTTTAATGCGTACATCTCGGTATCTTGGATTTTTTTCTCTTCTTATATTTTTTGGTTATTGCCTTTTACGAAACGTACAAATTGTTCATTAGTTGATAAATTCTGTTTCAATTCAACTAAAAGTGACATTTATATTTTAGTATTTTATTAATAATAAAATTTATATTTTCGTATTTTATTAATAATAAAATTTATATTTTCGTATTTTATTAATAGTAAAATTTATATTTGATCATTTTATTAATAAAAACATTTTTACAATAATGAGAATATTAAATTTATTGATTTTCTCATTGGAATAGTAAAATGATCGCATTATTTTATATTATAATATGACTGTTTATTTAGATTGTCACATGAATAGAATTTTGAGAATTTTTGATAGTCTAAAAACTATTTTCGGGTCATATTAAACTGCAGCAGTACTTTAATTTCATAAAAATCATTGATCATATTATTTTACAGAAATAACACCGGCGTATATACCCACCATAACTACAATATTTCAAATACCACTCCATACAGTTGTAAGTATACAAGTCACTTATTATATACGCGTATCTCAAATAAATTATATAAAATATATTTCTTGTCTTAAAGGATACGGCTGAGATTTTGTGGAATGTAATTCAACAATTTTCTTTAACATATACAGCGATTATTCCGACAATATCAACAATATCTCTCAACGTTTCAAAAATTTGAAAACGTTAATAACAAGAACGTGTTGTTGTTTGTCTTTTATGATTTAGAAAAAGCGCATTACACAATATAAAAAAACATGGTGTTTTAAATATCGTTTTGATGTGGGATCCTACCTCTATTTAAAATGTGACCTTTTTTTAAACAAGTAATGGGTGTTCCAAAAGAGTTCGTTTTTGTGAAAAAAGGAAAGTGCAACATGATCCAACTAAGTTATATAAATGTTAATAGTAAATGTCGTAAGCAGATTTTATGTACTGTTTAAAAAAAAACAATTTGCAAATCTTTCTATCCTGACCATTGCACATTTATGCGGATGGATCAAAAACCATAACAGGTTTCTTCCATCGCGCTTCTAAGACTCATTGTCTTTTTTCTGCTTCTTCTGTATTTAGTGTACTTTGTTGTTTTTGTTTTCGCACGCAAAAGTCAATTTATAATCTGTTCCGATTTTTGTCTAGTCTGCTATCTTTTTGAAAAGTCTAAATTAATAGTGCATTTATCAATTTATTATTATTGTTATTTTCATTGTCGGATATTATATCTATGAAAATTACTCTGATGTTATGTAATATTTGATAGTTTTAATGTTTTATTCATTTTATATGCTGATAATGTTGTGCAAGAACTTTATAATTTGTGAAGTGTTTTTATACCCCCGCAAACTTGTTTGGGGGTATATGGGAATTACCCTGTCTGTCCGTCTGTCCACATCCGAGGATTTTTATTGACCTCGGATATCACTAAGGGGAGATAATTGAACTTGAAAGCGAAGCGGGTGGTATCCTCATAGTCCACACTTGTTTTCATTACAATCATTGGTTATTATTTTTTACAACTGTTCACTTACTATACATAAGTGAAATATTATTTGATAGATTTAGGCAATAATTAATCATGTTCGGATTGTACAATATTCAAAGCAAACGTCATTCGAGATATGAGAGGTTTGTAGTCCAATTACGTTTGTTTTTGTTTCATTGAATAGATTTTGCGTCGCTTTCAGCGTTTTACAGCTATATAATCGCGTCCAGTGTTTATGAAGGAGGAAGCTTCGAGGTACCCAGAGAAAATACCTGACTATCGAGAAAACTATAAATTCTTGTAAATTAAAAGTTGTCCGCAGGAAAGCTTAAACTCTAACTTCAGGGTTGATAGACACAAGAACAATATATTCGGCTGATATCGTATGAACTAGGGCATTCTGTGTTGTAATTTTTTTCTCACTGGCTATCATATTTACATATCTGATATATTATTGCTCTTCTGGTATGTCATTGCGGTATCAATATTGTAAAATGGGCAAATTCACATTTCCGAACATATAGAAAAAGAATGTGGCCCAGGCATTTAAAATTCAGGATATATATGGTAATGGTCAAATGATGCGTAATGTTAAAGAGCTATGCGCATTCTAATCTGAACAAACCTAGTAGAAAATGTAAAGAATAAATGTTTTTCCCTTTAATATACGAACGAGGTTTATTACTTTGCAAAGACCAGTCATTATATTGTACCGGAATTTAGTGAACATAAATAAGTGTTTGCTTCATAAGGTTACTTTATATGAACAAAATAAACAAATAGGCAACTACATAAATACAAACTTTTTAAAACTCTCTTCATGGTCACTGTACAAAAAATAAATAAAATTGGTCTTATTTAGGTCCTCCAGGGAAACCGAAATACATGCGCGTTACATTAGTCGAGATTGATAAGCTTCAAATTAGCTGGGAGACAGGCGAAAATGGTGGAATAAACCAGACATTCGTTGTTGACTATCGGGAAATCGAGAAATCCACAGAATGGACTTTTCAAGAGTTCAATCAATCAGGAACAGAAAACGATCCACAAACGAGGGAATTATCAGGACTTTCACCAGCCAGTGTTTATGAATTAAGAATTTCTGCTAAGAATTCGTTCGGTACTAGTGCTAAAACGGATGCAATTTTAGTATCAACTAGAAAAGGTAGTTATATTAGCATTACATGACATGCACTTTTCTTTAAGCAAATGTTTACCTGTTACAAATTGTCCTTGTTCAAACTTACATTTCGGCACTCATAAAGTAATAAGTTATATCAGGTTGCTAACAAACAAGTTACATGTATTTATAGTTTGATTAAATATTATACAATTAGTGATTTTGATACAGCGAATGCACATCAGTCATTAACTGAATTCATTAATAAAACTAACAAGTTCTTTTGTAACGTAGTAAGTCTATTATTCGAAGAGGCTTTCGTTGTTTGTTGACAAGATTTTTGTGTGTACAATTGCGCACATCAGATATAAAAAAGGTCAATATTGCATTGCGCTTGTTCAAAAGAACTGAGCAGACAAACTAATCATATTTTGATGCAATTTTATTACTGTTGCGATTTATTATGAACCGAAAGTCATTTCTAGACCAATCAGAAACACGCAAAATTCGATCCATGTAATAATTTTAATTATGGAACGTTGCTTTTCCTTTTATGCTTTGTGTCCATTTTATTAGATTAGTTTACCATATGATTTAGCTTACAAATGCAATATCTTGTAATCGCGCATATTTTCATGAGATTTTTTTTTAAAGAAATGATATAAACTACTGTTAATATTATAATCGTGTGTACTTATTTTTTTTGTTTTAGTGACATCTTTATAAATGTTTGCCTGTATTTTTTCTGTATCATTATAGGATTAGAAGAAATTGCAAATGCTAAAACATTTAAAATTGTTATTATTGTGCTTGGATGTTCTGGATCTATAGAAGTGATAATCATCATTTGTTTTATGATAAAGTTAAAAAAAATATATTCACAACGTAAACGTAAAATCAGTGGTAAGTTTAATTAACAGAACTATGAATTTAGCAACATAACGTAATGTAACAGGAATATTATACCTTTTATGATACGAAACGTGGTTAACAGAATGATTACGTGCTGGATTAATGTTAGGATGGTAATGAAGTTGTTTGTGCATAATTGAATTTTACACTGGTCATCGACATCCGTATTTCTGAAAACGTGAACTAATAACCACGCAAAACGATTTTAAATTTTACTTATTGGAAGATTATATTCCATATATACTTCACATAAAATACCAGTCATAAAGTCATGCGTTGAATATGAATTCAGCAATTATTTATACCGAAATTACGAAAATAACAAAAAAATACCACACAGTTGAATTGTTTTGTTTGAATGGTGTTTTAACGCTATTTTCAGCAATTTTTCAGCTATATCATGGCGTCCAGTGTTTATATCACACAATGCAGGTATATTTAACCCTAATGAATTTGCATAAGCATTTGTCGTTATTAGTTTTATGCTACATATATTACTAAAAAATAAACACACTTCATTTTATAATTGTTATTATATAGTAACCTACATATACGTCATTTTAAATAATTAATTAGATACCAGTATCGTAAAACAGTTTCAACAGATTTCACAACATTTACCGGTAAGATTTTAATCAAACATTTGTGCTGCTGATAAAGAATTAAAACATTTTTTAAGTAACGCAAATAACCTATGGACATGAAATTTTGATATTTAAAAGTGCATATAACTGTAATACATATAAGAATAAGTGAATTAATATTTTAATCTCCAAGAAGAGCATAGCTTCATTAAGAGATGTCTAAGAGATTTATATGACACATTTTGTTTGAAAGGAAATAAGTATTAATGTTAGCAAAAAACATAAGTCAGATAAAAGACAATCATACAGTATCAGAAGATATGTTTAACAGTATGGAATTAGGTTAAAAATTACATTATCTTAACAAAATATACACATGAAAATCGCATTAGAAGTTGGATAATTTTCGTATCTGTTTTATATTACATGAAAATCGTGCGTGATATTGTTTCCTATGTAGCGCTTCATCCAAAAATGAATCTCATTTTATAGTTTAAATTGTACTTCTTATTCCAATGTTTAAATTGTATTCTACTACTACTAATGATAAGACAAACATATATCCGATTTTAATTTTATTCATATGTATCATGATGAATTAAAATGTTGTAGTTTTCCCTTGCCTCAATATTGCTTTATATATTACTGATTACAGCCACAGTCACAGTTATCAAATGAAGATAAGAAAACCTGTTATATTTCGATTTCTGGCGAATTAAAAGGTTCTAATAATTTAGGTATAAAAGTGATACATGTTACACAATAAATATAGTTTAGATAAAGATTTGATATAATGAACTCTAACACAACCAGAACATTTTGAAATGAATAAACTAACCTCGAGTGGCAAAATAAATTGAACACATGGTATATCGAGCCATACATTTATTATTAATATCGACTTGAAACAATTCAACAAAACAACGTCTCAAACAAAGCCAAACAAAGCTAATATGAAAATTTCGAGGCTAAATTAAAAGAAAACTAAACTGGTGCCATATAACAAGAAAACATTGATAACAGGAAACACAAAAAACAACAAACAACAAACAATCTATTAAAGAACAACACAAATTACCATCACAAAACCCTCTGAAAGCGGTTATGTCAAATATTTTGCATTCACATTGTTAGTGTTAACGTTTTGTTTTCTAGTTGATACGATGTATGTTCAAGTATTTGTTTTATTTGCATGTATTGGTTCAATTATGCAGAGATATTAAACTCCCCCAAAGAGCAGTCTAACGGAATTCCTCCCCAGGTAAGACTGAATATACTCAGTGAAAACTCAGTTTAATAGAATATTCAGACATAACTTTTACATTGTACCTTTCAGATGTCGCAAGTTCTTTATGTATCATAATTACATATTAAATGAATAATAAAAAAATCATCTTGGCAATATTTCCATCTATGAACCTCGCGTCTCTGTAGCGGATAAATCTGATAAAGTTGATTAGATATACGACTATACTCACATTGTATCATTAAAAAATGTCAGTTTAAGCAATTTTTCTGGAGTGAGCCTTATAGTGCCAGATGAGAAAAATTAACTAATCCATTAATCGAAAACCCAACCTTTCCACTAATGTTAGTATCAATTTTGCCATAGTTTGACTACACTAATGCACAACCCTTGTATGCTAGATTAGATAACACGGCGGCTAACTTTGTCACGTAAGGTTTAATAAATACAATTGCATAAAAGATACCAAGGTTATAAAATGTACTACGCCATACGCGCGTTTAGTGGCAGTCAAACCCCAAAAATATGTAAAATACAAATGACTTAGATATTGAAGGGTTTTATTATCAAAATTTCACAAGTTGTACTAAATCCGATAAGGGCTGCTACACCTTGCAAATAGAAATGCGTTAGGATTGAAATGTTAGGGCTGTTTATTTTGACAATGACAATATCACCGAAAGAATCGAAGATATTTATGTCAGCAACGAAGCGTGACTACCGGGCTGTGGATACATTTACAGACTAACAGT
>OX104116.1:96054647-96080032 GCA_944474755.1 Limnoperna fortunei
TATGACAGTTTCCAAAGATGTGGTGAAACCCTGTTTTAGCAATTTTTAACTGATAAGGACAGTAAGGGTATAATTTTTTTCTTCTGTTCAACAATTTTGGCACAACAGTCAAAATATCACCTTTTTATGACAGTACAGGTGTAATAGTTACCAAATAAGCAGAAACACATCTGATAAAAGCAACTTTTTATCAAGTGAGGGCTCATTTGAATATAGGGGGGGTTGAAAACAGTCGGTTCTGTTGCTATGACGGTATGATATAAAAATTAACATTTTTCCTTACAAAAGAAAGAAAACTAACTACAAAAGCTTTTCTTAGCTGTAATGAGTGTATAAATGAACTTATTAAGTAGAAATACACCACAATGGAATTCAGGTTGAGAAGCAGAGGTCTCTTTTCTGTAGCTTAAACTTTAATAAAACTATACACAAAGTAGAGTTATGACTAGTTTTAAGAAAACTGACATATAATTTTTATACAAAAAGACTCATTGGCATCTTTTCAGTCCTTTTTGCATGCCAAGTCACTGAAAAAGTAGAAAACATAGCAACTGACTAGACTGATTGGTTCAAAGTACCCAAAGCATACTAGATTCACCGACTTTACATTAAAACGGCACATTGCAAATGATGCCTACCCATGCCAAATAATTACCAAGAGGCCAGGGGAATGAATAAACACTACATATTGATTAAAATACTGCTGTATAACCTTCTTTTCAGAAACAAAATGAATACATTTAATCTTTAGTTACAATCTTCAAGGTATGATACATGTTTCTGCCTAGCAATAAGTGCTGGTACATGAAATAGGATCATGGTTTACCTTTATTAAATCAATTTTTGGTCTGAAAGGTATTATTTAATACCAATAATACATTTTTATTTCATGTCACCTTGGGTTCTACCTTACTGTACTCTATAGAATTGTTGACAGTGTGCTTTTTGCAAAAATAATCACTTTTTATGATACCATAGGCCAAAAAGTCAAATTTTACTGCAGATAATGAAACAGACTATAACTATAAAACCTGAAGATATATTTTGCAGAATAGATGTTTTCCTATAATGAGTTCTGGTACCCTTTCAGAAAAAGTACCTGACAAATGGGATTTGTGTATTTGACCAATTTGTAAATTTTGCTCTTACAGAGGTCATTATCCTTTTGGATGGCCTGAGCAAAAGTAACCGAACGGGCGAGACATCAAAAATTTTTATTAAAAAAATCTTTCTTTCACGTAAAATTTCATATATGGGGCATTACACCTATAATGCTAAATTACATAAAAATGGAGACAAAAGTATACCTGTCCACGGATTTTTTTCGGGAAAATTACCTTAAAGTTTAAGAATGGTTTTTCTACTTTCATTTCAGTGTTGTGGTCACATTGTAGCACATTACACACTTTAGGAAGTGCTTCCACTGTAAAGACATTGACTGGAAAAAAATATATTCTTGTTCTACAGTAATGCCATACCTTTCAAAATATCCAACTCTTAAGCAATAGCAGTTATAGGCAAAAGCAGAAACAAAAGAGAAAATTGGGACTATTTTTTCATCCTGCCATCTTTTGACATGCACCGGAAATTCATTACATGAATAGGATAATGACCCCTTTAAGCAAAGCCAACAGTTCCGGATTTCCACCCAAATTTTTTTATATGTTATTTAATGATTCTGTAAATAAAATAAGCATGCAGTTTGAATATATTGCTACTCAAATAAAAATTATGACAGTTTCCAAAGATGTGGTGAAACCCTGTTTTAGCAATTTTTAACTGATAAGGACAGTAAGGGTATAATTTTTTTCTTCTGTTCAACAATTTTGGCACAACAGTCAAAATATCACCTTTTTATGACAGTACAGGTGTAATAGTTACCAAATAAGCAGAAACACATCTGATAAAAGCAACTTTTTATCAAGTGAGGGCTCATTTGAATATAGGGGGGGTTGAAAACAGTCGGTTCTGTTGCTATGACGGTATGATATAAAAATTAACATTTTTCCTTACAAAAGAAAGAAAACTAACTACAAAAGCTTTTCTTAGCTGTAATGAGTGTATAAATGAACTTATTAAGTAGAAATACACCACAATGGAATTCAGGTTGAGAAGCAGAGGTCTCTTTTCTGTAGCTTAAACTTTAATAAAACTATACACAAAGTAGAGTTATGACTAGTTTTAAGAAAACTGACATATAATTTTTATACAAAAAGACTCATTGGCATCTTTTCAGTCCTTTTTGCATGCCAAGTCACTGAAAAAGTAGAAAACATAGCAACTGACTAGACTGATTGGTTCAAAGTACCCAAAGCATACTAGATTCACCGACTTTACATTAAAACGGCACATTGCAAATGATGCCTACCCATGCCAAATAATTACCAAGAGGCCAGGGGAATGAATAAACACTACATATTGATTAAAATACTGCTGTATAACCTTCTTTTCAGAAACAAAATGAATACATTTAATCTTTAGTTACAATCTTCAAGGTATGATACATGTTTCTGCCTAGCAATAAGTGCTGGTACATGAAATAGGATCATGGTTTACCTTTATTAAATCAATTTTTGGTCTGAAAGGTATTATTTAATACCAATAATACATTTTTATTTCATGTCACCTTGGGTTCTACCTTACTGTACTCTATAGAATTGTTGACAGTGTGCTTTTTGCAAAAATAATCACTTTTTATGATACCATAGGCCAAAAAGTCAAATTTTACTGCAGATAATGAAACAGACTATAACTATAAAACCTGAAGATATATTTTGCAGAATAGATGTTTTCCTATAATGAGTTCTGGTACCCTTTCAGAAAAAGTACCTGACAAATGGGATTTGTGTATTTGACCAATTTGTAAATTTTGCTCTTACAGAGGTCATTATCCTTTTGGATGGCCTGAGCAAAAGTAACCGAACGGGCGAGACATCAAAAATTTTTATTAAAAAAATCTTTCTTTCACGTAAAATTTCATATATGGGGCATTACACCTATAATGCTAAATTACATAAAAATGGAGACAAAAGTATACCTGTCCACGGATTTTTTTCGGGAAAATTACCTTAAAGTTTAAGAATGGTTTTTCTACTTTCATTTCAGTGTTGTGGTCACATTGTAGCACATTACACACTTTAGGAAGTGCTTCCACTGTAAAGACATTGACTGGAAAAAAATATATTCTTGTTCTACAGTAATGCCATACCTTTCAAAATATCCAACTCTTAAGCAATAGCAGTTATAGGCAAAAGCAGAAACAAAAGAGAAAATTGGGACTATTTTTTCATCCTGCCATCTTTTGACATGCACCGGAAATTCATTACATGAATAGGATAATGACCCCTTTAAGCAAAGCCAACAGTTCCGGATTTCCACCCAAATTTTTTTATATGTTATTTAATGATTCTGTAAATAAAATAAGCATGCAGTTTGAATATATTGCTACTCAAATAAAAATTATGACAGTTTCCAAAGATGTGGTGAAACCCTGTTTTAGCAATTTTTAACTGATAAGGACAGTAAGGGTATAATTTTTTTCTTCTGTTCAACAATTTTGGCACAACAGTCAAAATATCACCTTTTTATGACAGTACAGGTGTAATAGTTACCAAATAAGCAGAAACACATCTGATAAAAGCAACTTTTTATCAAGTGAGGGCTCATTTGAATATAGGGGGGGTTGAAAACAGTCGGTTCTGTTGCTATGACGGTATGATATAAAAATTAACATTTTTCCTTACAAAAGAAAGAAAACTAACTACAAAAGCTTTTCTTAGCTGTAATGAGTGTATAAATGAACTTATTAAGTAGAAATACACCACAATGGAATTCAGGTTGAGAAGCAGAGGTCTCTTTTCTGTAGCTTAAACTTTAATAAAACTATACACAAAGTAGAGTTATGACTAGTTTTAAGAAAACTGACATATAATTTTTATACAAAAAGACTCATTGGCATCTTTTCAGTCCTTTTTGCATGCCAAGTCACTGAAAAAGTAGAAAACATAGCAACTGACTAGACTGATTGGTTCAAAGTACCCAAAGCATACTAGATTCACCGACTTTACATTAAAACGGCACATTGCAAATGATGCCTACCCATGCCAAATAATTACCAAGAGGCCAGGGGAATGAATAAACACTACATATTGATTAAAATACTGCTGTATAACCTTCTTTTCAGAAACAAAATGAATACATTTAATCTTTAGTTACAATCTTCAAGGTATGATACATGTTTCTGCCTAGCAATAAGTGCTGGTACATGAAATAGGATCATGGTTTACCTTTATTAAATCAATTTTTGGTCTGAAAGGTATTATTTAATACCAATAATACATTTTTATTTCATGTCACCTTGGGTTCTACCTTACTGTACTCTATAGAATTGTTGACAGTGTGCTTTTTGCAAAAATAATCACTTTTTATGATACCATAGGCCAAAAAGTCAAATTTTACTGCAGATAATGAAACAGACTATAACTATAAAACCTGAAGATATATTTTGCAGAATAGATGTTTTCCTATAATGAGTTCTGGTACCCTTTCAGAAAAAGTACCTGACAAATGGGATTTGTGTATTTGACCAATTTGTAAATTTTGCTCTTACAGAGGTCATTATCCTTTTGGATGGCCTGAGCAAAAGTAACCGAACGGGCGAGACATCAAAAATTTTTATTAAAAAAATCTTTCTTTCACGTAAAATTTCATATATGGGGCATTACACCTATAATGCTAAATTACATAAAAATGGAGACAAAAGTATACCTGTCCACGGATTTTTTTCGGGAAAATTACCTTAAAGTTTAAGAATGGTTTTTCTACTTTCATTTCAGTGTTGTGGTCACATTGTAGCACATTACACACTTTAGGAAGTGCTTCCACTGTAAAGACATTGACTGGAAAAAAATATATTCTTGTTCTACAGTAATGCCATACCTTTCAAAATATCCAACTCTTAAGCAATAGCAGTTATAGGCAAAAGCAGAAACAAAAGAGAAAATTGGGACTATTTTTTCATCCTGCCATCTTTTGACATGCACCGGAAATTCATTACATGAATAGGATAATGACCCCTTTAAGCAAAGCCAACAGTTCCGGATTTCCACCCAAATTTTTTTATATGTTATTTAATGATTCTGTAAATAAAATAAGCATGCAGTTTGAATATATTGCTACTCAAATAAAAATTATGACAGTTTCCAAAGATGTGGTGAAACCCTGTTTTAGCAATTTTTAACTGATAAGGACAGTAAGGGTATAATTTTTTTCTTCTGTTCAACAATTTTGGCACAACAGTCAAAATATCACCTTTTTATGACAGTACAGGTGTAATAGTTACCAAATAAGCAGAAACACATCTGATAAAAGCAACTTTTTATCAAGTGAGGGCTCATTTGAATATAGGGGGGGTTGAAAACAGTCGGTTCTGTTGCTATGACGGTATGATATAAAAATTAACATTTTTCCTTACAAAAGAAAGAAAACTAACTACAAAAGCTTTTCTTAGCTGTAATGAGTGTATAAATGAACTTATTAAGTAGAAATACACCACAATGGAATTCAGGTTGAGAAGCAGAGGTCTCTTTTCTGTAGCTTAAACTTTAATAAAACTATACACAAAGTAGAGTTATGACTAGTTTTAAGAAAACTGACATATAATTTTTATACAAAAAGACTCATTGGCATCTTTTCAGTCCTTTTTGCATGCCAAGTCACTGAAAAAGTAGAAAACATAGCAACTGACTAGACTGATTGGTTCAAAGTACCCAAAGCATACTAGATTCACCGACTTTACATTAAAACGGCACATTGCAAATGATGCCTACCCATGCCAAATAATTACCAAGAGGCCAGGGGAATGAATAAACACTACATATTGATTAAAATACTGCTGTATAACCTTCTTTTCAGAAACAAAATGAATACATTTAATCTTTAGTTACAATCTTCAAGGTATGATACATGTTTCTGCCTAGCAATAAGTGCTGGTACATGAAATAGGATCATGGTTTACCTTTATTAAATCAATTTTTGGTCTGAAAGGTATTATTTAATACCAATAATACATTTTTATTTCATGTCACCTTGGGTTCTACCTTACTGTACTCTATAGAATTGTTGACAGTGTGCTTTTTGCAAAAATAATCACTTTTTATGATACCATAGGCCAAAAAGTCAAATTTTACTGCAGATAATGAAACAGACTATAACTATAAAACCTGAAGATATATTTTGCAGAATAGATGTTTTCCTATAATGAGTTCTGGTACCCTTTCAGAAAAAGTACCTGACAAATGGGATTTGTGTATTTGACCAATTTGTAAATTTTGCTCTTACAGAGGTCATTATCCTTTTGGATGGCCTGAGCAAAAGTAACCGAACGGGCGAGACATCAAAAATTTTTATTAAAAAAATCTTTCTTTCACGTAAAATTTCATATATGGGGCATTACACCTATAATGCTAAATTACATAAAAATGGAGACAAAAGTATACCTGTCCACGGATTTTTTTCGGGAAAATTACCTTAAAGTTTAAGAATGGTTTTTCTACTTTCATTTCAGTGTTGTGGTCACATTGTAGCACATTACACACTTTAGGAAGTGCTTCCACTGTAAAGACATTGACTGGAAAAAAATATATTCTTGTTCTACAGTAATGCCATACCTTTCAAAATATCCAACTCTTAAGCAATAGCAGTTATAGGCAAAAGCAGAAACAAAAGAGAAAATTGGGACTATTTTTTCATCCTGCCATCTTTTGACATGCACCGGAAATTCATTACATGAATAGGATAATGACCCCTTTAAGCAAAGCCAACAGTTCCGGATTTCCACCCAAATTTTTTTATATGTTATTTAATGATTCTGTAAATAAAATAAGCATGCAGTTTGAATATATTGCTACTCAAATAAAAATTATGACAGTTTCCAAAGATGTGGTGAAACCCTGTTTTAGCAATTTTTAACTGATAAGGACAGTAAGGGTATAATTTTTTTCTTCTGTTCAACAATTTTGGCACAACAGTCAAAATATCACCTTTTTATGACAGTACAGGTGTAATAGTTACCAAATAAGCAGAAACACATCTGATAAAAGCAACTTTTTATCAAGTGAGGGCTCATTTGAATATAGGGGGGGTTGAAAACAGTCGGTTCTGTTGCTATGACGGTATGATATAAAAATTAACATTTTTCCTTACAAAAGAAAGAAAACTAACTACAAAAGCTTTTCTTAGCTGTAATGAGTGTATAAATGAACTTATTAAGTAGAAATACACCACAATGGAATTCAGGTTGAGAAGCAGAGGTCTCTTTTCTGTAGCTTAAACTTTAATAAAACTATACACAAAGTAGAGTTATGACTAGTTTTAAGAAAACTGACATATAATTTTTATACAAAAAGACTCATTGGCATCTTTTCAGTCCTTTTTGCATGCCAAGTCACTGAAAAAGTAGAAAACATAGCAACTGACTAGACTGATTGGTTCAAAGTACCCAAAGCATACTAGATTCACCGACTTTACATTAAAACGGCACATTGCAAATGATGCCTACCCATGCCAAATAATTACCAAGAGGCCAGGGGAATGAATAAACACTACATATTGATTAAAATACTGCTGTATAACCTTCTTTTCAGAAACAAAATGAATACATTTAATCTTTAGTTACAATCTTCAAGGTATGATACATGTTTCTGCCTAGCAATAAGTGCTGGTACATGAAATAGGATCATGGTTTACCTTTATTAAATCAATTTTTGGTCTGAAAGGTATTATTTAATACCAATAATACATTTTTATTTCATGTCACCTTGGGTTCTACCTTACTGTACTCTATAGAATTGTTGACAGTGTGCTTTTTGCAAAAATAATCACTTTTTATGATACCATAGGCCAAAAAGTCAAATTTTACTGCAGATAATGAAACAGACTATAACTATAAAACCTGAAGATATATTTTGCAGAATAGATGTTTTCCTATAATGAGTTCTGGTACCCTTTCAGAAAAAGTACCTGACAAATGGGATTTGTGTATTTGACCAATTTGTAAATTTTGCTCTTACAGAGGTCATTATCCTTTTGGATGGCCTGAGCAAAAGTAACCGAACGGGCGAGACATCAAAAATTTTTATTAAAAAAATCTTTCTTTCACGTAAAATTTCATATATGGGGCATTACACCTATAATGCTAAATTACATAAAAATGGAGACAAAAGTATACCTGTCCACGGATTTTTTTCGGGAAAATTACCTTAAAGTTTAAGAATGGTTTTTCTACTTTCATTTCAGTGTTGTGGTCACATTGTAGCACATTACACACTTTAGGAAGTGCTTCCACTGTAAAGACATTGACTGGAAAAAAATATATTCTTGTTCTACAGTAATGCCATACCTTTCAAAATATCCAACTCTTAAGCAATAGCAGTTATAGGCAAAAGCAGAAACAAAAGAGAAAATTGGGACTATTTTTTCATCCTGCCATCTTTTGACATGCACCGGAAATTCATTACATGAATAGGATAATGACCCCTTTAAGCAAAGCCAACAGTTCCGGATTTCCACCCAAATTTTTTTATATGTTATTTAATGATTCTGTAAATAAAATAAGCATGCAGTTTGAATATATTGCTACTCAAATAAAAATTATGACAGTTTCCAAAGATGTGGTGAAACCCTGTTTTAGCAATTTTTAACTGATAAGGACAGTAAGGGTATAATTTTTTTCTTCTGTTCAACAATTTTGGCACAACAGTCAAAATATCACCTTTTTATGACAGTACAGGTGTAATAGTTACCAAATAAGCAGAAACACATCTGATAAAAGCAACTTTTTATCAAGTGAGGGCTCATTTGAATATAGGGGGGGTTGAAAACAGTCGGTTCTGTTGCTATGACGGTATGATATAAAAATTAACATTTTTCCTTACAAAAGAAAGAAAACTAACTACAAAAGCTTTTCTTAGCTGTAATGAGTGTATAAATGAACTTATTAAGTAGAAATACACCACAATGGAATTCAGGTTGAGAAGCAGAGGTCTCTTTTCTGTAGCTTAAACTTTAATAAAACTATACACAAAGTAGAGTTATGACTAGTTTTAAGAAAACTGACATATAATTTTTATACAAAAAGACTCATTGGCATCTTTTCAGTCCTTTTTGCATGCCAAGTCACTGAAAAAGTAGAAAACATAGCAACTGACTAGACTGATTGGTTCAAAGTACCCAAAGCATACTAGATTCACCGACTTTACATTAAAACGGCACATTGCAAATGATGCCTACCCATGCCAAATAATTACCAAGAGGCCAGGGGAATGAATAAACACTACATATTGATTAAAATACTGCTGTATAACCTTCTTTTCAGAAACAAAATGAATACATTTAATCTTTAGTTACAATCTTCAAGGTATGATACATGTTTCTGCCTAGCAATAAGTGCTGGTACATGAAATAGGATCATGGTTTACCTTTATTAAATCAATTTTTGGTCTGAAAGGTATTATTTAATACCAATAATACATTTTTATTTCATGTCACCTTGGGTTCTACCTTACTGTACTCTATAGAATTGTTGACAGTGTGCTTTTTGCAAAAATAATCACTTTTTATGATACCATAGGCCAAAAAGTCAAATTTTACTGCAGATAATGAAACAGACTATAACTATAAAACCTGAAGATATATTTTGCAGAATAGATGTTTTCCTATAATGAGTTCTGGTACCCTTTCAGAAAAAGTACCTGACAAATGGGATTTGTGTATTTGACCAATTTGTAAATTTTGCTCTTACAGAGGTCATTATCCTTTTGGATGGCCTGAGCAAAAGTAACCGAACGGGCGAGACATCAAAAATTTTTATTAAAAAAATCTTTCTTTCACGTAAAATTTCATATATGGGGCATTACACCTATAATGCTAAATTACATAAAAATGGAGACAAAAGTATACCTGTCCACGGATTTTTTTCGGGAAAATTACCTTAAAGTTTAAGAATGGTTTTTCTACTTTCATTTCAGTGTTGTGGTCACATTGTAGCACATTACACACTTTAGGAAGTGCTTCCACTGTAAAGACATTGACTGGAAAAAAATATATTCTTGTTCTACAGTAATGCCATACCTTTCAAAATATCCAACTCTTAAGCAATAGCAGTTATAGGCAAAAGCAGAAACAAAAGAGAAAATTGGGACTATTTTTTCATCCTGCCATCTTTTGACATGCACCGGAAATTCATTACATGAATAGGATAATGACCCCTTTAAGCAAAGCCAACAGTTCCGGATTTCCACCCAAATTTTTTTATATGTTATTTAATGATTCTGTAAATAAAATAAGCATGCAGTTTGAATATATTGCTACTCAAATAAAAATTATGACAGTTTCCAAAGATGTGGTGAAACCCTGTTTTAGCAATTTTTAACTGATAAGGACAGTAAGGGTATAATTTTTTTCTTCTGTTCAACAATTTTGGCACAACAGTCAAAATATCACCTTTTTATGACAGTACAGGTGTAATAGTTACCAAATAAGCAGAAACACATCTGATAAAAGCAACTTTTTATCAAGTGAGGGCTCATTTGAATATAGGGGGGGTTGAAAACAGTCGGTTCTGTTGCTATGACGGTATGATATAAAAATTAACATTTTTCCTTACAAAAGAAAGAAAACTAACTACAAAAGCTTTTCTTAGCTGTAATGAGTGTATAAATGAACTTATTAAGTAGAAATACACCACAATGGAATTCAGGTTGAGAAGCAGAGGTCTCTTTTCTGTAGCTTAAACTTTAATAAAACTATACACAAAGTAGAGTTATGACTAGTTTTAAGAAAACTGACATATAATTTTTATACAAAAAGACTCATTGGCATCTTTTCAGTCCTTTTTGCATGCCAAGTCACTGAAAAAGTAGAAAACATAGCAACTGACTAGACTGATTGGTTCAAAGTACCCAAAGCATACTAGATTCACCGACTTTACATTAAAACGGCACATTGCAAATGATGCCTACCCATGCCAAATAATTACCAAGAGGCCAGGGGAATGAATAAACACTACATATTGATTAAAATACTGCTGTATAACCTTCTTTTCAGAAACAAAATGAATACATTTAATCTTTAGTTACAATCTTCAAGGTATGATACATGTTTCTGCCTAGCAATAAGTGCTGGTACATGAAATAGGATCATGGTTTACCTTTATTAAATCAATTTTTGGTCTGAAAGGTATTATTTAATACCAATAATACATTTTTATTTCATGTCACCTTGGGTTCTACCTTACTGTACTCTATAGAATTGTTGACAGTGTGCTTTTTGCAAAAATAATCACTTTTTATGATACCATAGGCCAAAAAGTCAAATTTTACTGCAGATAATGAAACAGACTATAACTATAAAACCTGAAGATATATTTTGCAGAATAGATGTTTTCCTATAATGAGTTCTGGTACCCTTTCAGAAAAAGTACCTGACAAATGGGATTTGTGTATTTGACCAATTTGTAAATTTTGCTCTTACAGAGGTCATTATCCTTTTGGATGGCCTGAGCAAAAGTAACCGAACGGGCGAGACATCAAAAATTTTTATTAAAAAAATCTTTCTTTCACGTAAAATTTCATATATGGGGCATTACACCTATAATGCTAAATTACATAAAAATGGAGACAAAAGTATACCTGTCCACGGATTTTTTTCGGGAAAATTACCTTAAAGTTTAAGAATGGTTTTTCTACTTTCATTTCAGTGTTGTGGTCACATTGTAGCACATTACACACTTTAGGAAGTGCTTCCACTGTAAAGACATTGACTGGAAAAAAATATATTCTTGTTCTACAGTAATGCCATACCTTTCAAAATATCCAACTCTTAAGCAATAGCAGTTATAGGCAAAAGCAGAAACAAAAGAGAAAATTGGGACTATTTTTTCATCCTGCCATCTTTTGACATGCACCGGAAATTCATTACATGAATAGGATAATGACCCCTTTAAGCAAAGCCAACAGTTCCGGATTTCCACCCAAATTTTTTTATATGTTATTTAATGATTCTGTAAATAAAATAAGCATGCAGTTTGAATATATTGCTACTCAAATAAAAATTATGACAGTTTCCAAAGATGTGGTGAAACCCTGTTTTAGCAATTTTTAACTGATAAGGACAGTAAGGGTATAATTTTTTTCTTCTGTTCAACAATTTTGGCACAACAGTCAAAATATCACCTTTTTATGACAGTACAGGTGTAATAGTTACCAAATAAGCAGAAACACATCTGATAAAAGCAACTTTTTATCAAGTGAGGGCTCATTTGAATATAGGGGGGGTTGAAAACAGTCGGTTCTGTTGCTATGACGGTATGATATAAAAATTAACATTTTTCCTTACAAAAGAAAGAAAACTAACTACAAAAGCTTTTCTTAGCTGTAATGAGTGTATAAATGAACTTATTAAGTAGAAATACACCACAATGGAATTCAGGTTGAGAAGCAGAGGTCTCTTTTCTGTAGCTTAAACTTTAATAAAACTATACACAAAGTAGAGTTATGACTAGTTTTAAGAAAACTGACATATAATTTTTATACAAAAAGACTCATTGGCATCTTTTCAGTCCTTTTTGCATGCCAAGTCACTGAAAAAGTAGAAAACATAGCAACTGACTAGACTGATTGGTTCAAAGTACCCAAAGCATACTAGATTCACCGACTTTACATTAAAACGGCACATTGCAAATGATGCCTACCCATGCCAAATAATTACCAAGAGGCCAGGGGAATGAATAAACACTACATATTGATTAAAATACTGCTGTATAACCTTCTTTTCAGAAACAAAATGAATACATTTAATCTTTAGTTACAATCTTCAAGGTATGATACATGTTTCTGCCTAGCAATAAGTGCTGGTACATGAAATAGGATCATGGTTTACCTTTATTAAATCAATTTTTGGTCTGAAAGGTATTATTTAATACCAATAATACATTTTTATTTCATGTCACCTTGGGTTCTACCTTACTGTACTCTATAGAATTGTTGACAGTGTGCTTTTTGCAAAAATAATCACTTTTTATGATACCATAGGCCAAAAAGTCAAATTTTACTGCAGATAATGAAACAGACTATAACTATAAAACCTGAAGATATATTTTGCAGAATAGATGTTTTCCTATAATGAGTTCTGGTACCCTTTCAGAAAAAGTACCTGACAAATGGGATTTGTGTATTTGACCAATTTGTAAATTTTGCTCTTACAGAGGTCATTATCCTTTTGGATGGCCTGAGCAAAAGTAACCGAACGGGCGAGACATCAAAAATTTTTATTAAAAAAATCTTTCTTTCACGTAAAATTTCATATATGGGGCATTACACCTATAATGCTAAATTACATAAAAATGGAGACAAAAGTATACCTGTCCACGGATTTTTTTCGGGAAAATTACCTTAAAGTTTAAGAATGGTTTTTCTACTTTCATTTCAGTGTTGTGGTCACATTGTAGCACATTACACACTTTAGGAAGTGCTTCCACTGTAAAGACATTGACTGGAAAAAAATATATTCTTGTTCTACAGTAATGCCATACCTTTCAAAATATCCAACTCTTAAGCAATAGCAGTTATAGGCAAAAGCAGAAACAAAAGAGAAAATTGGGACTATTTTTTCATCCTGCCATCTTTTGACATGCACCGGAAATTCATTACATGAATAGGATAATGACCCCTTTAAGCAAAGCCAACAGTTCCGGATTTCCACCCAAATTTTTTTATATGTTATTTAATGATTCTGTAAATAAAATAAGCATGCAGTTTGAATATATTGCTACTCAAATAAAAATTATGACAGTTTCCAAAGATGTGGTGAAACCCTGTTTTAGCAATTTTTAACTGATAAGGACAGTAAGGGTATAATTTTTTTCTTCTGTTCAACAATTTTGGCACAACAGTCAAAATATCACCTTTTTATGACAGTACAGGTGTAATAGTTACCAAATAAGCAGAAACACATCTGATAAAAGCAACTTTTTATCAAGTGAGGGCTCATTTGAATATAGGGGGGGTTGAAAACAGTCGGTTCTGTTGCTATGACGGTATGATATAAAAATTAACATTTTTCCTTACAAAAGAAAGAAAACTAACTACAAAAGCTTTTCTTAGCTGTAATGAGTGTATAAATGAACTTATTAAGTAGAAATACACCACAATGGAATTCAGGTTGAGAAGCAGAGGTCTCTTTTCTGTAGCTTAAACTTTAATAAAACTATACACAAAGTAGAGTTATGACTAGTTTTAAGAAAACTGACATATAATTTTTATACAAAAAGACTCATTGGCATCTTTTCAGTCCTTTTTGCATGCCAAGTCACTGAAAAAGTAGAAAACATAGCAACTGACTAGACTGATTGGTTCAAAGTACCCAAAGCATACTAGATTCACCGACTTTACATTAAAACGGCACATTGCAAATGATGCCTACCCATGCCAAATAATTACCAAGAGGCCAGGGGAATGAATAAACACTACATATTGATTAAAATACTGCTGTATAACCTTCTTTTCAGAAACAAAATGAATACATTTAATCTTTAGTTACAATCTTCAAGGTATGATACATGTTTCTGCCTAGCAATAAGTGCTGGTACATGAAATAGGATCATGGTTTACCTTTATTAAATCAATTTTTGGTCTGAAAGGTATTATTTAATACCAATAATACATTTTTATTTCATGTCACCTTGGGTTCTACCTTACTGTACTCTATAGAATTGTTGACAGTGTGCTTTTTGCAAAAATAATCACTTTTTATGATACCATAGGCCAAAAAGTCAAATTTTACTGCAGATAATGAAACAGACTATAACTATAAAACCTGAAGATATATTTTGCAGAATAGATGTTTTCCTATAATGAGTTCTGGTACCCTTTCAGAAAAAGTACCTGACAAATGGGATTTGTGTATTTGACCAATTTGTAAATTTTGCTCTTTAAGCAAAGCCAACAGTTCCGGATTTCCACCCAAATTTTTTTATATGTTATTTAATGATTCTGTAAATAAAATAAGCATGCAGTTTGAATATATTGCTACTCAAATAAAAATTATGACAGTTTCCAAAGATGTGGTGAAACCCTGTTTTAGCAATTTTTAACTGATAAGGACAGTAAGGGTATAATTTTTTTCTTCTGTTCAACAATTTTGGCACAACAGTCAAAATATCACCTTTTTATGACAGTACAGGTGTAATAGTTACCAAATAAGCAGAAACACATCTGATAAAAGCAACTTTTTATCAAGTGAGGGCTCATTTGAATATAGGGGGGGTTGAAAACAGTCGGTTCTGTTGCTATGACGGTATGATATAAAAATTAACATTTTTCCTTACAAAAGAAAGAAAACTAACTACAAAAGCTTTTCTTAGCTGTAATGAGTGTATAAATGAACTTATTAAGTAGAAATACACCACAATGGAATTCAGGTTGAGAAGCAGAGGTCTCTTTTCTGTAGCTTAAACTTTAATAAAACTATACACAAAGTAGAGTTATGACTAGTTTTAAGAAAACTGACATATAATTTTTATACAAAAAGACTCATTGGCATCTTTTCAGTCCTTTTTGCATGCCAAGTCACTGAAAAAGTAGAAAACATAGCAACTGACTAGACTGATTGGTTCAAAGTACCCAAAGCATACTAGATTCACCGACTTTACATTAAAACGGCACATTGCAAATGATGCCTACCCATGCCAAATAATTACCAAGAGGCCAGGGGAATGAATAAACACTACATATTGATTAAAATACTGCTGTATAACCTTCTTTTCAGAAACAAAATGAATACATTTAATCTTTAGTTACAATCTTCAAGGTATGATACATGTTTCTGCCTAGCAATAAGTGCTGGTACATGAAATAGGATCATGGTTTACCTTTATTAAATCAATTTTTGGTCTGAAAGGTATTATTTAATACCAATAATACATTTTTATTTCATGTCACCTTGGGTTCTACCTTACTGTACTCTATAGAATTGTTGACAGTGTGCTTTTTGCAAAAATAATCACTTTTTATGATACCATAGGCCAAAAAGTCAAATTTTACTGCAGATAATGAAACAGACTATAACTATAAAACCTGAAGATATATTTTGCAGAATAGATGTTTTCCTATAATGAGTTCTGGTACCCTTTCAGAAAAAGTACCTGACAAATGGGATTTGTGTATTTGACCAATTTGTAAATTTTGCTCTTACAGAGGTCATTATCCTTTTGGATGGCCTGAGCAAAAGTAACCGAACGGGCGAGACATCAAAAATTTTTATTAAAAAAATCTTTCTTTCACGTAAAATTTCATATATGGGGCATTACACCTATAATGCTAAATTACATAAAAATGGAGACAAAAGTATACCTGTCCACGGATTTTTTTCGGGAAAATTACCTTAAAGTTTAAGAATGGTTTTTCTACTTTCATTTCAGTGTTGTGGTCACATTGTAGCACATTACACACTTTAGGAAGTGCTTCCACTGTAAAGACATTGACTGGAAAAAAATATATTCTTGTTCTACAGTAATGCCATACCTTTCAAAATATCCAACTCTTAAGCAATAGCAGTTATAGGCAAAAGCAGAAACAAAAGAGAAAATTGGGACTATTTTTTCATCCTGCCATCTTTTGACATGCACCGGAAATTCATTACATGAATAGGATAATGACCCCTTTAAGCAAAGCCAACAGTTCCGGATTTCCACCCAAATTTTTTTATATGTTATTTAATGATTCTGTAAATAAAATAAGCATGCAGTTTGAATATATTGCTACTCAAATAAAAATTATGACAGTTTCCAAAGATGTGGTGAAACCCTGTTTTAGCAATTTTTAACTGATAAGGACAGTAAGGGTATAATTTTTTTCTTCTGTTCAACAATTTTGGCACAACAGTCAAAATATCACCTTTTTATGACAGTACAGGTGTAATAGTTACCAAATAAGCAGAAACACATCTGATAAAAGCAACTTTTTATCAAGTGAGGGCTCATTTGAATATAGGGGGGGTTGAAAACAGTCGGTTCTGTTGCTATGACGGTATGATATAAAAATTAACATTTTTCCTTACAAAAGAAAGAAAACTAACTACAAAAGCTTTTCTTAGCTGTAATGAGTGTATAAATGAACTTATTAAGTAGAAATACACCACAATGGAATTCAGGTTGAGAAGCAGAGGTCTCTTTTCTGTAGCTTAAACTTTAATAAAACTATACACAAAGTAGAGTTATGACTAGTTTTAAGAAAACTGACATATAATTTTTATACAAAAAGACTCATTGGCATCTTTTCAGTCCTTTTTGCATGCCAAGTCACTGAAAAAGTAGAAAACATAGCAACTGACTAGACTGATTGGTTCAAAGTACCCAAAGCATACTAGATTCACCGACTTTACATTAAAACGGCACATTGCAAATGATGCCTACCCATGCCAAATAATTACCAAGAGGCCAGGGGAATGAATAAACACTACATATTGATTAAAATACTGCTGTATAACCTTCTTTTCAGAAACAAAATGAATACATTTAATCTTTAGTTACAATCTTCAAGGTATGATACATGTTTCTGCCTAGCAATAAGTGCTGGTACATGAAATAGGATCATGGTTTACCTTTATTAAATCAATTTTTGGTCTGAAAGGTATTATTTAATACCAATAATACATTTTTATTTCATGTCACCTTGGGTTCTACCTTACTGTACTCTATAGAATTGTTGACAGTGTGCTTTTTGCAAAAATAATCACTTTTTATGATACCATAGGCCAAAAAGTCAAATTTTACTGCAGATAATGAAACAGACTATAACTATAAAACCTGAAGATATATTTTGCAGAATAGATGTTTTCCTATAATGAGTTCTGGTACCCTTTCAGAAAAAGTACCTGACAAATGGGATTTGTGTATTTGACCAATTTGTAAATTTTGCTCTTACAGAGGTCATTATCCTTTTGGATGGCCTGAGCAAAAGTAACCGAACGGGCGAGACATCAAAAATTTTTATTAAAAAAATCTTTCTTTCACGTAAAATTTCATATATGGGGCATTACACCTATAATGCTAAATTACATAAAAATGGAGACAAAAGTATACCTGTCCACGGATTTTTTTCGGGAAAATTACCTTAAAGTTTAAGAATGGTTTTTCTACTTTCATTTCAGTGTTGTGGTCACATTGTAGCACATTACACACTTTAGGAAGTGCTTCCACTGTAAAGACATTGACTGGAAAAAAATATATTCTTGTTCTACAGTAATGCCATACCTTTCAAAATATCCAACTCTTAAGCAATAGCAGTTATAGGCAAAAGCAGAAACAAAAGAGAAAATTGGGACTATTTTTTCATCCTGCCATCTTTTGACATGCACCGGAAATTCATTACATGAATAGGATAATGACCCCTTTAAGCAAAGCCAACAGTTCCGGATTTCCACCCAAATTTTTTTATATGTTATTTAATGATTCTGTAAATAAAATAAGCATGCAGTTTGAATATATTGCTACTCAAATAAAAATTATGACAGTTTCCAAAGATGTGGTGAAACCCTGTTTTAGCAATTTTTAACTGATAAGGACAGTAAGGGTATAATTTTTTTCTTCTGTTCAACAATTTTGGCACAACAGTCAAAATATCACCTTTTTATGACAGTACAGGTGTAATAGTTACCAAATAAGCAGAAACACATCTGATAAAAGCAACTTTTTATCAAGTGAGGGCTCATTTGAATATAGGGGGGGTTGAAAACAGTCGGTTCTGTTGCTATGACGGTATGATATAAAAATTAACATTTTTCCTTACAAAAGAAAGAAAACTAACTACAAAAGCTTTTCTTAGCTGTAATGAGTGTATAAATGAACTTATTAAGTAGAAATACACCACAATGGAATTCAGGTTGAGAAGCAGAGGTCTCTTTTCTGTAGCTTAAACTTTAATAAAACTATACACAAAGTAGAGTTATGACTAGTTTTAAGAAAACTGACATATAATTTTTATACAAAAAGACTCATTGGCATCTTTTCAGTCCTTTTTGCATGCCAAGTCACTGAAAAAGTAGAAAACATAGCAACTGACTAGACTGATTGGTTCAAAGTACCCAAAGCATACTAGATTCACCGACTTTACATTAAAACGGCACATTGCAAATGATGCCTACCCATGCCAAATAATTACCAAGAGGCCAGGGGAATGAATAAACACTACATATTGATTAAAATACTGCTGTATAACCTTCTTTTCAGAAACAAAATGAATACATTTAATCTTTAGTTACAATCTTCAAGGTATGATACATGTTTCTGCCTAGCAATAAGTGCTGGTACATGAAATAGGATCATGGTTTACCTTTATTAAATCAATTTTTGGTCTGAAAGGTATTATTTAATACCAATAATACATTTTTATTTCATGTCACCTTGGGTTCTACCTTACTGTACTCTATAGAATTGTTGACAGTGTGCTTTTTGCAAAAATAATCACTTTTTATGATACCATAGGCCAAAAAGTCAAATTTTACTGCAGATAATGAAACAGACTATAACTATAAAACCTGAAGATATATTTTGCAGAATAGATGTTTTCCTATAATGAGTTCTGGTACCCTTTCAGAAAAAGTACCTGACAAATGGGATTTGTGTATTTGACCAATTTGTAAATTTTGCTCTTACAGAGGTCATTATCCTTTTGGATGGCCTGAGCAAAAGTAACCGAACGGGCGAGACATCAAAAATTTTTATTAAAAAAATCTTTCTTTCACGTAAAATTTCATATATGGGGCATTACACCTATAATGCTAAATTACATAAAAATGGAGACAAAAGTATACCTGTCCACGGATTTTTTTCGGGAAAATTACCTTAAAGTTTAAGAATGGTTTTTCTACTTTCATTTCAGTGTTGTGGTCACATTGTAGCACATTACACACTTTAGGAAGTGCTTCCACTGTAAAGACATTGACTGGAAAAAAATATATTCTTGTTCTACAGTAATGCCATACCTTTCAAAATATCCAACTCTTAAGCAATAGCAGTTATAGGCAAAAGCAGAAACAAAAGAGAAAATTGGGACTATTTTTTCATCCTGCCATCTTTTGACATGCACCGGAAATTCATTACATGAATAGGATAATGACCCCTTTAAGCAAAGCCAACAGTTCCGGATTTCCACCCAAATTTTTTTATATGTTATTTAATGATTCTGTAAATAAAATAAGCATGCAGTTTGAATATATTGCTACTCAAATAAAAATTATGACAGTTTCCAAAGATGTGGTGAAACCCTGTTTTAGCAATTTTTAACTGATAAGGACAGTAAGGGTATAATTTTTTTCTTCTGTTCAACAATTTTGGCACAACAGTCAAAATATCACCTTTTTATGACAGTACAGGTGTAATAGTTACCAAATAAGCAGAAACACATCTGATAAAAGCAACTTTTTATCAAGTGAGGGCTCATTTGAATATAGGGGGGGTTGAAAACAGTCGGTTCTGTTGCTATGACGGTATGATATAAAAATTAACATTTTTCCTTACAAAAGAAAGAAAACTAACTACAAAAGCTTTTCTTAGCTGTAATGAGTGTATAAATGAACTTATTAAGTAGAAATACACCACAATGGAATTCAGGTTGAGAAGCAGAGGTCTCTTTTCTGTAGCTTAAACTTTAATAAAACTATACACAAAGTAGAGTTATGACTAGTTTTAAGAAAACTGACATATAATTTTTATACAAAAAGACTCATTGGCATCTTTTCAGTCCTTTTTGCATGCCAAGTCACTGAAAAAGTAGAAAACATAGCAACTGACTAGACTGATTGGTTCAAAGTACCCAAAGCATACTAGATTCACCGACTTTACATTAAAACGGCACATTGCAAATGATGCCTACCCATGCCAAATAATTACCAAGAGGCCAGGGGAATGAATAAACACTACATATTGATTAAAATACTGCTGTATAACCTTCTTTTCAGAAACAAAATGAATACATTTAATCTTTAGTTACAATCTTCAAGGTATGATACATGTTTCTGCCTAGCAATAAGTGCTGGTACATGAAATAGGATCATGGTTTACCTTTATTAAATCAATTTTTGGTCTGAAAGGTATTATTTAATACCAATAATACATTTTTATTTCATGTCACCTTGGGTTCTACCTTACTGTACTCTATAGAATTGTTGACAGTGTGCTTTTTGCAAAAATAATCACTTTTTATGATACCATAGGCCAAAAAGTCAAATTTTACTGCAGATAATGAAACAGACTATAACTATAAAACCTGAAGATATATTTTGCAGAATAGATGTTTTCCTATAATGAGTTCTGGTACCCTTTCAGAAAAAGTACCTGACAAATGGGATTTGTGTATTTGACCAATTTGTAAATTTTGCTCTTACAGAGGTCATTATCCTTTTGGATGGCCTGAGCAAAAGTAACCGAACGGGCGAGACATCAAAAATTTTTATTAAAAAAATCTTTCTTTCACGTAAAATTTCATATATGGGGCATTACACCTATAATGCTAAATTACATAAAAATGGAGACAAAAGTATACCTGTCCACGGATTTTTTTCGGGAAAATTACCTTAAAGTTTAAGAATGGTTTTTCTACTTTCATTTCAGTGTTGTGGTCACATTGTAGCACATTACACACTTTAGGAAGTGCTTCCACTGTAAAGACATTGACTGGAAAAAAATATATTCTTGTTCTACAGTAATGCCATACCTTTCAAAATATCCAACTCTTAAGCAATAGCAGTTATAGGCAAAAGCAGAAACAAAAGAGAAAATTGGGACTATTTTTTCATCCTGCCATCTTTTGACATGCACCGGAAATTCATTACATGAATAGGATAATGACCCCTTTAAGCAAAGCCAACAGTTCCGGATTTCCACCCAAATTTTTTTATATGTTATTTAATGATTCTGTAAATAAAATAAGCATGCAGTTTGAATATATTGCTACTCAAATAAAAATTATGACAGTTTCCAAAGATGTGGTGAAACCCTGTTTTAGCAATTTTTAACTGATAAGGACAGTAAGGGTATAATTTTTTTCTTCTGTTCAACAATTTTGGCACAACAGTCAAAATATCACCTTTTTATGACAGTACAGGTGTAATAGTTACCAAATAAGCAGAAACACATCTGATAAAAGCAACTTTTTATCAAGTGAGGGCTCATTTGAATATAGGGGGGGTTGAAAACAGTCGGTTCTGTTGCTATGACGGTATGATATAAAAATTAACATTTTTCCTTACAAAAGAAAGAAAACTAACTACAAAAGCTTTTCTTAGCTGTAATGAGTGTATAAATGAACTTATTAAGTAGAAATACACCACAATGGAATTCAGGTTGAGAAGCAGAGGTCTCTTTTCTGTAGCTTAAACTTTAATAAAACTATACACAAAGTAGAGTTATGACTAGTTTTAAGAAAACTGACATATAATTTTTATACAAAAAGACTCATTGGCATCTTTTCAGTCCTTTTTGCATGCCAAGTCACTGAAAAAGTAGAAAACATAGCAACTGACTAGACTGATTGGTTCAAAGTACCCAAAGCATACTAGATTCACCGACTTTACATTAAAACGGCACATTGCAAATGATGCCTACCCATGCCAAATAATTACCAAGAGGCCAGGGGAATGAATAAACACTACATATTGATTAAAATACTGCTGTATAACCTTCTTTTCAGAAACAAAATGAATACATTTAATCTTTAGTTACAATCTTCAAGGTATGATACATGTTTCTGCCTAGCAATAAGTGCTGGTACATGAAATAGGATCATGGTTTACCTTTATTAAATCAATTTTTGGTCTGAAAGGTATTATTTAATACCAATAATACATTTTTATTTCATGTCACCTTGGGTTCTACCTTACTGTACTCTATAGAATTGTTGACAGTGTGCTTTTTGCAAAAATAATCACTTTTTATGATACCATAGGCCAAAAAGTCAAATTTTACTGCAGATAATGAAACAGACTATAACTATAAAACCTGAAGATATATTTTGCAGAATAGATGTTTTCCTATAATGAGTTCTGGTACCCTTTCAGAAAAAGTACCTGACAAATGGGATTTGTGTATTTGACCAATTTGTAAATTTTGCTCTTACAGAGGTCATTATCCTTTTGGATGGCCTGAGCAAAAGTAACCGAACGGGCGAGACATCAAAAATTTTTATTAAAAAAATCTTTCTTTCACGTAAAATTTCATATATGGGGCATTACACCTATAATGCTAAATTACATAAAAATGGAGACAAAAGTATACCTGTCCACGGATTTTTTTCGGGAAAATTACCTTAAAGTTTAAGAATGGTTTTTCTACTTTCATTTCAGTGTTGTGGTCACATTGTAGCACATTACACACTTTAGGAAGTGCTTCCACTGTAAAGACATTGACTGGAAAAAAATATATTCTTGTTCTACAGTAATGCCATACCTTTCAAAATATCCAACTCTTAAGCAATAGCAGTTATAGGCAAAAGCAGAAACAAAAGAGAAAATTGGGACTATTTTTTCATCCTGCCATCTTTTGACATGCACCGGAAATTCATTACATGAATAGGATAATGACCCCTTTAAGCAAAGCCAACAGTTCCGGATTTCCACCCAAATTTTTTTATATGTTATTTAATGATTCTGTAAATAAAATAAGCATGCAGTTTGAATATATTGCTACTCAAATAAAAATTATGACAGTTTCCAAAGATGTGGTGAAACCCTGTTTTAGCAATTTTTAACTGATAAGGACAGTAAGGGTATAATTTTTTTCTTCTGTTCAACAATTTTGGCACAACAGTCAAAATATCACCTTTTTATGACAGTACAGGTGTAATAGTTACCAAATAAGCAGAAACACATCTGATAAAAGCAACTTTTTATCAAGTGAGGGCTCATTTGAATATAGGGGGGGTTGAAAACAGTCGGTTCTGTTGCTATGACGGTATGATATAAAAATTAACATTTTTCCTTACAAAAGAAAGAAAACTAACTACAAAAGCTTTTCTTAGCTGTAATGAGTGTATAAATGAACTTATTAAGTAGAAATACACCACAATGGAATTCAGGTTGAGAAGCAGAGGTCTCTTTTCTGTAGCTTAAACTTTAATAAAACTATACACAAAGTAGAGTTATGACTAGTTTTAAGAAAACTGACATATAATTTTTATACAAAAAGACTCATTGGCATCTTTTCAGTCCTTTTTGCATGCCAAGTCACTGAAAAAGTAGAAAACATAGCAACTGACTAGACTGATTGGTTCAAAGTACCCAAAGCATACTAGATTCACCGACTTTACATTAAAACGGCACATTGCAAATGATGCCTACCCATGCCAAATAATTACCAAGAGGCCAGGGGAATGAATAAACACTACATATTGATTAAAATACTGCTGTATAACCTTCTTTTCAGAAACAAAATGAATACATTTAATCTTTAGTTACAATCTTCAAGGTATGATACATGTTTCTGCCTAGCAATAAGTGCTGGTACATGAAATAGGATCATGGTTTACCTTTATTAAATCAATTTTTGGTCTGAAAGGTATTATTTAATACCAATAATACATTTTTATTTCATGTCACCTTGGGTTCTACCTTACTGTACTCTATAGAATTGTTGACAGTGTGCTTTTTGCAAAAATAATCACTTTTTATGATACCATAGGCCAAAAAGTCAAATTTTACTGCAGATAATGAAACAGACTATAACTATAAAACCTGAAGATATATTTTGCAGAATAGATGTTTTCCTATAATGAGTTCTGGTACCCTTTCAGAAAAAGTACCTGACAAATGGGATTTGTGTATTTGACCAATTTGTAAATTTTGCTCTTACAGAGGTCATTATCCTTTTGGATGGCCTGAGCAAAAGTAACCGAACGGGCGAGACATCAAAAATTTTTATTAAAAAAATCTTTCTTTCACGTAAAATTTCATATATGGGGCATTACACCTATAATGCTAAATTACATAAAAATGGAGACAAAAGTATACCTGTCCACGGATTTTTTTCGGGAAAATTACCTTAAAGTTTAAGAATGGTTTTTCTACTTTCATTTCAGTGTTGTGGTCACATTGTAGCACATTACACACTTTAGGAAGTGCTTCCACTGTAAAGACATTGACTGGAAAAAAATATATTCTTGTTCTACAGTAATGCCATACCTTTCAAAATATCCAACTCTTAAGCAATAGCAGTTATAGGCAAAAGCAGAAACAAAAGAGAAAATTGGGACTATTTTTTCATCCTGCCATCTTTTGACATGCACCGGAAATTCATTACATGAATAGGATAATGACCCCTTTAAGCAAAGCCAACAGTT